>CAUYUJ010007035.1:0-7500 GCA_963575745.1 Prorocentrum cordatum
CGACCGTTTCGCAGATCGCTTTCGGTCGCGACCGGAGAGGGTCCAATTTGAGTGCGCGGTGAGTACCCACTGTGCTGGGCCCCCCAGCAGGCCCCTCGAAAGTGCGACAGTTCACAGAATCAGCAGCCCCCCCCGGGATGGCGAGGATCACATTTGAGTCTGCGTGAGTCACCCACTGTTGCTGGCCCTCCGCAGCCCTCGGAAAGTGCGGACAGTTTCACAGACGCAGCCCCCCCAGGGATGGCGAGGTCGAATATGCCGTGCGCGGTGATCCCACTGTGCTGGGCCCTCAGCAGCCCTGAAAGTGGCGACAGTTTCACAGATCGCAGACCCCCCCTCAGGATGGGAAAGCGGCGTCTAATTGAGTCTGCGGTGAGTACCACTGTGCTGGCCCATCAGCAGGCCTCCGAAAGGGCGACAGTTTCACAAAATCGCAGCAACCAGGGATGGCGAGGTACATTTGAGTCTGCCGTGAGTACCACTGCGCTGGGGCCCTCAGCAGGTCCTCGAAAGTGGCGACAGTTTCACAGATCGCAGCCCCCCAGGATGGCGAGGTCCCATTTGAGTCCGCGGTGAGTACCCACTGTGCTGGGCCCCCCAGCAGCCCTCGAAAGTGGCGACAGTTTCACAGATCGCAGCCCCCCAGGGATGGCGAGGTCCCATTTGAGTCTGCGGTGAGTACCCACTGTGCTGGGCCCCTCAGCAGCCCTCGAAAGTGGCGACAGTTTCACAGATCGCAGCCCCACAGGGATGGCGAGGTCCCATTTGAGTCTGCGGTGAGTGCCCACTGTGCTGGGCCCCATCAGCAGCCCTCGAAAGTGGCGACAGTTTCACAGATCGCAGCCCCCGAGGGATGGCGAGGTCCCATTTGAGTCTGCGGTGAGTACCCACTGTGCTGGGCCCCTCAGCAGCCCTCGAAAGTGGCGACAGTTTCACAGATCGCAGCCCTCCAGCTGGCACGCAGCGACGAGCGAGGCAAAAGGCAAGGGGGAAGAGAGGGGCGGGAAGGAAGAAAGGAGACGCGCGAGCAGTGCTCTATTCAAAACGAGAACCCAACGCAGGAGGGTTGGGAATAATACGAATAATAAGAAGACTGATAATAACAATACTCCTCTCCTGGCAAGCACAGGCTCCTCAGAAGCCCTCCTGCCTCCCGAGAAGAACGCTTCCTTCTCAACAAACCACCCCCTCTCGCCCCACCCCATTGTGCGCGCCGCCGCACCCCGCAGCCAATGAACATACGAGGTGATCTGAATTGGCGGCGGCGCGACCCGCGGTGCGCGACGCGCGCCATTACCTCCGCGCCCTCGCTAAGCCGCCCCGGAGAAGGGCAGCTGTCCAGCCCGCGCCGCGACACGCGAAGCGCGGTGTCACCCCTCTGCGAGTTACCGACGTGAAGCAGACTCGAGGAACAGGCGGCTCAGGGGCAACGTTAGGGGGGGGAGGGAGCTCAGGGCAAGGAGGGGGATGAAATGGTGATAGATCGCCGACAAATCGGCGTTGGGCACCCGATAGCGAAGCACCACCTTTGTTGGGCGGGCCAGGCTATCAGGCCCCTATACGCGATGACTGGGCGACTGTGGGCCGACGAGTCAGCCCCTGAACCTACGTACGCAGGTTCGTGTCGTGACGGTTTGCGCTGTGGCTTCCGCCACCGCGTGGATCGTTCAACCTTCAACGATCAGCGGCCGATCGATCGCCAGATCGTTCCATACTGGCCCAGTCTAGGTCACTGGCGGCGTTCATTCTTAACGCCCGCACTGGGGTCGTCGCCGCGCAGATCGTTCCATACTGGCCCAGCCTAGGCCACTGGCGGCGCTTATTCTCAACGCCCGTTGGTCCACACGGCACGAACCGGGCGCATCCCCCCCCCCCTCACGCTGCCCCCCGAACGCGGGCGCGCGGGCGCGCGATGGCTTCTACGGCGCAGACCAGGCCATGCGTCGCGCTCAGAGCGCTGGAGTGCGCTCGGCCGCGGGCGGGCTCTCGGCCGCCGGGGGCGCGAGGGTCGGGGGGGAACGGGAGGGCGGGTTGGCAAAGGGTGGGGTGGATTGGCGGCCAGGACCAGTGGGGGAAATGAGAGGCTCCTCCTCCTCCTCCTCCTCCTCCTCCTCCTCCTCCTCCTCCTCATCATCATCATCATCATCATCATCATCATCATCATCATCATCATCATCATCAACATCATCATCATCATCATCATCATCATCATCATCATCATCATCGCATCATCATCATCATCATCACATCAGCATCAGCATCTCATCATCATCATCATCTCATCATCACATCATCATCATCATCAGCATCATCATCATCACATCATCATCTCCTCCTCCTCCTCATCCTCCTCCTCCTCTCCTCCTCCTCCTCCTCCTCCTCTCCTCCTCTTCCTCCTCCCGCATCATCCTTCCTCCTCATCCTCCTCCTCCTCCTCATCCACTCCTCCTCCTCTCCTCCTCCTCCTCCGTCCTCCTCCTCTTCCGCCCTCCTCCTACTCCTCTCACTCCTCCCCTCCTCCTCCTCCTCCTCCTCCTCCTCCTCCGCCTCCCCCTCCTCCTCCTCTGTATCCTCCTCCTCCTCATCCTTCTCATCCTCCCTCCCCTCTCCTCCTCCTCCTCCTCCTCCTCCTCCTCCTCCCCTCCTCCTCCTCCTCCTCCTCCTCCTCCTCCTCCTTCTCCTCTCCTGATCATCCTCCTCCTCCCCCCCTCCTCCCCTCATACTCCTCCTCCTCCTTCCTCTCCTCCTCCTCCTCCTCCCCCTCCTCCTCCTCTCCTCCTCCTCCTCCTCCTCCTCCTCCTCCTCCTCCACCTCGTCCTCCTCCTCCTGCTCCGAGGGGCCCCAGGGAGAGAGGAAACGATTCCCAGTTTGAACGACGGACCCCCAGAGACCAGGAGCTTCGGGGACATCAGTTCGATCCTTCGCGACGCCGAAGGCTACGCGACCGTTTTCGGGGACGGATCGGGCGGGGGCTTTTCGGATGACCCTCGGCGTCGCCGGGTTGGCGCTAGCGGAGTGGCGCTTGCGCCAGAGGGACTCTTTTGGAAGTCGGCCTGGGGTATTGGAACCACCATCCAAGGGAGGAGGCAGACTGTGCCTCGCGCGGAGATTACCGCCTTCGCTTCTGCTGTGGAGCTCCTCCCAGGCCGGCTGCGTTGTATCACCGATCATCGTCCAATCCTTTCGACCTGGACTAGAGGAAGGCGTTTCGGGTTTGAGAGCGTGGGGGGGAGCCAACGCCGATCTCTGGTCCAGGGTAGCCTCAGCACTTCAAGCCAGAGAGCCTGGAGACGTGCTGCTCGAATGGGTTGCCTCCCCCACCAAGAGGAGGCGACACTCCGAGCCGGCGCCGGCAGAGTCCGTGCGCTCGGTAAGGAGTGTGCGGATGCGCTGGCGGCGGCGATGGCTGATATTTCGTGGACTAGTTTTGTTGTGTTTTACCCTCCTACCGAGAGGGATTCGGAGGCCGCCTTGGTCCGACAGCGTGCGAGACGGGCCCTGGGATGCGCGAGTTTGTCGGATCCGTGGTCCGTGGACCGCCCGAAAATCAGGGGCCCTGCACCGCTCCCGAAATTGGCGCGTGCTTTCAGGGACTCCGACCATCGATGGCGTCGAGTGGGTGCGAAGTTTTACTGCACGCAGTGGTCGCAGTTCTCGAATTCTCGAAACACGATTCGATGTTCCAAGCGTGTGCGACCCAGTGCTCGAGCAAGCAGTTTCGGGAGTTCGAGCCCCTGCGTGGACCCCAGAGAGTGGGCGCTAAGGACCTTCACCCGTCGCACACGTTGCAGTATTGGAGCAAATACTGCCTTAGTTTCTGTAGCGAGTGCGGATTTAGTTGCACCACCGACCCTCGTCAGTTGGGTAAGGAATGTACCAAAGGATGCAGAATTTAGCGCGAATTAATGCGGGTAAGTATCCCCACCCCTCGGGGCCACCGAAGCCGGTCCGTGAGGCAGAAGGCTGCAGAATTGCCAAATGAGCAGGGACTTTCGTCGTCCTCCCAGCGAACATTCCCGAACATTCCTCTTCCTCCTCCTCCTCCTCCTCCTCCTCCTCCTCCTCCTCCTCCTCCTCCTCCTCCTCCCCTCCTCCTCCTCCTCCTCCTCCTTCCTCCTCCTCCTCCTCCCCTCCTCGTCCTCCTCCCTCCTCCTCCTCCTCCTCCGCCTCCTCCTCGTCCTCCTCCTCCTCCTCCTCCTCCTCCTCCTCCTCCTCTCTCCTCCTCCTCCTCCTCCTCCTCCGTCTCCTCCTCCTCATCCTCCTTCTCCTCCTCATCGTCATCCTCCTCCGTCTCCTCCTGTTCATCATCCTCCTCCCCATCGTCTTCTTCATCGTCCTCCTCCTTCGTATTAGTATGCTTGTTATTCGTCTTGAAATTATCCGTATGAAGATTAGTCGTGGCGTTTAGTGTTGTTCGTGTTAGTCCTCCTCCTCGTCATCCTCCTCCTCCTCCTCCTCCTCCCTCCCTCCTCCTCCTCCTCCTCCTCCTCTCCTTCCTCTCATCCTCATCCTCATCCCCCGTCTTCTCCTCCTCCTCGTCCGCCTTCTCATCATCCTCCTCCTCCTCCTCCTCATCAACATCCTCCTCCTCATCCGCTTCTTCCTCCTCCTCCTCCTCCTCGTCATCGTCATCATCATCAGCAGCATCTTCCTCATCCTCCTCCTCATCATCATCGTCATCACCATCATCATCATAATCAGCATCGTCATCAGCATCATCAGCAGCAGCACCATCAGCATCATGATCAGCATCATCAGCATCATCAGCATTATCAGTATCATCAGCATCATCAGCATAAGCATTATCATCATCATCATCATCATCATCATCATCATCATCATCAGCAGCAGCAGCAGCAGCAGAATCATCATCAGCATCATCATCATCATCATCAGCGTCACCATCATCATCATCCTCAGCATCAGCATCCGCATCATCATCAGCATCAGCATCATCAGCATCATCATCTTGTTCCCCCTCCTCCTCTTCCTCCGCCTCCTCCTCCTCATAATCTCCTCCTCCGTCTCCTCCTCATCCTCCTCCGCCTCCTCCTCCTCCTCCGTATCCTCCTCCTTATCCTCCTCCTCCTTCCTCATCCCCTCCTACTTCCTCCTCCTCCTCCTCCTCCTCCTCCGCCTCCTACTCCTCCTCCTCCTCCACCTCCTCCTCCTCCTCCTCCTCCTCCTCCTCCTCCTCCTCCTCCTCCTCCTACTCCTCCTCCTCCTCCGCCTCCTCCTCCTCCGCCTCCGCTCCGCCTCCGCCGCCGCCGACGCCGCCTCCTCTCCTGCTCTCCTACTCCTCCTCCTCCTCCTCCTCCTCCTCCTCCTCCTCCTCCTCCTCTCTCCTCTCCTGCCCCTCCTCCTCCTCCTCCTCCTCCTCCTCCGCATCCTGCCCCCCTTCCCCCCACACCCCCCACCCCCACCCCACCCCCACACCCCCGTTTCCTCTCCTCCTCCTCCTCCTCATCATCATCATCATCCTCCTCCTCCTCCTCCTCCTCCTCCTCTTCTTCTGCTTCTTCTTATCAGTATTCGTCGTCGTCTTCTTATTAATAGTAGTTGTCGTATTGTTACTATTCGTAGTCTTCTGAATATTCTTAGTACTCACAACCCTCCTTGGATGGGTATTCGTTTTGAATAGAGGGGTGTGCTCGCGTCCTTCTCGCGCCCCCCCTGTGGTCGCCGTCCCTGGGGGGGCTGCGACCTGCGGGGGCTGCGATCTGCGAAACTGTCGCAACTTTCGAGGGCTGCTGGGGAGGCCAGCTGAGAGGGCACTCACCGCGGATCCAAACGGGACCTCGCCGTCCCTGGGGGGCTGCGACCTGTGAAACTGTCGCAACTTTCGAGGGCTGCTGGGGAGGCCAGCAGAGAGGGTACTCACCGCGGATCCAAACAGGACCTCGCCGTCCCTGGGGAGGGCTGCGACCTGTGAAACTGTCGCCACTTCCGAGGGCTGCTGGGGAGGCCAGCAGAGAGGGCACCCACCGCGGATCCAAAACGGGACCTCGCCGGCCCTGGGGGGGCTGCGACCTGCGACACTGTCGCCACCTTCGATGGGCTGCTGGGGAGGCCAGCAGAGAGGGCACTCACCGCGGATCCAAACGGGACCTCGCCGTCCCTGGGGCTGCGACCTGTGAAACTGTCGCCACTTTCGATGGGCCTGCTGGGGAGCCAGCTGAGAGGTAACTCAGCGCGGATCCAAAACAGGACCTCGCATCCCTGGGGATCTGCGACCTGTGAAACTGTCGCCACGTTCGAGGGCTGCTGGTGAGGCCAGCGAAGAGGGCACTCACCGCGGATCCAAACAGGAGACCTCGCCATCCTGGGCTGCGAACAGCGAACTGTCGCCACTTCCGAGGGCGGCTGCTGGGGAGGCCTGCTGAGAGGCAACTCACTCGCGGATCCAAACGGACCTCGCCGTCCCTGGGGGGCTGCGACTGTGAAACTGCCGCCAACTTTCGAGGGCTGCTGGGGATGCCAGCATAGGTGTACTCACCGCGGATCCAAACGGGACCTCGCCGTCCCTGGGGGGCTGCGACCTGCGAAATTGTCGCCAATTTCGAGGGCTGCTGGGGAGGCCAGCAGAGAGGGCACTCACCGCGGATCCAAACGGGATCTCGCCGTCCCTGGGGGGCTGCGACCTGCGACACTGTCGCCACCTTCGATGGGCTGCTGGGGAGGCCAGCAGAGAGGGTACCCACCGCGGATCCAAACAGGACCTCGCCATCCCTGGGGGGCTGCGACCTGTGAAAATGTCGCCACTTTCGAGGGCTGCTGGGGAGGCCAGCAGAGAGGGTACTCACCGCGGATCCAAACAGGACCTCGCCATCCCTGGGGGGGCTGCGACCTGTGAAACTGTCGCCACTCTCGAGGGCCGCTGGGGAGGCCAGCAGAGAGGGCACTCACCGCGGATCCAAACAGGACCTCGCCATCCCTGGGGGTCTGCGATGTGTGAAACTGTCGCCACGTTCGAGGGCTGCTGGGGAGGCCAGCAGAGAGGGTACTCACCGCGGGTCCAAACAGGACCTCGCCATCCCTGGGGGGCTGCGATGCGTGAAAGTGTAGCCACTTTCGAGGGCTGCTAGGGAGGCCAGCAGAGAGGGCATTCACCGCGGATCCAAACAGGACCTGGCCACCCCTGGGAGGCTGCGATCTGTGAAACTGTCGCCACTTTCGAGGGCTGCCGGAGAGGCCAGCAGAGAGGGTACTCACCGCGGATCCAAACAGGACCTCGCCATCCCTGGGGGGCTGCGATCTGTGAAACTGTCGCCACTTTCGATGGCTGCTGGGGAGGCCAGCAGAGAGGGTACTCACCGCGGGTCCAAACAGGACCTGGCCACCCCTGAGGGGCTGCGATCTGTGAAACTGTCGCCACTTTCGATGGGCTGCTGGGGAGGCCAGCAGAGAGGGTACTCAGCGCGGATCCAAACAGGACCTCGCCATCCCTGGGGGGCTGCGACCTGTGAAACTGTCGCCACTTTCGAGGACTGCTGGGGAGGC
>CAUYUJ010007035.1:17500-19832 GCA_963575745.1 Prorocentrum cordatum
CTCAGGTTGGCGGAGAAAGAGAAAGCCGCCATACCGCCAAGACGCGTCCTGAGTGAGCATGGACATATGCTGGAGGACCGCCGCGAAGGCCTGCTGCTTCTCCTCGTCGCTGGCCACCTCGAGCTTCTGCTGGATCAGCCTGGAGCCGTACTGATCCGTCGCGATCTCGCCTATGTGCGACGCCAGGCTGCCGAGGTCGATGTTCCCCTGCGCGTGCCTCGCCTTGAGCTGCTCCACCACTGGGTTGCTCGGAGGCCGGGACTTGCCCCCCCCGCCGTGACCGCCGCCCCCGTGCCGCTCCTCCCCGCCGCCAGCCGCGCCGCCGACTCCCCCGCCTGAGCATCGCTTAACCGATTCCAACCCCCACTGGCGTGGCCTCGGCCCCACTGGCCGACTTGCCCACCCAGGTGGGGGGCACCTGCCAGCCCCTTCGGATTTCGCGCGGCCCATCCCCACCCAGGAGGGTGGACTGGCGGGGCTGAGATGCCATGACTCAGTGGGGATGGGGACAGGTTGGACGACGCTGACCGCCGCCTCCCCGCCGCCGCCCGCCCTTGCCCCCCGCGCCGCCCTTGTCCTCGCCGGGTCCCCGCGCCCACGGCGACGCGCCCGCGCCGCTGCCCGGGTCCGCGGAGGGCCTGTCCTTGCCGCGGGGCCGAGCCCGCCTCGCGTCGCCGGCCCAACCCGCGCCGTGGTCCGGCGCCTCGCCCGCCGACAGCGCCTGCGCCTCCGCCGCGGCCACGCCCCCCATGCAGTTGGCCTGCATGGCCGCCGCCATCATCATCTGCTGCTGCCACAGGCGCGGGTCCATCATCAGGTCGTCGTCCCCGAGGCCCCCGCCCTCGCCGTGGCCCTCGCCCCCCAGTGCGTCTGCCCTCGGGCCCACGCCGCCGCCGAGGCCTCCGGAGCCGGTCGCCATCATGCCGTAGCTGGCGTCCGGGCCGGGCCACGGGAACGGGAACATGGGGGAGTCCGCCACCGTGCCCTCTGGCACGCTGAGTCGTCTGGTGGGCTTTCTGTGATCGTCGCAGACGGACCCCGCCCCCTCCTACGTGTGGTGGGCTTTGTGTGATCGTCTCAAAGTAGGGGAGCGAAAAATGGCATAAACATAAAAACTCGGAGGTCCGCGCGGGTTGCTTGGATCCGCGCCAAGGGCAGCGCCGGAGGCGCCGCCAGGGGGCCCCAGTGCCGATCCGAGAAATCCGCGCGGACTTCCGAGTTTTCATGTTTATGCCTGTGTCCGTTCCCCCAGAAAGGCCCCCCCCCGCCCCCCCTCCTGCGCGGTGACACACGTCACGCTGCCCTGTGCGCTCCTCGAACTGGTGGCCACCCGGAATGCTGGGCAGGCGCGGCGGCCGGCCCTGCCGCAGGCAGCCGCATAGGAGCCCATCCCGTAGGCCTGGGCGGGGTCGAGGCCGCCGCCCATGGAGGAGCCGCCCTTCCCGCCCGCGGAATGCCGCCCCGCGGCCGCGGCCCACGGGCCCTCCTGGCTGTGGCCCCACTGGTACACCCCGACTGGCGAGGGCGTCCGCGCGGGCGACCGGTGCGGGGCCTTCCCGTCGGGCGACCGGTTCGGGGCCCGGCCGTGCGCCCGCGAGCCGCCCTTCGGGCTGCCGCTGGGGCGCCCGGACTGCCTCGAGCCCGCCGGGCCCGCAGCCGCCATGCTCGGGTCCTGCACGTGGTACCCGGCGAACGGGGCGGGCAGCACGCCGGCGGGGCCGCCATCGCAGTCGTCCAAGAGGATGTTGCTCGCAAGCTCGCCCTCGTAGCCGCCCAGGTCCCCAGCCATGAGTTCCTCCACCTCGCGCTCCCCCTCCCTCCCTCCCTCGGTGCCTCCTCCCTCCCTCGGTACCTCTTCGAAGCGGACGAGAAGAGGAAGCCTGGACTCAAGACTGGCAGGAAGCCGCGGCGGAGGCAGGACGACGACCCAACAAGCTGTTCCCGCTTCTCCCAGGGCTGGACTCCGGGACCATCCAGATGTGCGCCGCGACTGGAGCGCCAGCCAAATCCTCCCTCTCCCCCTCCCTTCTCGAGGCGGCATGTAGCCGGTTTCTCTAGTGCCTCCCAGCTCCAGAGGCGACAATGTATCGATGAATGCGCCGGGCGGGGACGAAACCAGCTGCATGCAGCAGTCTTCGTACTCCCCCTTCACAGTCCCCCCTTTCGTCCGCCCCGATCCTCCTCCTCCTCCTCCTCCTCCTCCTCCTCCTCCTCCTCCTCCTCCTCCTCCTCCCCCTCCCCCTCCCCTCCCCCTCCCCCTTCCCCTCCTTCTCCTCCTCCTCCTCCTCCTCCTCCTCCTCCTCCTCCTCCTCCTCCGCCTACTCCTCCTCCT
>CAUYUJ010007035.1:19932-29932 GCA_963575745.1 Prorocentrum cordatum
TTTCGACACGTTTCAGGGTCTTCAAGCGGTTGTCTCCCAACGAGGCAGTTCCCTCATATGACGAGGGAGCTTTGGGGGAAGCGTTTATTCCAGCATCGTTGATGAGTCTTGGGTTTACACTGGTATTCCTCCTCCTCCTCCTCCTCGAGAACGGGGGATTATGGCGGCCCTCGCCTTTTCGGATGGTGTTGTCGTACGGCTTTCCTGAAGTTCTATCATATTTCCTCCTCTTCCTCCTCCTCTTCCTCCTCGTCCTCCTCTTTCTCCTTCTTCTCTCTCATCCTCTCCCTCCTCCTCCTCATCCTCGCACAACTCCTCGTCGTCCTCCTCCCCCTCCCAGAAGGAGCACTGGCGCGTTTTTGGTGTTGCTTTCCACCCACCCACCCACCCTCCACCCACCCACCCACCCACCACCAAAAAACGGGCGTCATCCCACATGTTCTTCGTGTGTCTTCTGGTTTCGGGGGGGAGGAATCCTTCGTTGTGCTTTCCAATGAAATCCCTTTGCGCGGCTTTCCAGAAGAACCCCTTTTGAGGTGTTTTCCAATGGGGTCAGATTGAGAGGCGTTACGATAGAATTCTCTTTGTGGCGTTTTCCAGAGGATTCATGTTGTGAGACTTTCTCATAGAATTCCTTGTTTGGCGTTCCCCAAAGATTCCCATTGCGACGGTTTCTACTTCCTGATTTCTGCCCCCACCCCCCACACCCACACCCAAAAAAAACAGGCGTCGTCCCACCATGCTGTGTTCCCCCTTTGTTCCGTTCTCCTTTTTGGTGGAGGGTGGGGTGGGAGAAAAATCCGCCGTGGCGCTTTACATTGAAATCCCGTTGTGCGGATTTCCCATAGAATCCTCGTGGGGTGTTGCCCAATGGATTCCTGTTGAGAGGCGGTCCAATAGAATTCCCTTGTGGAACTTTCCAGAAGATTCCTGTTGTCAGGATTTCCCGTAGAATTCCCTTCGCGGTGTCCCCAAAGGATTCCCACTGTGACGGTGTCCCATATAATGCCGTTGTGGCGCTTTCAAATTTGTCCCTGCCGTGAGGTTTTCCAATAGAATAAGTTCGTGGTGCTTCCCGATGGACTCCGATGGCGCGGCTTTCCAATCGAACCGCTTCGTGGTGTTTTCCCACGGATTCCATTTGTGATGCTTCCATGTGTGATGTCCTTCTTGCGCTCTCCAAAAGATTCCTGTTGTGATGCGAGGATGTCCCGTAGAATCCCGCTGTTGTGCTGTACAAAGGATCGTTGTTGCGAGGCTTTACAATATAATATCTGCGAAGTGGTTTCCAGAGGAGTCATGTCGTGAGACGTTCCCATAGAATCCTTCTGCGGCGCTATCCAAAAGACTCCTGGTGTGAGGCTTCCTGATTGAATCCCTCTGTGATGCTTTCCGATGGATTCTCTTGGGTGCGGCTTCCACATAAGAGCCTTCCCTGGTGTTTTCAGAAAGGCTTTCTGGTATGGGCCTTCCCCATGGAAACCCTGCGTGGTGCTTTCCAAATTCCAAAGGATTCCCACTGTGATGGTTTCCCATATAATGCCGTTGCGGTGTTTTCCCAAGGATTCCCGCTGTGATGCGTTCCAATCGGCTGTCTTGTTGGTTTTTCCCCATGGATTCCTGCCGTGCGGCTTTCCAACAAATCTCTGCGTGGTGCTTTCCAACGGATTATGTTGTGCTGCTTCCGAACAGACTCTCCGAGTGGCGCTTACCAAAGATTCCTGTCGTGATGCAGTCCAATAGAAACCTTTGCGGCGCGTTCCAAAGGATTTCCACTGTGAGGATGTCCCGTAGAATCCCCTTGTGGCGCTTTTGAAAAGGATCCTCCTTGCGAGGCGTTTCAGTAGAATCCCTGTGGTGTTTTCCAAAGGAGTCCTGTCGTGAGGCTTTACAATAGAATCCCTCTGCGGCGCTATCCTGGGGATTCATGCTGTGAAGCTTCATGATTGAATCCCTCTGTGGTACTTTCCGATGGACTCTTTTGCTTGCGCGGCTTCCCAATCGGAGCCCCCAGCTGTGCTTTCAGAAAGGCGTTCTGGTTCGAGGCTTTCCCAAGGAATCCCTGTGGTGCTTTCCGGTGGGCTCCTTTTGTGCGACCTCCCAATCGGAACCCCTTTAATAGCGCTTTCCAATGCAATCGAATCCCTGTGTGGTGCTTTCCAAAGGATCCCCTTTGAGGTATTTGCCAAAAAGGAGCCCATCGTAGCGTTTTCCAAGGGATTCCTCTTGTGATGGTTTCCAGTAGGAGTCCTTCGTGCTGCTTTCCAAAGGATTTATCCTGCGAGGCTTTCCAATACAATCCCCGCGTGGTGTTTTCCAAAAGGATTCCTGTTGCCAGGCGCTCCGATTGAATCCATGTTGTTGCGCTGTTCAAAGGATCTGCAGCGCGAGGCCGTCCGATAAAAACTGTTAGATTCCTTGCCACAGGGTTCCAGTTGTTTCTTCCTTGTTGTTGTTGTTTGGAATTCCTGTGTAGGATTTCGCACGGTGTTCCAGGCCAGAGGCTGTCCAATCCAATATTTTGTGTTGTCCAAAAGTTTCCTCCGGTGACGTATCCCAATAGAAGCCCTCAGCAATGCTTTCCAAACGGCTCCGATGATGAGGCTTTCCAATAGAGTCCCTTGGTAATGATTCCCAGCAGATTATGTTTGCAAGGACATAGAGTATTTAAGGAAGGAGATGCAAAAAATGTGCATGTGAGAGAAAGGCAAACGGAGAAAGCGAGAGAGGAAATGTAAGGATCATGATGAAGACAAGGCTGAAAGCTCGTAAAAACTCCTGTGGCGAAATTCCAGCCCCATGCCAGTTGGCACAAGGCTGGAGTTCCGAGGACCATGCTCGGGGGGCATTTTTTGTTGTGAAGAGGCTGGCGAAGAGTGAGAGAGAGAGAGAGACAGAGAGAGAGAGATGGAGAAGAAGAAAAGAAGAAAATCACGATAAAGAGAACGAGCTAATCACGAAAACACTGCAAAAAAACACTCAAAACAGCGAGGGCCGCCACAATCCCCCAGCCTCGAGAACCTCCTACTCCACCTCCTCCTCCTCCTCCTCCTCCTCCTCCTCGTCCTCCTCCTCCTCCTCCTCCTCCTCCTCCTCCTCCTCCTCCTCCTCCTTGGTTCTGCTTCGGCCACGCTAACCCCCTCGACACCCTCTGGGCGAACGGGGGCAAGGCACGCACGAGTGCCCGGGCTGGCCAGTCGCCCGCAGAGGAGGCTAGAGCCCCCGTGGCCAGAAGCCACGGCGCTCCAGCAATCTGCAAGGCGGCGAGGCCCCGGCCCCCCGACCTCGTGGCCCTGCGCTGGTCGCAGCGCGCGGTGCGAGAGACGGGGCGCCGCCTTCCCCGCGGCGCCCGCGGGGAGCTGCGCGGTGGCTCCCCCGTGGGCCCGCGGCGACGCGGGCGGGCAGGGCCTCGGAGGCCAGAGCCCCCGTGGCCAGAGGCCACGGAAGGTCCGCGCCGAGGGGGCACCCCGCGGCCAGAAGCCGCAGTGCCTCGGCGACTCCAACCCAGGGAGCACAGGCAGAGAGGGCAAGCCCAGAAGACGGTCAGTGCCAAGGAGACTCGGACCTGAAGCGAGCCCCCGACCCACGGGGGCGCGTGCACCAGGGCTCAAGAACGGGGCGATGGCCCCCCATGGGTCCTCGAGGCCAGGGCAGCTTTCCAGATCGAAGCATTTGGATCTGCTTAACGTCCGCCTTCTCCCCCGCCTCCTCCTCCGCCTCCTCCTCCTCCTCCTCCTCCCCTCTTCCTCCCTCCTCCTCCTCCTCCTGCTCCTCCCTCCTCCTCCTCCTCCAATCCTCCTCTCCTCCTCCTCTTCTTCCTCCTCTCATCATCATCATCATCATCATCATCATCATCATCATCATCATCATCATCATCATCATCATCATCATCATCATCAGCAGCAGCAGCAGCAGCAGCATCATCATCAGCACCAGCATCAGCAGCAGCATCAGCATCATCATCATCATCATCATCATCAGCAGCAGCAGCATCATCAGCACCACCACCACCACCATCCACCACAACCACCATCCCACCACCATCAGCATCATCATCATCGTCATCATCATCATCATCAGCAGCAGCATCAGCATCATCATCATCATCATCATCATCATCATCATCATCAGCAGCAGCAGCATCAGCATCAGCGTCATCAGAATCAGCATCCTAATCATCAGCATCACCATCGTCATCATCATCAGCATCAGCATCACAAACATCATCGCATCAGCAGCATCAGCTTCATCTTCACCATCGTCATCATCGTCATCATCATCATCATCATCATCATCATCATCGTCATCATCATCAGCATCATCAGCATCACCATATTCATCATCGTCATCACCAGCAGCAGCATCATCATCGCCGTCGTCATCATCATACCATCATCATCACCACCACCACCACCACCATCATCATCATCATCATCATCATCATCATCATCATCATCATCATCGCAACCACCATCATGATCACACCACCACCATCATCATCGCAATCAGCATCATCCTCATCAGCACCATATTCCTCATCGTCATCGACATCATCGTAGTCGTCATCCTAGTACGTGTCATTATCATCATCCTCATCATCATGATACTTATCATTATCATCAGCATCATCATCGTGATCAGCATCAAGATCATCATCATCATCAGTACAATCATCACCATCAGCAGCAGCATCATCGTCTTAATAATCATCAACATCATGAGCATCATCAGCAGCAGCGGCATCATCATCAGAAGCAGCAGCAGCAGTAGCAGAAGCATCATCATCGTCGTCGTCGCCATGATCATCATCATCACCACCATCACCATCGCCATCACCATCACCATCTTCATCCTCATCCTCATCCTCATCATCTGCATCGTCATCATCCTCATCATCCTCCGTCCCTACTCCTTATAAATAACTCCTCCCTGTCACACCCCGAGGCCGGTCGAAAGGGCGGGCCGGGCGTTTCGCCTGAGACGTCTTCAGCACTATGATCCTGGGGCCGAAACTTTGCAACAGTTTTACGGAACGAGGGTGTGCCCGCTTTCAAAATGTGGTTCTCGCAAGAGCACCGCGCATATTCGTTGTAGAAGATTGCATCAGCTTCACGGATGGATGGCGGGCGGGTTTCAAAATGTGGCTCTCACCTTTGTGCCGCGCACACTCGTCTGAAAAAAATGCAAGAGCTTCACGGATGGAGGGCGGGCCGTTTTCAAAATGTGGCCCTCGCCGTAGCGCCGAGCAAATTCGTCTTAAAAGTTGGCAACCGATTCATGAATGGAGGGCGGCTGCTTTTCAGAATGTGGGTCTCATCTTGAAGCCGCGCACATTTGTCCTAACAGCGCGCAACAGATGTAAGGATCCCCATGGTTAACGTCCCAGAAATGGTGTT
Organism: Prorocentrum cordatum; assembly: GCA_963575745.1. Classification (NCBI taxonomy): domain Eukaryota; class Dinophyceae; order Prorocentrales; family Prorocentraceae; genus Prorocentrum; species Prorocentrum cordatum. Next base: position 25,329 of record CAUYUJ010007035.1, read on the forward strand.
TTGGTGCGATGTCGGACTGTCTGGACGCAACAGTCACATTGTTTCGCGGTGTTGGAATCCCAAGAATGGTGTTCTGGCGCGGTTCATGATCGTCAAACCGCAACAGGAACGGTGATTCGCGGCGTTGAAGTCCCAGGAATGGCGTTATGGCATGATTCCGAAAAAAATGAAACGGTTGTCTTCCAACGGGCCACTTCTCTGATTGAAAAAAAACCTCGTATGTGGCCTACGAGAGGGAGAACTTGGAGGGAGAGCTTCTCGCGATATCGTGGATGGGTCTTCGGTTTACACTGGTCCTCCTCCTCCTCCTCCTCCTCCTCCTCCTCCTCCTCCTCCTCCTCCTACTCCTCCTCCTCCTCTATGGGAATAAAAAGTGGCATAAACATAAAAACACGGAGGTCCGCGCGGATTTCTCAGATCGGCGCTCCGCGCGCCAGGGGCGGCGCTGGAGGCGCCGCCGGGGGGCCCCAGCGCGATCGAGAACTCCGCGCGGACCCCCATCGGTTTTTATGTTTATGCCACTTTTTTTCCCCTATCCCTCCTCTCCTCCGCATCCTCCTCATTCCTCATCCTATCCTCATCCTCATCCTCCTCCTCCTCCTTCATCCTCCTCTACCTCCCCCCTCCCCCCTCTACTCCTACTCCTCCCTCCTCCTCCTCACCTATCCTCATCCTCCTCCTCCTACATGGGCGAGGGGCCCTCTTGGAACAAACGGGGAGGCCGGAGCCCCGCGCGGGGCTCCGGCGGCCGCCCCAGCGCCTCCGACCCCCAGGGCTGACGCGCGCCGCGGCTCCCGCCGGGGGCCCTGGCGGCCTCCCCGCGACGGCCGTGGTGCGGTCTGGGCCGAAATGCCTGCGAGAGGCGGCGGCGGCGGCGGCGGCGGCGACGACGACGACGACGACGGCGACGATGGCGACGACGGCGACGGCGAGGATGACGACGACGACAGCAGCAACGACGACGACGACGACGACGACAACGACGACGACGACGACGACGACGTCGACGTCGACGTCGACGACGACAGCAGCAACGACGACGTCGACGACAACGACGACGACGGCGACGGCGAGGACGACGACGACGACGACGACGACGACGACGACGACGACGACGACGACAGCAGCAACGACGACGCCGACGCCGACTGCGAGGACGACGACGACGGCAGCAACGACGACGGCGGCGATGTCGCGTTCTCTTTTGGCTCCCTCTGGAAGGCTCGCGGTGCGTCCTCTCCGCCACAGCTGGGTCCGCCTCGAGGACCTCTGGCCGGGGCACGCGCACCTTTGAGGCCAGGATACCAGACCTCTCTTTCGCCACGAGAGATCGAGACAGCCGTTCCGTGGCCCGGGACTGGCAAAAAACGACCGATCAGACAGCGGTCCTGTCAAGGCTTCATGGGCTCTGGAGGCCCACGTCTCACAGATCTATAGATATATTCTCACATATATGTATTTACCTATACATATACATCGTGGCGTCGGCACTGATCCTGGCCAGGCCGATCCTGGGGCCATGATGGGCATGGCCCCAGGATGCGGGCAGGGTGTTTTGCTGGCGCTCTCCTTGGCGAGCCTGCGTCGGGCCCCAAGGTCTCCAGGTGGCTTCGATTGCGTTCGCGGGTGTTCGGAGGCTCTGGGGTGGCTTGAATGCTAAATTCTCTCCTGACCAGGCCAATGGGGTGGGCCCATGATGTCCCTAGCATGGATCGGTACGCATATATGGATAGTTGGCATGTCACGAGAAGAAACAGGAGGAGGAGGCGGAAGGAGAGAAGGAATCCGTGCGTCAGCCCAGATCGGAGTGCGTGGCTGAATCTGGGTCAGGGCATGAGCGTGAGTCTGGCTCCGCTGGGTCTAAGTCTGGATTTGAATCATCCCTCTTCCTCATCTTCCTCGACCACCTAGATCTGCGCCTCAGCTTGAGAATCTGGGTCCCAGCCTGGGTCCAAGTTCAGGTCGATTCTAAGCCCGCATCTAAGTGCGAGCCTGCGTGTGAGACCAGGTCTGAGAATGAAGGCGTCTGACGGAGGGGAAGAGTGATCAGGAGGCGGAGGCGGAGGGGAAGAAGGGGGAGGCGGAGGAGGGATCAAAAACATTACGCCATTCATGGCGAATGAGAGTGTGTTCCATGGTGTTGCGGTCTGCCTAGTTGCTCATGGCATCATCTAGTTGCGGATCATGACGACGGCGACTACGAGGGCCTTGCTTGAGGAAATGGAGCGCGCAAGGCTTACTAAGATGAAACCTGGACTTCATCACGCCCATGGAAGAGGGCTGCGTCTGAAGACGCGTACTGGCGATGGAACGGGACCAAACGGGGCGCTGCACGCAGGAGCAGGGAACCGATGCTCGAAAATGGGCCGCCTCGCGCGGGCTCCGTGGCCATCCACGCCCACGACTGGGCTGAGGAACGGGGGAGGCAACGACATACAACTCGGCGGAAGAGCCGTGCTCTACTGAGCAGGGCTGAACCTAAACGGTGTTGTTCGTTTTCGTTTTGCTTTCGTTTTCCCTCGTTTTGTCTTCAGTCCGCCTTTACAGCAAAACGAAATCGAAACGAAAACGGCCCGCGAAATCGCCAAAACACCGTTCAGGTCCAGCCCTGCTACTGAGCACCAACGCCTTGACCGATTGGAAACTGACTTCGGGATCCAATAGCAGCGCGCCACTTCACGCAGCAGGCGGCAGGATGTGCGCTGCGGCGTCAGCCTCTCATTACCAGGCATGCGAGACAGGAACGCCCCTGGCATCAACACTCGTGCCCATAAGCGGTAGCTGGTCCTCGAAAGATGAGGTCAAAGCACGAACACGCGGATCGTGTGGAGCTAGATAGAGATCGTGGACGCTGTCAAAGCCACCTGGCGTGCCTCACCAGATGGACATCCACCGTTGCGGCACCTCTTCTGCTATCAAGAGAGGGCAAGGCTCAGCGTGTCCTCAATCCCGTGGCAGCGTCACCATGCAGATAGAAAGAGACAGGCAGAGAAAGAAAACGAGACGCAGAGAGAGAGAGGAAGAAAGAGAGAGAGAGAGAGAAGACAAAAAAATATATATATACATATATATATAGATATTCAAAATGGGGAGGGGAGGGAGAGATCGAGAGACAGACAGACAAAAAAGAGGGAGAGAGAGAGAGAGGGAGGGGAAAGAGCGAAACTGAGAGAGAGAAAAAGAGAGAGCGTGAGAAAGCAAGCGCGGGGAGGGGAAGAGAGAGAGAGCGAAGACATATAGAGCGAGAATAAGAGAAGGAGAGAGAGAGGAGAACACAGAGAGAGGGAGAGAGAGAGAGAGCGAGAAAAACAGAGAGAGGAAGAGAAAGCAAATATCAAATGGGAAGCTGTACAAAAGAAGTCCTGTCGCGCAGCGGTACGTGAGCCTTCTTGGCAGCCAACGCGCTCACTACCTGGAAGAGATCTACGATCCAATCGCAGCACTAGCGCATGTCGTAAGAAGCCAACCACGGCCGCAAACATGACTGCACCAAAGCAACACCAACCTGGAGCGTAGTTCCGTTTGGACTGGACGCGTGCGTGCGATACTCGTGTTGCACGGCCTTGCCTTTCGCAGTCTACACGTGCCCTGTGTAGGCTTTGCCACCATGGCCTTGCAGCACCCCGCGATGCAACATCAGAGTTACGCTTCCACGCCTGGTCCGCATCGCCCTGCACTGTGCTGCCGCGCTTGGCTGTATTTCATTCTGCCTCCCCCTGTTTGGCCCCCCCTTGCCCGCAGTGCTCTGCCCAGCTGTGCCCCTCGTACTAGAACTGCACCTGTATGATCAGGCCCCTCCTCGTCTTCCACCGTCCTGCCGCTCTCGCCCGCATGCAGGTGTCCCGCGCACACTGTGTGTCGTACTCAACCCTCGCCTCGGAAATGGTCTACTCCGTCCTCCTGCGCCTCCCCTGTCCTGCTCCTCCTCCCCCTTCCCTCTCCTCATCCCTCCTCCCCCTGCCTCTTCCTCCTCCTCCTACTCCTCGTCCTCGTCCTCCTCCTCCTCCTCCTCCTCCTCCTCCTCCTCCTCCTCCTCCTCCTCCTCCTCCTCCCTTTCCTCCAGGATAGGGAGGAGTCGTGAGGCTAGGGCCGGAACGTTGCCAAGCGACAAGAGGCTCTTGTTTATCATCGTGGCCTCGCGCAGCTGGACTCCCTGGCGGAGGACAGCGACGGGCGAGAATAGACGACGAGGAGGAGGAGGAGGAGGAGGAGGAGGAGTGGGACGATGAGGAAGCGATGCAGCAGGAAAAGGAGGAGCTGGGAAAGGGAGACAAACAGGACGAGGAGCGGTAACGAACTGAAGGAGGATGGATAGGAGGACGACGAACATTAGGACATTAGGAGGTGGCGAGGAAGTGGAAGAGTGGGAGAGGCGAGGATGAGGAGCGGACGAGGAGGTGAAGCCGAAAGGAGGGAGGCCGACGAGGCTGAGGAGGAGAGGGAAGACGTAGCTGGACGAGGTGGCTGGACGAGAATGAAAAGGAGGAGGAGGAGGAGGAGAACCAGAACAAACCCAAGATGCGTCAACGACGCTGTAAGACACGCTCCTGTCCCAAGTCACCCAAGTCACCTCCTCATAAGTCCGTACAAGAATCGCATCAATA
>CAUYUJ010007035.1:34932-49473 GCA_963575745.1 Prorocentrum cordatum
ATTACATACATACATACATACATACATACATACATACATACATACATACATACATACATACATACATACATACATACATACATACATACATACATACATACATACATACATACATACATACATACATACATACATACATACATGCGTATATGCATACATGCATACATGCATACATGCATACATGCATACATGCATACATGCATACATGCATACATGCATACATACATACATACATACATACATACATACATACACACATACACACATACACACATTCAGACATATAAACATACATGCATGCATGCATGCATGCATACATACATGCATACATACATACATACATGCATTCATACATACATACATACATACATACACACATACATACATATACATATATATATATATATGCATACATACATACATACATACGTACGTACATATATACATACATACATACATACAGACAGACAGACAGACAGGCAGACAGACATACAGAAATGCAGACATACATACATACATACAGACATACAGACATACAGACATGCAGACATACAGACATGCAGACATACAGACATACAGACATACAGACATACAGACATACAGACATACAGACATACAGACATACATATACATACATACATTTGTATTGAAAGAGAGAGAAAGAGAGAACAACAGCAACAACAACAACAACAACAACAACAACAACGACAACGACAACAACAACAACAACAAAAGAACGAAAACGATTTCGTCGCGCGAGATAACTCCAACCGGGATCGGTGTGGGTGTGCAGTCGGCGCCCTCCGAGACGCCCCTCCCTCCTCCCCACACCCCCTTTATCGCCGCGAGGAAAATCACGACGGGAAAGTCTCGGTAATGTTCCGCCGTGCCGGGCCCCGGGACCGTCAAGGAACGGCTCAGGATGCAAATGACTGTCCCAGGCAAACGTTCCAGGTCTCACAGGGGTTCACGTTGTGATCAACGGTCCCGGGGGCACGGTCTGGACGTCGGAGAGATAGGTGCTCCTACTTCTGCAAGAGAGAACTCCGTGACCGCACGAGCCACACGCCTCTGGCAGGCGTCACCTTGGCGGCACTCTGTCAGCGCCCAAACGGCAGGCTGGGATGCCGCCTCGTGCTGGTTGGCTGGGCCTGGCGGGTGGCCGCCAGCCCTCGCAGCCTCGCTGTACAGTGACAAACGCTGCCAAGGCGGGAGAGCAATCAGACAATATCAACCACTCCTTCTGGTCCTCCTCCTCCTTCTATTCCTCCTCCTCCTCCTCCTCAATCCCTCTCTTTGTAAATAGCTTCTCCTCGTCGCACCGCCAGACGTGTCGGCAGTGCGGTCCAGGCGTTTCGAAGCGCAAGTCCCAACAGCTACACAGATGGAGGGCGGGTGGTCTAAAAGGGTGGAGCACAGGTCATGTTCCAAAAGGTACCCACCGCCTTAGCGCCGCAAACAATCGTCTTGAAAGCAAGCAACGACCAAGGACGGAGGGCGGAGCCGCGCCTTGTTCAGCTTCGTCTCGGCGTAGACCAGGTTTGTGCGCGCGAAGGCAAACGCGGCCAGCAGCTGGTCGGGCCGCGAACACCTGACAGAGGAGCGGCAGGATCTCAGGCTCGTGCTGCCCTGACGACATGAACGAGAGACGAAGGAACGAGATGAAGATGTGCAAGATTATGAGGATGAGGATGGCGAGGACGGGGGCGGGGACCAGGACTAGGACGAGGCGCATGGAGATGAGAATGAAGAATTCGAGGACGAACACGAGGTCGAGGAAGATGAATTGAAACCTGAAAAAAAAGAATGAGGATGAGGATGAGAATGGAGACGAGGACAAGGACGATAACAAGGAAGAGGACGAAGAGGAGCTGGAATAGAGGAGCAGGAGCAGGAGGTGCAGCGGGAGCACGAGCACAGGCAGGAGGACAAGGGTACGTAAGCAGCAGCAGGTGGACCGCAAATAGTGAACGTGAGTAGTACATCATGACCGCATCACATGTTACTACCGTGCGCAACTCGCAGACAAACAAAAGGAAACACACGCGATGGACGTCTCCCGGCAGGGGCCCTCTTGTGTCCATGCCAAAAATAGGCGCATGCATGTCCGTGCAACACTGTCCTCCACCTCCTCCTCCTCCTCCTCCTCCTCCTCCTCCTCCTCCTCCTCCTCCTCCTCCTCCTCCTCCTCCTCCTCCTCCTCCTCCTCGTTAGGACAGCTGAGAAGCCCCTTGAAATCCCCAAGAACACCCTGGCCTCCCCTGGAAACAGGTGGTAACGTTCCTCCTTCCTGATGTTCCTCCTTCTCCTCCTAACTCCTACTCCTATATCCTCCTCGTCCTCGTCTCTCCTCCTTCTCCTCCTCCTCCTCATCCTCCTCCTCTTCCCTCCCTCCCTCATCCTCCTTCTTTTCTGTTTCCTCCGCTTCCAACAGCAAAGGAACGTGGCACCGCAGCCACGTCAGCCCTTGCACGCCGCCACCCTCAACGACGTTGAGGCTCCAGCCCTTGCCATCCAGGTAGTCTGGATGGAGAAGGTCGTCCACCGAGGAGCAGGAATCGGGAGGGGATCCTCCGCACGGCCTCCTCATCACATAAGTTGGCTCACCATCGTCGTCATTAGGCCCGCAACAAAAGCTGCGTCAACATGAACACCATCAATACTGTCGCCATCAAAACCACTCATCGCCCTCGTCATCTCTTGCCAACAAGAAGGAGAGGACTAGACGCGATGGAAATGGTAATGGAAAGATAGAGTGATGGCTCAAGCTAGGTGCGGTCTCGCCACATCTGGAATGCTACCACTCCCTCCCAGCCCTCCCGTTGCGCTGGTGATTTCTCTATCTGCAGACGCGTGCCCAAGCCGACTTGAAACTCTAAACTAAGCCATGCGCAATCTGAGCAGGGGAGCTGCGCACAGAGGGGAAGGAGGCGGCGGGTGAGCAGGACGATGCGAAGGACGAAAAGAAGGAGGACGAGGACGATCAGCAGAAGCGGGAACTGCCAGCAGGAAGGGGGGGGCACAACGATCAGGAAGGGCGCGCATCCAGAAAAGCGGCCTACACTGGGCCAATGGCGCCATTCTGAACGACAGAAGCAAAACGCCGATCCGAAAACGAAGCCCACGCTGCAGCGGGAGCATGGTTCTGAAACGCCAAAAAACAATCGGATTGGAGAGAACAACAATAAGACCACGTGTGTCCACTTCAGTGTGAAAAACAACATGCAGAGGGCGGAGCATCCTCCGGACAGAATCAGGGGAGAGAGAAGGGTGGTATTCATAGTGCGCAAGCTTCGAAGACGGAAGCGGAAGAGAGAAAATGAGAGAAAGAGGAAGACTGACACATTCATGTATGCATATCTATACACGCAGACATACATACATACTTACATACATACAGACATACAGACATGCATTAATACATACATACATACGTACGTACGTACGTACATCCAGACGTACATACATATATACATAAAGATGGAGACATATACACACGGGTACTCGCAGACATGCATACATGCACAAGTCATAATAGTACCACGTATGTATGCGTGCGTACATCCACTACTAACACGTATGCATGTGTGCTTATACTCATGCCAGAAAGGTAAGTATTAGCAAGCGCAGACCCCTAACCCTAGTTTTAGCAATCTATGTTGTGCAATCGATGTGGAACCACATATGTGGTACAATCTACGTCGTGCAACTCATCCTGCCGAACTTGATGTTGCTAGCGCCACTGCTCGCGCAACCATCCCGCCCACCCACCCTCAACTTGGTTTGCAAAACCCATGCGGCGGCGATTGCGATGACTGCTCGGCGCTGGCTGGCGCATCGCCGCGGCCGCGCTAGCGCGCGTGCTCGCGCGCGCAGCTGCCAGCTAGTGCGGCGCGACCGACGCGACCGCTGGGCACTTCCCAGCGGGCACTTCAGCACGAGTCGGCGACTTGGGCGGGCGCGGTATCATGGCAACTTCGACAACGGAGGACGCGATGATGATAGTAGCGATGCTGGCGACGATGATGACAACGACGACGGCGCGGACAGTGACGGCGCCGATGCTGATCACGCCGACGACGATGACGGCGTCCTCGCGTCGGCGATGAAGGTTTTGGAAGGAATTCAACATGCACGCGCGGCCATCGCGCGCGGGTGGCCCGCATAGTATCAGTTGACACGGATCGCGCCCCCCGCCCCCCCGGCACGCGCGCGAAGGCGTTCGAATGATTTCGACATGCGGCGCGAGAGGCCTGTTTGGCAGAATTTAATGAAGATGGATGTTGACAAACTCCGGGTACCTTCATGGCTTCGCACGTCCGCGAGCGCCGTTTTTTTTGAAACCCGACGTTGCAAAACCATGTGTGTTCTATCTTTTCGGGGCCCTCGATTTTTAAACCCTTAAGACACCTTTCGATGTCGATGGATTTCGGCATGCGCGCGCGTGCATTCCGCCCCGTCTGGCGCAAGGGAGTCTTGCGACAGCACGCGCGCAAGGGCCTTCTTGCGATTCCGACATGCGCGCGCGAGGGGACCGTTTGGTAGGATGCTGCGAAAAAAAAGGTTGTAGAACTACGGTTTCTTTCAGAATTCGCAAGAGCGCAGGCGCATGTTTTTTTTTTTAAACAATGACAATTCCTGATGCGAAACTATGCGTGGTTCTGTGTTTCGGCACACTCGCTTTTGAAATCCCTGCGAAGGCTGGGTCTCTCAAAAAAAAGATGTCGGCATGCGCGCGCGACGACGCGCCCGCGTGCTCTTCGCCCCTTCTTGTTGCAAAAGGTTCTTGACCACTGATGATTTTTGATAAACGGGCGCGCGCGCACAGTTTGTTTTCTCCGAGGGCGAAAGGGGAGGATTACCCGTCTGCCTGGGGTGACACGAATTCATCGTTAGAGGGGAGGGGTAAGAGGACGCACGCGGTGCACCCTTTTTGTGGTGCGTGATCCGTGATGCACCATATGGTGTGCAAGTTTTGTTGCGCGATCTGTGCTGTGCAATGCATGCGGCGCAACCTGTGTTGTGCAATCTATGGTGTGCTAGATACGTTGTGCGATGTATGCGGCGCAGCCTATGTAACACCACAATGTCGGTGCAATTGATGTTCTGCAGTATACGTGTATATATAGATAGATATGTATGTATATGTATATATAAGTACATACATACATACATACATACATACATACATACATACATACATACATTACATACATACATACATGCATGCATGCATACATACATACATACATACATACATACATAGAGTCAGACATACAGACAAACATGTATAGCTGCATGTATACATAGATAGATATATATATATATATATATATAGACAGATAGATAGATTGATTGATTAATAGATATATAGAAAGATAGATGTAAGCAGGTATGTAGTACACATGCATTTGTATGTATGGCGGGATCTACATGGTGCCGTCGATGTTGTGCAGTTGAACGTGGTGCCGTCGATGTTGCGCATTTGATATGAACTCCCTCGCGCGCGACCACCTCCCATGCTCGCGCAAACACCCCGCCCACCCACCCACCCGCAAGTTGGTTTGCAAAACCCACGCGGCTGCGATTGCTATAATTACTCAGCGCTGGCTGGCGCATCGCTGCGGACGCGATAGCGCGTGCAGGCTCGCGCGCAGAGCGGTCAGCAAATATGGCGCGAACGACGCGGCCTCGGCGGCGCTGACCTCTGGAAATTTCCCAGCACGTCTCGCGGGCACTTCGGCGCGAGTCGGTGACTCGGGCGGACGCGGTATCACTGCGACGTCGACGACGGCGCGCACGATGTAGCGATGCTGGCGACAACACTGACGACGACGAGGGCAAGGCCACTGAAGGCACCGATGCTGATCACGCCGGTGGCGATGATGGTGTCCACGCGTCGGTGATGAAGGTGTTGGAATTCGACATGCGCGCACACGACTGGCGCGAGTGGCCCGCACGGTGTTATTCGACGGCGATCGCGCCCCCCACCCCCAGCAAACGCGCAAAGGCGGCCGAATGATTTCGACATGGGTGACGGGCAGGAACGCTTGTTCGCATGGAAATGTTGAAACCAAGATGGTTTTCGAAAGAACTCGAACTCGCAGAAGCGCGGTCGCAGACTTTTCCGACAAATCACGTTGCTCGGGAGACTCGAATTTGAAACAAGCGCGAAATCTGATAAATGGCTAAGAAATTGTTCCGCGTGTACGCGCGACGCCACGCGCGTGGACTTTGCCCGTATATAGAATGGGACATCGGGACACGAAGCAGTTTGGATCAGCGAGTTTGCGCGCGTAGAAATATGTACCACGGACAAGGAGGGTGAACCCGACTTGGCTGGGATGGCATGGCCTCATATGGAAAACGAACGATGGGGCAAAATCTGTTGTAAACCCCACAATCCCAAGGGGAGCCGAAAATCCCGAAGTGGGTAGATCCGAACTGCCTCTCAGGAAGGAGGACCTACGCGGTGCGACCTAAGTTGTACCATCAATGCGTTGCGATCTACGGTGCGAAATCTACGCGGTACAATCTATATGGTGGAATTGACTACCCTGCACCGCGCTTGACCACCTCCACTGCTCGCGCAAACATCCCAACCTCCCACCCGCAACTTGTTTGGCAAAACTCACGATGCGGTGGACGACGGCGCCACTGATGACGACGACGACGACGAAGACGACGACGACGTCGCCAACGAAGACGACGACGAGGGAGAAGGGAGGACGACGACGGCGACAACGACGACAACAACGACAACGACGATGGAGGAGGGAGGACGGCGACGACGCGAGCGACGAAGAAGGAGGAAGGACGAAGACGCCGACGACGACAACGACGAGGGACGAAGGAAAACGACGACGACGACGACAACGACGACGACGACGGCGACGAAATAGGAGGGACGACGAGACGCCGACGACGGACGACGACGACGACGAGAGAGGAGGAGGAAGGACGACCACGGCGACAACGACGACGGAAACGACCACGACGCCAAAGAGGACGACGACGACGACGACGAACACGAGGAAAGACAGAGGACGACGTAGGCGACGACGACGACGACGACGACGACGACGACGCGGGAGGAGGGAGGATGGCGACGACGACGACGACGACGACGCAACGCAAGAGCGCGCGCGCACGCTTTTGTTGAAAATCCGTGTTGCGAAACCTTGTGTTTTTGTAGGTTTTTTGGACACACGATTTGAAATCCTTCCGAAACCGATGGGTTTGAAGGATTTCGGCATACGCGCGCGACGACGCGCGCGTCTGCACTTCGTCCCGTTTTTTTGCAGAGGATTCTCGCGACGGCACACGCGCAAGGGCGTTCGACAGATTTCGACATGCGCGCGCGCGAAGCCCGTTTGGTAGCATTTTGTGAAAATCTTGAAAAACCTAGGGTGTTCTTAAGATTTCGCAAGAGCTCGCGCGGAAGCTTTTTTAGCAAATCAGGGTTGCGAAACCCTGTGTGTTTGTACGTTTGGGGGGAAACTCGATTGCGAAATCCTTCCGACACCGAAGGTGTTTGAAGGATTTCGGCATGCGCGCCCGACGACGCGCGCGTGTGCACTTCGTCCCAATTTTGCAAGGGATTCGCGAAAAAGTCTGATGTTAGAACAAAAAATGTCCCCGCGTATTGTTTTTTTACAAGGGAACCTCAGGGGTAGCGATCCCGGCCCCCGTGGAATAGTGTAAATTCATTTTAGGATGGACATGTGGTCAGAATCATATATGATTTACATACCCGAAAGGGGGGCGGATAACGCAGGGGAGGGGGGGTAGAGTCTCTTCTCTTTTTAGAAAAGAGAATACACCTGTAGGCAACTGCTGCTGACCACTCCACTGCTCATGCAAACATCCCACCCTGCCACCCGCAATTTGGTCGCAAGACCTTTTCAGACCGTGACGGTGGCTACCAAATGGCACTTGGCAACGACACCGACGCCGACGACGACAACGACGACGAGGCCGCCGACAACGACTACGACGACACCGACGACGTCTCCAACAACTTCGACGACGACGACAACGACGACGACGACTACACCGACGACGACGACGACGCCGACGACGACGACGACGACGATGACGACGACGACGATGACAACGACGACGACGACGACGACGACGCCGACGACGACGACGAAGACGACGACGACGTCGCCAACGAAGACGACGACGACGAGGGAGGAGGGAGGACGACGACGGCGGCAACGACGACACCGACGAGGGAGGGCAGAGGACGGCCACGACGCGAACGACGAAGAAGGAGGGAGGACGGCGACGCCGACGACGACAACGACGACGAGGCCGCCGACAACGACTACGACGACACCGACGACGTCTCCAACAACTTCGACGACGACGACAACGACGACGACGACGACTATACCGACGACGACGACGCCGACGACGACGACGACGACGACGATGACGACGACGACGATGACAACGACGACGACGACAACGACGACGACGACGAAGACGACGACGACGAAGACGACGACGACGTCGCCAACGAAGACGACGACGACGAGGGAGGAGGGAGGACGACGACGGCGGCAACGACGACACCGACGAGGGAGGGCAGAGGACGGCCACGACGCGAATGATGAAGGAGGAGGGAGGACGGCGACGCCGACGACGACAACGACGAGGGAGGAGGGAAGACGACGACGACGACGACGACGACGACGACGACGACGACGACGACGACGACGACGACGACGACGACGGCGGCGAAATAGGAGGGGCAACGACGAAACGCCGACGAAGACGACGAGGGAGGAGGGAAGACCACGGCGACAACGACGACGGAAACGACCACGACGCCAAAGAGGACGACGACGACGAGGAAAGACAGAGGACGACGACGGCGGCGACGACGACGACGACGACGGAGGAGGGAGGACGGCGACGACGACGACGACGACGCAAAAGCGCGCGCACGCTTTTGTTGAAAATCCGTGTTGCGAAACCTTGTGGTTTTGTATGTGTTTTGGACACACGATTTTGAAACCCTTCCGAAACCACACGCGGCCTTGGGCGCGCTCACAGGGAGCACGGCCAAAAAGGTGAGCAGGGCAGAAGGGCCCCGAGACTCGCTGCAGCGCGGCAGCACTGAGCAGCCCGCGGCGAGGAGGAGGCGAGCGGGCGACACCGCGGCCATGGTGCCCCTGCGCCGTGGGCGGCACCCTCGTTGGAGGTACCCACGCGAGGGCCAACCGACACCCTGGACCAGCGTGCTGGTCCGGTGGCAAGGGCGAGAAGGAAGCAGGCACTGGGGCCAGGCACGCACGTCAGCAACCCACCCAGCGAAGGGGCCGCGGACCCGAGGAGGGGCAGGGAACCGCTGTCCGCCGGGGGGGGGAAAGGAGGAGGAGGAGGAGGAGGAGGAGGAGGAGGAGGAGGAGGAGGGAGGAGGAGATGAAAGCAGGACAAAGGAGGACACGAGGGCGGAGGGAGAGAGACGGGAAGGCGAGGGGCGGTACCCCGCCCCCGAGGGCCAGAGGCCCACAGAGGGGGGGGGCGGGTGCCCGCGGGGAGTCGGAGCGAAGCCTCGCGTGAAGAGCTCGCTCGGGGCGGTTGTGCGAAGGACCGCCAGCTTCGACGACGCGCGGCCGCCAGCCCAGTCGCCGAACTGGGTAACGGGGGGGGCGCGCGGCCGCGGGGAGGAGGCCGAGCGGCGCGGGACGGAGCCCGTGGATGGCATGGCGTGGGCAGGGACGCCGACGGCGAGAAGCAGCAGTGCCGGCACAGAGGAGGCGTGCCCGGCGGGGGAGGGCACGACGGGCGGCCACCTCGGGCGCCTCGCGGCGGCGGGTGCGGCCGTGCAGCGCCGCGGCGGCGAGGCGCATCTCCACGGAGGCGCGTCGCGCAGCGGGGCGCGGTACCGTGCACGCAGGCCTGCGGCGGCAGCGCCGAGTGGAAGCCACGGGCCACGGAGGCCGGGACGACCTCGGGCTCGGGGGGGCGGGCGCGCATCGAGGCGAAGTCCTCCGCCTTGTGGATGGCGGCACCCTCGACGTGGACAGCATGCGGGCAGCCAGCGGGCACTGGAAGGTCCGCCTCGACTCGGCGGCGAGCGAGGAGGGGGGAGTCGGAAGGAGAAGGCCTCCCTTCTCAGAGGGCTCGGATGTCCCCCGGCCTTCTGAGAAGTTTTCTAAGCCTTCCCCAAAGACAAACAAAAAAAAAAAAAAAAAACTTCTCAGGCGCGAGGACTTCTGAGAAGTCCCACCGCCTTCTGAGAAGGTCTTCTCCTTCTCATTTCCCCCCCTCGCTCGCCGCCAATGGACAACATCGAATGGCACTCCACCCTGACGGCATGCGAGTGGCCATCCTCTCGCGGAGGCTGAGCCACCTGCGCTGAGAAGCACCGTGCCGCGCCGGAGGGTGGAAGGCCCCAAACCTCTGCCACTGGGGGCTGGGGGGGGCGGTCATCACTCGGGGCGGCGGACCGCTGGCACCTGCCGCAGGGGGGGGGGGCGCCAGGAGAGAGAGAGAGAGAGAGAGAGGCAGGCAGGCAGGCAGGCAGGCAGACAGACAGACAGACAGACAGACAGACAGACAGACAGACAGACAGACTGACAGACAGACAGACAGACAGACAGACAGACAGACAGACAGACAGAGAGAGAGGTAATTAGGAAGAGGGTGAGGGAGAGTGGGAGGGAGAGGAAGTATACCGATATACATCTATATAGGAGAAGCAAAACAATAAACTCATTTATTTGTTGTGTAAGGACGGACAATGGCAGTGAGGCAAAGACGAATAGAGAGAGATGAGATGGGAATCAAAACAAATCAGAAGGGAATGGAGAGAGAGAGAGAGAGAGATGGAGACGCAAACAGAGCGAGAGAGAGAGAGAGAGAAACAAAAAAAGAGAGAGAGAGAGAGAAACAAAAAACAAGGAGGAGTGGTTTGAGACGGAGGAGCCAATGAATGCAACAGCAGCTACGCGAACGCCGGCATTGGACTGCAAGGCACGTCAGCGCGGCCCACGAAGTCCGCGCGCTCGTGCTGTGGCGATGCAAAAAAGGGGCGCCTGCTCGTTGTAGATCTGAAGCGCTGCTGCCTCCCTTACACCAGTGTACAATGGACCAGATCAGCGACGAAAGGGCGGAAGCCTCACACGCGAGGACACGGCGACCTTCCGCGATGGCTTGCGTAGGCCGCTGATGCCGACACCACTTAGAAGAGAAGGCGCTTACGCGCGACCTCAAGCGGCCAGATTACGCGCGAAGGTCCGCACAGACGGCATCCTGCGTCGGTCAGATAGACGCCACTGGATCGAATGACACCCTGGAAAAAAAGCAGCTCTGAAAAGCGTCGAATGGCACACCCAAGTGAGGCAAGTCTTCCTCCTCCTCCTCCTCCTCATCCTCATCCTCCTCCTCGTTATCCTCCTCCTCCTCGTTCTCCTCCTCCTCCTCCCTCGGAAAAAAAAGGAACACCCACGCGAGAAATTCAGGAGACGGAGAGGCGCCGCCCCTCGGCGCCCCCGACGTTCAGCGCTCACGCTCACGCTCACGCTCACGCACAGGCCGTTGCCCACAAAAGCGAGCATTTTTACGAAACGGTTTCGGTGGCGAGCGAGAGGGGGAAGTGAGAAGGAGAAAGCCTTCTCAAAGGTTCGGATGTCCCCCGGCCTTCTGAGAAGATTGCTAAGGCTTCCCCAGAGACAAAAAAAACTCCTCTGAAGGCGCGAGGGCATCTGAGAAGTCCCGCCGCCTTCTGAAAAAACCTTCTCCTTCTCACTTCCCTTCCTCGCTCGCCGTCAACGGTTTGAACTCGCCCGGATCGAAAGCCCCGAACCTTCAAATTAGGGCCCGAGGTCCCGTTGGGCTTCGACACCTCTTAGGATCAAGAGTGGGTGTCTCGTTCGAGGACCGCGGGAGGACAAATCGGACGTGGAAGCTAGGAGTCCCTGCACGGTACGCACAGCACAGCAAGCGCTGCACGGCATGCACAAAACTGGCGTGCCAAGCATGCGCGCGATTCGCATCCGCGGCTGTTGGGAATCGGAAGAGCCCAAGGCTGGAGCGCGGCTACACTCATGCACGGGCAGTAGCCGCTGGCCAGCAGGCCACTGGGCCGGGGACAGCATGGGCGTGATTCGGGCAAGGCAGCACGCTGTGCTTAAGCCAGTGTGGGAACGCTGGCGATCTGGTCGACGGTTGTTGATCAAAAATGTTAGACCATGATGGGGAACCCCCCCCCATTACCAAAATAGTGGCAAATGCCCAGCCCCGTGCCCCCTGGCAAGCTGGGGCGTGCTCTGATGCATGTGTTGTCTGCTCGGTTTCTGCAGCTTCTCTGACGGCCGCCCACCCCCTCTCCTTGCATAGTCTTCCGTGCACCTTCCACCACGTCCCCACAGGCCCTAGGACCAGCCAAAACACCCCTGCAACGGCGGGTCGCCGTTGGAAAACCTCAAGCACTTTCCAAAAGGGCCCAAACCCCCCCCCCCGAAAAAAAAAGCCACGGGACAGCACACGACGGCCCCAAAAGCCCCCGATAAGACCCCAATTCGTGCATGAGGTCCGGGAGCTTTCCGGGCTGCCCCCATGAGACCAACAGCTTTATAAGTGTTGCATCAATTATCTGACTGTATGCCCAAATGCCGTTCTCCCTGAAAGGCCTCAAGATGCCCCAAGAAAGCTCAAGCGTATCCAAAATGGCCCCAAGACGAAGCAAGGACCTCCCGATACCAACCCCAAATATCCCAAGACTACATGAAGACGGCTCCAAGACGGCTCAAGACGGCCCAAGACCCCAGAACGGTCACCTACACCCACCCAGACGGCCGCAAGGCACTCCAAGATGGCCCGATGACGCCCAGCAGACTCCCGAGAGGCCCAGAGAAGCCCCCAAGGAGCCAGCCAGAAGGCGCACGGGAGGCCAGGAAATTCCAACAGTTCCCTGGGCCCCGATGAAGACGGCTTTGACATGCGACGCTGATGAAGACGGTTTTGACATGTGACGACCTGCTCCGCTCTAGGCAAACGAATTGCCATGTACTCCTCTGCCGAGACGACCGCAAACTCAGCAAACTGGGAAGTCATGGGATGAGGCGCATGCGCAATTCCTTAACTTCTACAACTCGCAATTTCCCTTAAAAAAAACTATGATTTGAATCTTCATTGTACTTTTATAAGTCAAAAATATATTTACATAAGGGGGAGGAGGGAGGAGCGAAAAATTATATATATATATATATATAATAAATAAATAATATATATATATATAAAAATATTTTGTTTTACCCAAAAAAAAAAAAAAAAAAAAAAAAAAAAAAAAAAAAAAAAAAAAAAAAAAAAAAAAAAAAAAAAAAAAAAAAAAAAACGAGGCCGTCTTAATTTTCTGGTGGTGGAATAGTTTGGAGATTTTGAATTTTCGAAAGCCCCAGCCGATACCTGTTGCTCGGCTTCGCCGACACGATTTGCTGAGACTCACCATATCCGGCCGCTGCAGGGCAGCAATCCTAGTAAGATGATTACTACAAACCCGTCGCAACCAAATCGAGCATGGTAGAGATGTAGGACAGACAGACAGACAGAAGCCGCGCCCTGACGGCGCATTGACAAACAAAGCGGAAGTCCTGATCACATACGTGCCAGCATGCAGAAGAAGAGGAAAGAAGAAAAAAACAAACAAAATAAAAATGCACAGCTTTTCGGAAACCACCTCTGTAGCCTTTGTTTCCAACGAGGTGCGAAGGGGGAGCTGCCCAATTTGAGTGAGAGGGCGGGCAGGGAGAAGGGCGAGGGGAGGGAGAAGGACCAGAAGGGGCGGGGCAATCAGAAACCAACAAGAAATAACAATGCTACATTGCACAATGTTGGGCTACAGCCCCACGCCAATCTGAAGGATTCTGCAGCAGAGTCTGTAAGATGTCTGGGTCGTCGCGCGCCACGGACAGTGCCTCAACGCGCAAATACGTTGCCAATTGCAGCCGGGGCCTCCGTCTCGACTGGGGCACGTTCCACCTCCGAGGCAACGACCCATGGATAGGACCAAATTCAAAAACTACCGTTCTTGGTCAGCTGACGGTGCTGTTTCTGGGCGAATGTGCCGCGAAATTTGACTTGGCTTTACAGCAAAACTGCAGTTAACGGCCTGGTTCGCGCACGCTCTCGAACTTCAGCATTACTCACACGAGATACGTGAGCAAGCAATACGTTGAAAACTTGGCATGAGTACCTCGTTCGAAAAAAAAACACCGAGCCGGTTCCGGTCTGCCTATAAAAACACGCGTGATTCTAGCCCGCACAAAAGTTTCGAACATACACGCGCTTCCAGGACCCGCTGCTTGCGAGGTTTACTCAAGTTTGCGTGGCTCCAAACAACGCAAAGCTTCTTGAATGCGCCACTGGTTAGCTTTGCTCCGGGCCTCCCGCCCACGCTCAAGAATCCACCCAAATATACAGCGTTTTCCTTGCATGCTATAACTTTGCCATCTGGCCCACGGACAAGCACATTCGATCGTACGTTAAGCAAACTAATTGTCCCTGCGTTCAGCTCCAAGCCGT
>CAUYUJ010007036.1:0-10000 GCA_963575745.1 Prorocentrum cordatum
AGGAGGAGGAGGAGGAGGAGGAGGAGGGAGGAGGGAGGAGGATCAGCGGGATCAGTGCGGCCTCGGTCGTAAATCGACACGCCGAATGGAAGCCGACACGCACCGCTGATGCGCGCGTCGGGCATAGCAAACCCAGAGGGCGTGCTATGCGCTCAACCAGCCCTTGGGAAAGGGGAGGAGCAAAAGCTAAAAGAGGAACCCAAAGCCGGATTGTGCGATCCATGGGGCACGTCTTACATGGCGCCTCCTCATCGCCTCGGCTCGGTTCGCTCGAATTCGCTCGCGTTGGGACTCGCTGAGGAGGGGGGGAGGGGGCGGGAGAGGCGAGGGAGGCGGGGCAGGGGGAACAAAGGGAGAGGCGAGCCCAACGGAGCCTACGTACAGGTCCTCTTGGGTGGGGTCCTCGGGGGGGTCCAACCTGGGGGCCAGGCTGCCTGGCGGCTGGCTGGGGCCAGGGGGGGTACACTGTGACCCCGAGAACGCCAGGACCAGAGGGCGCCTGAAGCGCTCCCTCTCGGGATCAGGTCGAGAGCTCCTAGGCCCAGCCCGAAAATCCGGCGCCCAAGCAGCTCCCTCCTCAGGAATGGACCCGACGAAAAAGTCCCGAAGACCCTCCACCTCAGGACAACCCGGCTCGGTCTGGGACCCGGCCCCAGGTTCCACGGCCGAAAAATCCACAACCGTCTGAACAATCGACTCGGCGAGGGCCCTGCAAAGGCCGGGGGGGTAGACCTTCTTGGCCGCCGTTTTAAACTCCCCCCCCGTCTCTGCTTTACCCAGGAGCACTGAGTGCGCTCCACGTCCATGCGAGCAACGCCCCTGGCCGGGCGTCGCCCTCAGGCGTCGGTGCAGGCCGCTCACCCTCACGCCGACGATCCTCGTCGGTGCCCTGCCAGCCTTGCCGCCGTGCTCGCACTGGTCGAAGTCCGTGGTGCTGACGACTGGGCACGACTGGAGTGCCAAGAGTGGCTCCCATGTCCAGCTCGTCACTGCCTCGCGGCGCCAGTGCGCCGGGATGGGGTGCTCCATCCACGCCGCGCTGCCTGCTGCCAGGTGGTCCGCCATCAGCTTCACCATGGCCTGGAGCAGCGCGTTGCCGACCGCCAGCTGCAGCCTCTGCTTGGGGGTGGCGTGCGGCACCCCCCAGTACTCGTCGTGGGTCCTCAGTGGCGGCGGCCCTGGCATGTCCGACCACCTCGCCGCACTCCACGTTTCACATGGCGGGCCGCCGCCTGTGAGGATCACCTGGTGGGATCGGATGGCGTCGCCGAAGGTGCGGAGGTTACTCGACTTCATCAGGTCGCACCTCTCCGCATCGATGGCGACGTCAATGCTGAGCACCACGATCTGAATCGTCGTGCTGGTCTGCTCGTAGCTGATGCTCGCTTCGAGGCAGTCCTGGATGTCGTCTGACCTGCGGACCCCGCAGAAGAGGTTGAGGACAAAGACCTCCCTTCGCCGCGGCCTCCAGGGCAGCTGCTCCGTCGCGATGCCCTCGTACTTGCCCGTCGGAAACTGGTCCAACGTGTAGCGCTCGAAGGGCATGTCCTCCTCCTCGGCTGCTGGCGAGGCGGCCCCTTCACGAGCAAGGAGTACATTCACCGCCTTCTCATCCAGCGCGTAGTCAGATCTGATCAGCGTGGCCGCCATGTGCTTCGCCTCCATGTAGTGACCCTCCTTCAGCAGGTCCTCCCACTGCAGGCGTGGGTTGTGTGGTCCTGCTGCTCGCTGCGCCGGCACGTTGACGCGCTTGCGGAAGCCCCCCTTCGGGAGCGGGGCCGCCCCTTGCACGGCCTCGCCTCTCAGGTCCACGGGCACGCAAGCCATGGTGATCTGCAGCAGGCAGCCGGGCGAGCCATGGGCCGCGTGCTCGATCAGGTGGTGCTCGCCCTCGAACTGCATCAGGCAGGTCGGGCACTGTGTTGCCCCTTGCAGCCACCTGCGCGCCAGGTCCTGCATCCTCCAGTGCTCCCTGGAGATGTGCACTCGTAGGCCCCTTAGCTTCTTGAAGCCACTGGCACACCAAGGGCAGCTCCACCCCGACACTGCTGCGCTTTGGGAAGGTCCCTCTGCGCGTGCTGGTGCTGGTCCATCATGTGCTGGCGGTCCGAATGGGCTCCCTGGCCGTGCTGAGTATGGCACTCCTGCTGGCCACACCGTCTTGAAGAAGTGCTGGGCCGCCTCCTGCGCCTGGGTCCTCCTGGCAAGCTCCTCCGCCGCTGCCTTCAGCGCGTCGTTGAGCCTGTGCTTCCAGGTGGTGTGGGAGCTGCGGATCTTCCTCTCCCAGGGCCTGATATCCAACGCAGGGTGCGGCAGGTCATCGTAGGCGTGGGAGAACTGCCTGAGCCACTGCAGGTCGTCCAGTAGAAGAGCTGGCCAGGATCGACGCCTGGCTGGCGCTGGGGTCATCAGCAGCCCTGCCATGAGGGCGAAAGCCACTGGGGGGCCTGATTGGAGCAGCTCCCCATACAGGCGGAGGCGGGCGACCTTCAGGAGGTCTGCTGGCCTTGACCTGCCTGCTCGGAGGAGGACGTGGTCGTCCGCGGCGTCGGGCGTTTTCTCGAGCTCGCCGCCCTCCTCCTCGTCAGTCCGTCTGACGGGCGAGCTGGACGTGGCCACCCTGTAGACTGACATGATCATACCGTGGAAATACTTGCTCTCCGCGACTGTGAGGCCCAACCAGCTGCCCATGGAGTAGGCCCTGGATCCAAGGATGAGGGAATCCGCGAACTCTATCTTGGCCGCCCTCGGGACCCCTGGCTCTCTGCAGACCTTACGTCTGAGTTGGCACAACTGCTTGCTAGTGGTCTGTGCCCTGCGGTAGAGCTCCGGGTACATGGCGCCGTGGTCATCGATCACCGTGCCAAGCTGGACGTGGGAGTTGACCAGTCTGACGGACGGGTCCTCGAAGTACTTGGAGACAAGGGCGAGCCTGCCCTGGCGGACGTGCCACGCGTCGTGCTTGGCAGCCTTAGAGCCCCTCCCCGCGAACATGAAGAGTGCCTCCGACTTGCCTGGGTCCAGGTTGAGCCGCAGGCCATACTCGGCGTAGGCGTCCAGTATGATGCCGCCCGCTATGGCCAGGGCCTCTGCAGCACCGCTGGCCTCGCCGAGGTAGAAGAAGCTGCCGTCATCCGCGAAGGCGACGCTGTGAGACGGGAGCTCCTGCCACTCGTCCTCACTGTCGAGCTGATCGGCGAGGGACCTGGAGTCTGTACCCATGATCCAGACGCCTAGCTCTACAGCATGGAGTCGCTGTTCGATGAGCTCGGTGATCTCCCCCATCGCTATCTCGTAGATCTGGTCCGCCAGGGGCTGGCCTGGGATGGACGACTTGGTGCCCAGGGCGACGTGGTCGGAGCCTTCGCACACAAACCAGGAGGCCCTGTACTGCTCGGAGATCAGCGCTCGGAGGTGCCCACACACACCCTTTCTCTCCAGGATGGGGGGGCCTCCAATCGTCTGCCTGAGGAGTCTGCGCGCGCCCTCGGGCACACCCGTGGACTTCGAGATGGCGTCGAGGCCGGGCTCGCTCGTGGTGGTGTGCAGGACAAGCTCCCTCACAAGCGAGTAGAACGCATCCTTGGCATCTAGGAAGAAGGCGGCATACGTGATCGACTTGGCCATTGCCGTGGCCTGGAGGAGCCGTAGGAGTATGAGCGCATGTTGTGTGCCCCGTCGCTGGATGCCGCCAAACTGCCTGGGGCCTACCAGTCTGGGCATGTGCGGCGACAGCCGCTCACGGATGCAGTGTCGAGCCCGCTTGCCGATGGTCGCGGTGACGGCGAAGCACCTGTGGTTGGCGCACTCCTCGATGGCCCTCTTCTTGTGGTGGTGGCGGTAGTAGCCCCCCTTCCACTGCACCGGCTCTACGCCCATGATGGAGAACTTGGTGAGTAGCGGCATGTAGGCCCTGGCGAGCGGCTTCGCAAACTCCTTGCAGAAGCGACCCTGGAAGCCATCGACCCCCGCAGCTGTGTCCTTGGCCACGTGGAGGGCCCTCTCCAGCTCCGTGAGCGAGGGGATGCAGGCCAGCTCGAGGACGTGGTTCTGCGGAAGCTCCTCAAAGAAGCCTTCGAACATCGCAACCTCCGAGATCGGCACATCTGCCGCACACTCGACCAAGGCAAAGTGCTGGACCCACCGATCTCCTGCTTCATGGACGTCCTGTGCCATGCTGCCGTCCAACTTGCGGACCATGGGCAGGGTGGACTGCATGCGCTTCTTCTCCGAGCCGATCCCCATGCCTCGCAGCCTGGCGTAGGCGCGCTTGGACTGCCTGTTGCTCCATGCGTCCCCGATGTCGGCTGCGATCCTCGCGTAGTGCATGTTGGCGTCATCCTTGAGCGAGCTCTGAACTGCGCGCAGGGAGACTCGCCAGGCCCACTCACGTAGAGCCGCTGCTTTCTGCAGCAGCCTCGTAGTCATGCTGAAGAGGTCGGGCAGGAGCTCCGTCCAGGATGACACGGCATCGTTCAGCAGGTTCATGGTGAACTGGGTCGGCCTCAATACCATCGGCTCGAGGAAAAGGTGGCCGTCTGGGCGCACCCTGGCCGGCTGAAGGGAGCACGTCCTTCTATGCTGGATCCTGGCATCTGGGCGCGAATCCGGTATCCGTGGCGACGTGAAGCCAGCCCTCGGTTCGAGGAGCACCGGGGCTGGCGGTTCTGACCTTAGCAAAGCGTGGCCCATCGAGGCATCCGGCAGACCATTGGCGACGACTTGGGACGCTCTCGGCTCGAGGAGCACCGAGGCGTCCCGCTCTGACTTCGGCAAAACGCGGCTGCCTCCATCAGCTTCACCTCGCCCCTCGTCAGCACCTGCTCCTGCTGGTGGACCTGGTTCGAGTCGCCTACGCCGCCTTGTACCTTCCGGCGGAGCATGCCTTCCCAATAGACCTCGAAATTCAGCACGAATGTTGTCCAGGGTGCGCCAGTGCTCCGCCACCAGCCTGTCCCTGCTGTCATGCTCACCGTGGCGGTCCTGCCACCAGATCCAGTTGATCATGCCGGCCCTGCGGTCGGCCGTGTTGTGCCATGCAGCCTCGCAGATGTCCTCTGCGATGCGGTCGATTTGCCTGGCCTCACCGTCCCTGGTGTCCTGGATGGCGCGTAGCCTTGCGGGGTGACGGCGTAGGAGACGCTTGACGACGGGTACACACCACAGCTTCCATGACCTGTGGCTGCCCTCCGCCTCCGCCAAGTTGTAGACCCAGAAGCTGGAGCGCTCCTCCATGTGCTCCCTCAGGTCTTCCTCCTCGTCGATTGCGGCCTCCCACGGCGGGTCGCACATGTCCGCTGGCTGCTGAGCTTCTCCCTGCTGCGCTGCGGGTGACTGGCTGCTTCTGGTGTTGGTCCTTCTCAGGTTGTCCGATGCTTCCCCGACGGCTTGACTTAACAAGAGCTCGTCGTGCTTGGGTTGCAGCATGCCGTCACTATGGTCCAAACACCATCTGCCACCAGCGCGCCCCACGTGGTCCACATCGTGGGGGACTCGGGCCCTGACCGGGTCCTCCATGTCGCTGTAGTCAGCGCGGCCTGCCATCGATGGTGGAGGGTCGATGGCGTTAATGCTTGGAGTCGCTGGCCTCCGTGCCCGTGTCATTGAATCCTGGGCATCCCCTTCTGCTGCTGCCGAACTCAGAGCACTGAACGAGGCTGGTGCTGCGGCCGCATCACTTGCCGCTCCCGAAACACTGCGGAATGCTGAAGAGGCCGCCGAGGCTGTTGCCGAACTCAAGGTCCAGGTGGCCCTTGAAGGTGCGGCCGTACCCGTAGCCGAGCACGAGGCCCCTCGGGACGCTGGAGTAGTTGCTGAGGCCGTTGCCGCCCTTGACGCACAGGTGGCCTCCCTGCAGGGACCACTTGGTGTGCTGGCGCCGCTCCCTGAACCTGAGGTGGGAGAGGACGCTCTGCTCCCTGAGCCTGACGCCGTCGACTCCGCCGATGCCGTCGAGCAGGCTCGTCTCGTCGGACTGCTCGACTCCTCCTGCTGCACCTCCTCTCCAGCTGGGTCCTCTGCGCATACTGGCACTGCGGCGCCGTCTGTGGCAGTGCCCCCTGCTCCTGAGCTCGCGCTGGCCACGCGGCTCCGCCGCGGCTCCCTGGGCGCCAAGAGCCCATCGGCATCTTGCCCAGCGGGGTGTACGCCATCTTCAGGGGAGCACTGCCTCTGGATGTGAGTGGGTCGGGCCTCCTCCTCGTCCTCCAGGTCATCGAACGGGTCGTGGAACCCATTCATCGTGTCTGACGTGGTAGGGCCAGTCCTGCTGGTCTTCTGCTGGTGAAATTGTACTCTGCCTCCATGCTTATCTGGGAGCCTGTGCACGCGAGTGTACTTCTGTGGCCGCGGGAACTGCTTGGCCATGAGAAGCGCCGTGCCGTCCAGCAGCTCACGGTACCCTTGAAGGACAGGAGCAAGCTCCGGCATCACTCTGGCACAGGTAGGGCCAAGGCGGACCGAGCAGTCGAGCTCCCTCGTACGTAGGTTGAGCCAGAGGTCCCCTTTGGGCATCAGCGCCCACGCTGCGAACAGCACCCTGACCATGAAGACCTGGCACCTGGACTGGACTTTGCTGGCGTTCTTGGTGCCCTTGCACCTCAGCGAGCAGAGATCCCTTGACTTGGTTGACGTCCACGCAGGCTTGGCCCTCACTGGGTCCTTCGGGAATGCCTTCTCCGCGGCGTCCCTGACTGCCCTGTCCAGCTGGTCGGCGTGGTCGTTGGGATGCATGTCCAGGGGGAAGGCCGGGATGGTGCCCATCATCTCCTCGAACTGCATCCTGCATTCGGGAACTCCGAACTTGGCCTTGTCCACAGCGACTCCTTTCCAGGTCGGAGGATGAGGCGCTGCTACGGTCGGTGGAAGCTCAAGCATCAGGTCCACTAGGGAGTGGTCCTGCTGCGAGATGGCGAGCTCGATGTCGTGGTTGACTCCCTGGTCTTTCACGTACTGGAGGAGGCCTGGCGAGATGCACACGTAGTCGAGCCTGTGCTCGTGTCCTCGCTGGCCTTCACGCCCCGGGCAGCGCCAGGTCGCATGGTGCCCTCCTCTGGACGGGCGCAGGGTGCTTGGCAAGCACACGGGCACCTTGGCCGCAAAGTGCCTCAGCGCAGCACCTGCATCGTTCTCC
Source organism: Prorocentrum cordatum (assembly GCA_963575745.1). Lineage (NCBI taxonomy): Eukaryota > Dinophyceae > Prorocentrales > Prorocentraceae > Prorocentrum > Prorocentrum cordatum. Next base: position 7,133 of record CAUYUJ010007036.1, read on the forward strand.
TGGGAGGCACCGTGGTTGCCGATTTCAGCCGTGGTGTGCTGGCCGACCCTGGCGTTCGCATCCATCAGGCAGATCAGGTTGACCTTGCCCTCGGGGCGATGCTGCTTGAGGATCTGGTGAGTCTGCTGCCACCAGCGATCTCGTAGCTCCTTCGCCGTCCTGCTGTGGGGCGCATGGGCCACCAGCACGTCGATGCTGAGCAGGCTGGAGCGGATGCTGACGAGCATCCTGCGCGGATCCTGATGCAGGACTGCGATGTGCTTGGCCTCGAGGGTCGGGGCGCCCTGGTGGCGCAGCCTCAGGTTGACCCAGAGCGAGACGCCGTACTGGCCCTTGGAGTTCGCCGCCGCGTGGAAGATCTGGTACTCGCCTACCTTCAGCACTGAGGACTTGGGCACTCTCGTCTCCAACGTGCCGACGAGGTGGTACTTGAAAAGCCCGAACTGGCCCGAGAGCATGTGGACACGCCCTGGGAGCAGCACTCCTGAGAAGGCCTTGCCACCTCCTGTCCTGGCTTTGCTCGGGTCGAGCGTGAGGACATTGGCGACTGCTACCCTTAGCTTCACCTCCTGCTGCAGCTGCTGGGCGCCTCCCGTGCCGGTGCACTCCAGGCGGTCGTGCAGGAAGTCTGCCAGCCCGCGGCACGGCGGAGCCAGCTGGGGAGCTTCAGCACCTGGGGTGGGATACTGGGCCTGGAGATGCGCTGGCGCCGCTGCAAGCCAGAGCCATGGCGCCTCCTGCGCCATGTCCAGGACACGCTCCCAGAAGCTGTCGTCGAGAGCTGTCTCGATCTCTCCTCCCCTGGCTAACGTGGCAATCGTGTCTGCCAGCTCGTTCCAGCCGTTGCCTTCATGCGCCGGGACATGCTTCCAGCTGAAGTGGGTGACTGCCTGCAAGAGCTTGTGCATCCCGTCAAACACTGTGGAGAACGGGGCATACGTGGCAAGGGAGGCCCCTCCTGCCGCGATGTCGAGCACGTAGAGGCAGTCCGAGTGGAAGGTGATGTGCGGCATGGGGGTGTCCATGAGGTGGACCGAGGGGTCTGCCTGGTGCAGCTGGAGAACCCACATGGCGGCGGCCGCTGCTGCACAGACTTCTGCTGCCACGGAGGGCTGAGCAAACTTGTCCGCGAGGTCCGGCATCGCTTGGCCCAGGTAGCCGATGTTGGACATACGCCCCTGCTCGTCTGTCCCGATCACCGTGAAGGCCCACGACGGAGGACCTGGCATGTGGCCCTTGTCCGCACCTCCTGAGCCATCTGTGTAGATGTCCAGGGAGACATACCCGAAAGGAGATGCTCTTCGGCCTGGTACCGCCGCGAAAGCATCCTCACAGCATTCCGCCAGGAGCGCCTTGGTGGAGCTGTGGAGAGAGGGACCCAGCACGCCCTCGTCCAGGGCCGTGAGGTCGAAGGGCCAGGCTGCCCGTAGCATGCTGAGTGCATGCTCACAGCCTGGCAGCGGCACCACGCGTCGCGGCTGCCGCCCTTGTAGGTCTGGCTGGGTGACATCACTAGGGGCCCCGCCCTCCCTGTCACCTGGGAGCGGGGTGTCCTCGGCGAGGCCCCGTGTTTGTCACTGGGATGGCCTGGCCGCAGCGCTGGCCGGACTGGCCATCGACGCTGTCGAAGACGCTGCAGCTGGGGAGGCGGGAGACCCTCCTGGCATCCTGTCCGCTAGCCCTGGGCCGGCATGCTGCCTGGCCTCGGGTGAGCGTGAGCGCTCCTCTCTCCCTCCTTCTTTCTTGGTCGCCGCCTCTGCTGCGGGTCGAAGCTGCAGCCTGGTCTGCTGCCTGCCCGCCTGCTTGTCCCGCTCGGCCTCCGCCGATGCCCGCTCCTGCTCGCGGGCCAGCTTGTCTGCGGCTGCCTTAGCGGCCCTCTCATTGGTGGCCGCGATAGCACTGCCACCTGCATGTGCCACGGGGACTGCTGCTGCGGCCTGCAACTGCTGGGCTGAGGCTGCGGCTGAGGGTGCCTGTGCGGCGGCGGCCAGGAGGTTCGAGTTGATCTGCATCATCTGCTCCATCAGCTGCGCCATGCCTTTCTCGAGTGAGGCCACGCGCTGCTGCGTCTGTGCGACCTCCGCCACTTCTTGCCTCGGCCGCGGCGTGGATGGCATGTCCTCGTCATTGCCATCTCCGTACTGGTCGCGTGCTTGGCGTGGCTCACTCTCTTCGTCGAGGCAGGACGAGAGCTCCTCGGCCTCCACATCCCCTGATGCTGGTGGGCTCTGCCATGCACTGCGCCTTCCCTGCGCCCGCGGCTGCGGCGGCGGCGCAGGGTACGAGCAGAAGTCTGCCATGTTCAACATCTGCTCCAGGAAGACCTGAGCGTGCTCAAGGTCCTGCTTCGCCTGCTTGGTGTCGGCCTCAGCTGCAGCCATCTTGAGCTGCGCGGCCAGCTCTGCGTCCTTGGCGCCCTCTAGCGCCCTGCGCGCCTTCTTCACGAAGGCCTCCTGCTTGTCGGCCCTCGTCGCCGGGTCCCTGGACAGGATCACCTGGCAGTGGATGGCGGCATACTCCTGCTCCGCCTTGCGCAGCCTCGTGGGGTCTGGGGCCACCTGCCCGCGGATGGCACGCACCCTGCCCTCGGCTGCCGTGAGCGCCTTCCTGAGCGACTCACGGTACTGCTTCAGGCCCGCGGCCTGCTGCGGGGGCGGTACCCATGCGCTGTGGAGCTTGGCCTGCTCCGGCAGCATGGGGAGGATGCCGAGCGGCTCCTTGTCAATGGCCGCCGCGGTCTGCTCCTGCGAGGGCTGGGCTCCCTTGGGCTTCGCCTCTCGTTGGCCTCCTCTGCTGGCCCCACGCTCGCGGCGGCGCTGCTGCCATGGCGCCTCCTGCTGCCTCTCTCCTCCGCACTGGCGGCAGGAC
>CAUYUJ010007036.1:12500-30000 GCA_963575745.1 Prorocentrum cordatum
CTCCGCCCCTCCCTCCCCTTGCAGCACTCGCTGGAAGCCGCCGAGGCCCTCAGCGAAGGCGGCCGCAGAAGCCGAGGGCCGCGCCCGCGCCGCGCGCGATGAGCGGCGGCCCCACGGCGGGAGCGCCGGAGGCGCCGCCCGCGGAGGCGTCCCCCGAGGCGGCGGCCGCGGCGGAGGCGCGGTCGGGGGGGAGGGCGCAGCGCCTCGGGCCACGAGTTCGGCCGCGGGCGGGGCTGCAATGAGGTCGGGCCTGTGCCCCTACAGGAGGAGTACCCATCGGTCATTGAAAGCATGTATTTTTTGGAGCCCCAGATTCCAATCTGCTTTAAGCGCCTTCCTACTTCAACGATCGAGTGGCTTTCCCTCTTCCCTCCTCTTCAGGGGGCGGGCGGAGGCCCACTCCACTTCCAACGCCATCCTACTTCATGTTTCTACCTTCTTCCGACCGACGGGTATTCAAAGATCGTTGAGGCTGAAGGAGAGGAGCCGCCAGAATCAGAGTGAGTTGGGGGCCGAGCGGTCGTTCATCGTCCCTGGGTGCGTGGTCGAACGGGGAGTTCGTGGTGAGGAATATGCTTGATAAGTATGTTGTTGTTATTGTGGTTGTTGTTGTTGCTGTTGGTGATGTTGTAATTATTGTCGCTGTTGTTGCTGATGCGGTTGTTGTTGATGTTGTTGATGTTGTTGTTGTTGCTGTTGTTGTTGTTGATGCTGTTGTTGTTGTTGTTGTTGTTGCTGTTGTTGTTGTTGTTAGTGTTGGTGTGTTATTAGTCGTGTTGTTGTTGTTGTTGTCATTATTGTTATTGTTTGTGTTATTGTTTTTGTTGTTGTTATTGTTATTGTTATTGTTCTTCTTGTTATTGTTATTGTTATTGCTATTGTTATTGTTGTTATTATTGTTGTTTGTCGTCGTCCCACCTGCGACCCACCCGAGACCCCCCGCGACCCACCCCGCGACCCACCCTCCGACCCACCCGCGACCCAACCCGCGACCCAACCCTCGACCCACCCGCGACCCACCCGTGACTTACCCACATTGGTTTGGCGAAAAAATCGGCGCCTGCGGCGGGCTCGCTGTATAATTTGAAACTTTGGCGCCTGCGGCGGACTTCTCCCGAGTCTCGCAAACTGCCGACGTCCCCACCGCCCCCTCACTCTTATTCGCATCTGCGGGGTGCTACGTCATGCGCGCCAGGGAGGGGGGTCCCAGCGCGGATCCAAGAAATCCGCGCGGAGCGCCAAAAGTTTATGTTTATGTTTTTTCTTTGTACGGAAATAATACGGAGACGATTATTTGACCTTTTAATGTTTGAATAAAAAAACTACTTTTGATCTTTCGCCCAAAATCTCTTGTAGGAGGACATGCCCGACCCAAGGCTACAAGTCAGTGGAGCGAGTCTTTTCGGAAGCTCACTTTCATCAGGCGGTCGCAAGCATGGATCAAGTGGATGCGGATTGGCGTCGGGGCTCAAGAGACGGGGGTCAACGCAAACGGGGGTCAGCCAGAGTGCCGGATCTTGCAGGATCCTGCAGGGCCATGGTCGCATTGATCCGGGTTTCGGTGCAGGATCTTGCAGGGTCCTACGTATTGACCCGGGCTTGGGTGCAGGATCTTGCAGTGCAGGATTCTGCAAGGCCTACGCAGGCCTGGATGACCCGGGTCAGAAGATCCCTGATGGCGGTCTTGTTTCCATGGGAAATTACAGATTTCCGCCTCCGAACGAGGCGGCACCAGCCGCATTTTGGGGAGGGCACCTCCCCGATCCATGGATTCGGCGACCGCGCGCCAAATCCATGCATCGCTAATCCATGTTTGCGCGCCCCCGATAGAAGTCAATTGAGTGGGTCTTTGCGGAAGCTCAAGCTAACATACGGAATACGTTTCTCTGCATTGTCGTAGGGGTCATTGGAGGCTGCTAAAGGTCGCTAGAGGCCACCAGAGGCTGCTCAAAGGGGACTAAAGGCCACTACAGGCCGCTGATGATAACCTAGAGGCCGCTGAAGGCCCCCGAAGGCTACTAAACCGAGGCGGTATTGGATGAGGCACCAAAAAGACTCACCCAAAGCACGTATCCATTCTGGCTCAAGGTGTTTACCAGCCAATCCATTCCGCTGCTACATTAACGACCCCATTTGCCGCACACTGAGCCGAGCGATGGCCCGCATGCTGGCGGTGATGCTGATGGCGCTCGCCTTCGTGCAGGCCAGCGCCCTGGATTCGGAGGAGCATCGCCCCAAGGGCGCCCGCAGGCGGCAGATGGAGCGCACGCGCGCGGCGGAGCTCGAAGCCGCGATCGCCAAGGCCGGCTGCGCCGACCTCGGCGGCGAGAAGTGGTTCTCGGACGCGCACGGCGAGCTGTTCCAGGTGAAGCAGGACAAGTGCTCGATCTCCTTCCAGCTGAAGAAGAAGAGCGGCGAGATGTACGAGAAGAAGGGTGTTGTGCGCGGCACCAGGGTGCTGGTGGAGCCGCCGTTCCCGGAGGGCCAGATGCTGCCGAACCAGACCGTGATGTGGGAGAGCGGCGCCCGCTGGGAGCGCAAGTGGTGAGCGCCTGGCTTGCCAGGACGCCGCGTCTCCGGGGGAGCGCCTGGCCGGGTCGGAGGGCTCCGATGCTCTCAGTTTGCGATTCGGCAGGGGGGACAAAAACGACTGAGGCCCAAAGTCAACCGAGGAATATCCGCCCCGATTCCCGAGAAGTGGCGCTTGTCGAACGGCCCTGGGCGTTCTTGGCATTGCCATGCCCTGTTCGATTGTGAAGGCCTCACGGCCGGTGCCGCCGACCCTGAAGTGGGCGAAGATGAAAACGAGGGTGCGGAGGAGCATTAGGAGGAGGAGGAGGAGAAGGTAGAGGAGGTGCAAGAGGTGGGGAGCAAGGGGGAGGAAGGAGGAGGAGGAGGAGGAGGAGGAGGAGGAGGGAGGAGAGGAGGAGGAGGAGGGAGGGGAGGAGGACGAGGGGAGGGGGAGGAGGAGGAGGACGAGGAGGAGGAGGAGGAGGAGGAGGAGGAGAGGAGGAGGAGGAGGAGGAGGAGAGGGAGGGAGGAGGAGGATTCCCTCCTGCGTTCGCGAAACGGTCTCGCCCGTCGGGGTCTGCTTCCTGTGGGGGCGGAGGGCTCCGCGCTCCGACGGGCGCCCGCCGCCCGCGCCTCTCTGGGCGGGAGGAGCCGCCTGCGGAAACGGGGGTAGCGCTATGATGCTCCCCTCCTCCTCCTCCTCCTCCTCCTCCTCCTCCTCCTCCTCCTCCTCCTCCTCCTCCTCCTCCTCCTCCTTCTCCTATGAAGGAGGGGTAGCCTTGACCACCAGGAAGAATTTCGAGCGCCCCCAAAAGTGCCGAACCTCCAGGGGTTTTCACGTGCCGGGCCCCGGGAGACGCTCGCCCGGCACTGCTTCGACTTTCTTTTGACACTTTTCTGGGTGCTCGAACTGATTTCTAGGATGCGGTCCTTAGGTAGGACGGGAACAAGATAAGGGGATAAGGGTAGCGCAAAGTTTCTCCCAGGAGCCGTCGGGAGCACTACTCCTCGGGGCTCAAGAGACGGGGGTCAGTGCAAGCGAGGGTCCGCGAGAACGCCAAGCCTTGCAGGATCGTTCAGGGCCAGGGGTGCACTGACCTGCAGGGTCCTGCAGGTCCCACGGCTTGGGCGCAGGATCCTGCAGGATCTTGCAGAGCCTGACTGACCCGGGTTTGGATCGACGCGGGTCAGTTCGAAGAAGAGCCAACGCCAAAAACATACACTGCGGCGCTCCGCGCTGGGCCTCGCCGTCGGCGCCTCTGGCGCCGCCCCTGGCGCGCCCCGCGGGCCAGGGAGGGTGCTCCAGCGCAGAGCCCAGAAATCCCCGCGGACCGTCGACAGCTCACGTGTACAGTCAAGGGCTCCCCCGAGGGCGCGAAGTTATTCGCGCTTCGCGGTCCTCGTTCCTTCTCCCCCTCCTCCTCGTCCTCCTTTTCTCCCTTTGGGGGGGCGGCGCGAGAGCGCGAAGTTATTCGCGCTTCGCGGAGCGCGAAGCGCGAAGTTGGGAGCCCTAGACAGTCGGCCCGGATTAGTAGGTCGACCCTGCCACATCAATGGTGCCTTGGTGTCCTGTGCCTCGCGACCCGTGCCTCCTGCACTTCTGTGGCAGTGTGGCCCTCGGAAGGGTCTTCTGTCCCCTCGCGTGTCCTGTCCACTCGAGTCCGACGGTATGCCGTTGTGTTTCCTTCCTTTCTTGTGTCAACAGACTCGGGGGCCACATGCGAACCCTACCCCTACCCCCCACGATTTCTGAGGGGGAGGGTGGGGTTCACTTTGTTCGGGAGCTCCCGAGCGAAGCGAAACCCACCCTCCCCCTCAGAGATCGTGGGGGGTAGGTGGATGGGTTCGCATGAGGGTCCCTACAGATCCCCGAACGCTGGGAAGAAAGCAGAGCGGGGCGCAGCGACCCGGGGGCGAGGCGGCGCAGGGCCCCTCGGGGGAGAGGCGCCCGGGCCGTCGCGCCTCCCTTTCGGGGGCGCCGGGGAGTCGAGCGGGGCATCGGCTGCAGCATCGAGTTTCTCGTCGGGCGCTGCGCAGACTGCTCGCGCAGACATGCTCGCGTCGTGAGAAAATCAGGACGGGTGGTTTTTGGCTTGTTTCGGCCCCGGGGGGCCCTCGCCGGGCCTCGGGGCCGTCAAAAAACGACTCGGAACAAAGAACCGGTCCCAGGGAAAGGGTCGGGACTTCCAGGGACGCCGTCCTGAAAAAATCAGAACGTCGCATGTCTGGGCGTGGGTCTACGAAGATTCGACGCATGTTTTTCTCACGGCATCGGCGGACAGATCAAGCTTGGGGCAGACCAAGTCTGCAGTCGCCGCTGCCCTTCTCGAAGGAGAGGGGGGCATGAGGACTGTGGGGTGGGGGTGGGGAGGGGAGGGGAGGGTGGGGAGGGGGGGCGTGGGAGGGGAGGGAGGGTGGGGAAGGGAGGGAGGGTGGGGAGGGTGAGGAGGACTGGGGGGTGGGGGGTGGGGAGGGGCGGCGTTTTCGTCGGCGGCTCCGCGGAGGTCTGCGGGGCGCCCGAGGTTCGAGATCCGAGGTCTTCGGGCGGTCCCGCAGGGCCCCGGCGGTCTTTTTGTTGGCCTCGGGGCGTCCCATTCGTCCTCCTCCTCCTCCTCTCCTCCTCCTCCTCCTCCTCCTCCTCCTCCTCGTAACTGCACTGCACTGTGTAACCCCCCTATCCACTTAGAACCCCCTACGGTCATCCCAGCAGGCAGTCAACGGGAGAGCTGTGCCTCATCGATGGCTTCCCGAGGGTGGTGCCCTGCACGCCCCGAGCGGCCGCCAGAGGCCAGAGTGCTGACCCTGCACGCTCGAAGTGGGTATGGAAAGAATGGGTACGGGTTCATTTCGAGCAGGGTTCGCTGTCCACGCCGCCGCCCGCGGCCTGTGTCCATTCGAGGCAGAAGGCCGCCTGCCCAACAGCGGCCGCTGTCGGTTTGGGACAACATTTGCTGTTGGGCATTGTGCCCATTTTTTCCGTACCCATTTCGGGCGTCCAAAGATGACGCGTGAGCCACCGGGCGTCGAGGTCGAAGGGGACAAAACCACACAAGCATAAACGTTTGGCGCTCCGCGCGGATTGCGTGGATCCGCGCCTGGGCCCCAAGGCGGCGAGGGAGGCGGCGCGCTCCGCGCGCCAGGAAGGGGCGTGTCCAGCGCGAGTCCAGGAGATCCGCGCGGAGCGCCAAAAAGTTCATGTTTGTGTGTGGTGTTTCTTTTCCTAGAGGAGGGGGTTGAGGACTTGTGGATTGTGGATGTCGAGGCCGCGGAGGTCCAGCGAGAATCTGAGAAGTCCGCGCGGAGCGCCAAAAGTGTACGTTTATGTGGTCTTCTCTTCTTCTGGAAGAGGGGGGTGAGGACTTGTGGGTTGTGGTTTTCTCTTCTTCGGGAAGAGGGGGCGGGGGTGAATTGTGGGTTGTGGATGCCGAGGCCCCGGCCATCCCATTTCTCAGACCTCGAATGCCAGCACCCCCCTCCCCGGAGCACGCCCCCTCGGCCCCCCCCACGCGCCACGCGTCCGCCCGCATGCCCTCGGGCCTCGCTGCGCCTCCTCCCCGGCAGCCCCCCCCCCCGCCCCCTTCAGGTCCGAGCGCCGCCGGGGCAGGCGGGAATTTCTACATGGCCACCGCCTGGAGTGTCAGTGTTCGGGGGCCTCGCAGGCGGTGGATATGGATACATTCGGGCCCCCGGGGGCCAAACGACTATATCCCTGTCCACCGCCCGCAGGGGCACCAGGACGTCGTTTCCCAGGCGGTGGATATGGATAAATCCCCGCCTCGCATGGAGCGCACCGGCTAGAGTTCAGTGGGGCGTGTCCCTCTACAGGAGGAATATTCAAGAACAGTCAAAAAAGTAGTCTGAGGACGATGTCTGGATTATTTGGGAGCCTTTGTTGGGTATGTTTCTGGCTATTCTTCATTTTTCGTCCAAGATCCGCCTGTAGGGGGACATGCCCGAGCTAAGGCCAGAGTTCACCTGACTGCAGACGTCCGCCTCGTATTCTGAGCTCCGACCGGTTCGGGCCGGGCGAAAGGGGGGGACTGGGAAAGGGGGGGTTACGAAATTTGCCGCATGCAGCTGGTTTCGGCCTCACCGAGGGGCCCAGTCCTCGATACATAGCCGCCTCCGGCGCCGGGGGGCGCCGGGAAAATCAGCTACGTGAGCTGATTTTCACCCCCCCCCCTTTGCTATCACCCCCTTTCGCCCGACCCCTCTCGGGCCAGGTCCGAGGCCCGGACCCCCCAGCGCGTCGCGAGCAGCGACGCGGCAGGCGGGCACTGTTCTCTCGCCCATGCTCGGGGGCCTCTGGGGCGGCTCGCCCGGCCCGGGGGCCGTCCAGAGCGGCCGGGGGGGTACACAGCCAGCTCTCGACGAGCGCGCTCCACTGCTCGCAGAGGAACTGCTCGCAAATGGCCTGGATCCCCCGCCAGGGATCTGGGGCAAATTACGCCAAAGCAGAGAGGTGTTTCTTTCGGACGCTTGCGAGCAGGCACTTTGCGAGCAGTGGAAGGCGCTCGGTGAAGCTCTGGGGAGAGGGTCGGGGCTTGCGGAGATCCCGCTTCGATGAGAGGTCGAGACGTCTGCTGCCGAGGTGGGCATGTGGGCCCTGCACCTGCAGGGTCAGGTCTCCTACGGGCGAGCCCCCGGAGGCTCCAGAACCGCAGGGACAAGACGCGGCCGCCGTGCTTCCGTCCGCGACGCGAGGGCCGTCGCTTTTTGGACGGCCCCCAGGGCCCGATAAACGGGCTCCCGGAGGGCCGCCATCGCGTGGACAGGCCCGGGCCGACTGCACCGTGTGGTCCGAGAAGTCTGGATCGCCTTCGGATGTTTCCCGGGCGGGGCTCGCCCCCCTTCCGAGGTGGGTGGCCGTCCCTGAGAGCCTTCGCGTTACGTTTCAGTCGGGCCTTCCTGTTACCCCTCTACAGGAGGGATTTGGAAGAATAGCAGAAACATCGTCTAACACATTTGAGTTATTTTGGGCATGTTTTGTTTGTTTTCGTTCACGATCCGCCTGTGGGGGTCATGACCCCCCAGGGCCCGATCACGGGCTCCCAAAGGGCCGCCATCGCGGAACGGTGCCCAGGCTGAAGGCATCGTGTGGTCCGAGAAGTTTGGATCGCCTTCGCGGTTTCCTGGGCGGGGCTCGCCCCCACGCGTAGCCTTTCACGGGAGCCTTCGCGTCACGTTTAGGTCGGGCGTGTCCCTCTACAGGAGGGGTAATATTCAAAAATAGCAAAACAAATAGTCTGGGAACGATTTATATATACATTATACATATATGTATTTTTGGAGCATATGTGTCCCCAATCAGTGCTTGCACTGAAGGGGTCCTACCGGAAGTTGAAAAGGATTTGGCGAACATTTCCCGCCGATTTTGGTAGCAGGCTGGGTTCCCGGGTCCGTGTTCCGGGTTCCCGGGTTCCGGTTCCCGGGCCGACTTCGGTGGGCGGCGAGGTTCCCAGGTTCTTGGGTTTTTGGTCGATCTTCTTGTCGATCGGTCTCAGCATCGATCTCATGTTCCACCTCTCTATCGTTCTCACCGTCGATCTCACAATCGATCTCACAATCGATCTCGCAAGCGATCTCACTAGAGATCGCACGAGCGATCTCGCGATCGATCTCCTTATCTCCGACGCGTAGCCGTTCACGAGAGCCTTCGTGTTACGTTTAGGTCGGGCATGTCCCTCTACAGGGGGATCTTGGACGAAAAGTAATACATAGTCAGACAGATTCAAAAAATGGTCAAAGAATACGGAAACATCATCCCCTGATCATTTTTCCCCAATCAGTGCTTGTACTGAAGGGGTCCTACTGGAAGTTGAAAATTTGGCGAAAGTTTCCCGCCGGTTTTGGTAGCAGGCTAGGTTCCCGGGTTCCCGGGTTCCCAATTCCCGGGTTCTGAGTTATTGGTTCCGGGCCGATTTCGCTGGGATCTGGGTTCCCAGGCTCCCGGGTTCCCGGTCGATCTCCTCAGCGAAAACCATCCATTGATTGGGTTTTTTGTTCCAAGTGTAAATTGATTGTTTTGGACTATTCCCCCCTGTAGATGGACAGGCCCGATTCGTGTTAAGTTCTACCTTTCATTTGAGGGAGTCCGTGCCCGTTCCGCGCATGTTTCGTGCCCCCGGCCGTTGTGTTCTGATGGCGCTGGGCCCATGGATGGCGTTGAGCGTATTCGAACGGAGGCGGTACCGAGGAGGAACGTGAGCGGAACGGCAGCGGATCGAAAGCAAACGCCTAATCGTGACGCGCAAAGGTTTCCCATGAACGGCTACGGGAGGCCCGCGTCGTGCCGATTGGCGGCGACCCCTCCGCCAGCGTTCAACGCTGAACGCCGCCAGCGACCCTGAACCTGTCGACGTTGAACGAGCTTACGTTTCGGAGTCGGCCGATCGTTCACGCGGTGTCAGGACTCAAAGCCGGCGTCGGCACGGCACGAGCCCGTCGTGCATGGGAGAGCGAACAGTGACACAAACAGAAAAGCTCGGGGTCCGCGCAGATTAACCTTGCATCGGCCCTGGGGTCCCTGGCGACGCCCCCGGCGCCGCCCCTGGCGAGCTCCGCGCACCGGGGCGGGGGGTCCAGCGCCGATGCAAGAAACCCGCGCGGACCTCAGAATTTTATGCTGATGTAATTGAGTGCTCCCTCTATAGTATCAAGTCGGGCATCTCCCTCGTACCTCTACAGGAGAAATATTCAAGAATAGTTCAAATGTGGTCTGGTGACGATTTCTCTTGCTCCTTTGACTCTCTTTTCGAGTTCTTTGTCCACGCTTCAGTCTCTTCCAGAATCCGCCTGCAGGAGGACGTGCCCCCGACCCAACCCTGGTACAAATCTTCTTTCGGATTCAACTCCTGGGAGGTCAAATTCTGATTTTGCCCTGGTCCGAAATCCAGCTTAATCCCGCTTAATCTGGCTTGATCCGAGGCCCACTCCGGCGTAACAGCCCCCCAATGGGGCTTAATCCTCTTTAATCCTTCTCACGAGAACCTCCCAGTAGTTGCCTCCTGGCCTTCTGGCGAGGCCCAGCAGACGCTGCGCGAGCTCACGGAGGTGGTGGCCGAGCTCGGGGGCCTCGCGCACCGCGGCGCGCGGCTGCTGCGGCGGGCCGAGGCCGCCCGCACGCGCGCGGGGGCCGACCTGGACTCGCTCTGCGCGCACGCGGCCCGCCTGCGCACGGGGCCCCCCGCTGGGGCGCGCACGTCGGCGTCGGGCGCTCCCATTCGAGGCCTCCTGGGTGGGGTCGGAGTAGACTCACGGGCCTGTTTTCCACCACCACCATGAGTTGGAGGGGGACAGGGTCCTCCTCCTCCTCCTCCTCCTGCACCTCCTCCTGCTCCTCCTGCTCCTCCTCCTCGTCCTCCTCCTCCCCATCCAACTCATGGTGGTGGTGGTGGAAAACACGCCCATCATAGACGGGGACGGGGGATCGCGCCGCATCGCCGATGCATCGCCGAGGCGGCTCGATGTGCAGCCCGATGTGTTTCACGTCGACGTCGCCGATGCATCGCCGTCGTCGCCAGTGCATCGCCGATGCATCGCCGATGTGTCGGCGATTCTGCGCGTTCCTCCGACCCCATCTGTTCCGACCCCAGCCAGGAGGCCTCTACTCATTAGTTCGGTAGCAAATCATGAGAGCCTGGTATACCCTCGCAACTCCGTCTCTGGAGTGCATGAGCGCCGATTGGCGTCTGGTGATCGAGGAGATGGCGATGATGCATTGCCGGCTAGTGTCGACTGGCGTCGATTTAGTGTCGACTGGTCTCGATGAGTGTCGATCTGTAAGAGCCAGCGCGATGACATGGGAGGCTCCCATGAGTTGCAGCAGAACGTTCGATGATCCTCAGGACGCGTGGTCACCCAATGTGTGTTTCCCCGTTCTGGCACGTGGTGATCATCGTTGCATCATCCACTTCGGATGGAAGGGTTTCGTTGGACCAGCACGCGTTTGGATCAACACGTTCTGAGGATCATCGAGCCATGTCGGGGGCGTCCAAGGGGGGGGGGGACTAGAAGGGTGAGGAAGTTTTCGTCGTCGAAGGGGAGGCGGAGAGGCAGTCTCCGTTGGTTCTCAGAGGTTCTCTCGCCTCGGGATGCCCTCCAGCAGCTGCGCCTCGTCGAGAGCTCTCTGGGGTCCGGGGGTGCCACGATCGTCCAGAACGGCCGGCGAGGCCCTGGTGATTGCCCGAAAGCCAGCGGCTGGGGTGAGCGTTTCTGGGGGTGAGCATCATGGCCGTGGCTGTGGGATATCCCATATCTCCTGGACCATCGGCCTTCGTTGGCAGTGCTGTCCCTGGGCCTCGCCATCCGCGCTTGTGACCCGGACCATGCTGCGCTCAACGCTGAACCCCCCTCGTCCTTTCAGGGCGTGTTTCGATTCTTCCGATTCGATTCGATTCGACTTCGATGGCTTTCGATTCCGATTCGAGTCGACTTGGGATTCCGATTTGGGTTCCGATTTCTTATCGGAGGCATACTAGCCTGCCGATTTCCGCTGGTTCGGCTTTCCCGACTCGGCTGCCCATTTCCGCCTATCCAATTCGTTTCGATCGCCGATCCGACATCGATTCGATTCTGGGCTCTCCTGCCTTTTCGGCGACGACGACTCAGCACGCGCGCCGATCCTGGCCAGGCCCGTCTCCTTGGGCCCAGGGCCGCTGCGCACGCCTCCTGGGCCGAGGCAGGAGGGCGCATGCACCGATCCTGGAGGAGGAGGAGGAGGCGGAGGAGGAGGAGGAGGAGGAGGAGGAGGAGGCGGAGGAGGAGGAGGAGGAGGAGTGTGGAGGTGGAGGGGAGGAGTGGGAGGAGGAGGAGGAGCAGGAGGAGGAGGAGGAGGAGAGAGGAGGAGATGGAGGAGGAGGAGAGGCGGAGGGGGAATATGAGGAGGAGGAGGGAGGAGAAGGAGGAGGAGGAGGAGGAGGGAGGGAGGGAGGGAGGGAGGGAGGGAGGGAGGGAGGGAGGAGGAGGGAGGAGGAGAGGAGGAGGAGGAGGAAGAGGAGGAGTGATGGAGGGATGGAGGGATGAGGGAGATGGAGTACGGAGGGATAAGGGAGGGGGGAGGAGGGAGGGGGAGGGGAGGGAGACGGGAGGGAGCAGATGGACCTGGCCAGCATGGGTTCACGTGCATTGCTCTCCGTGTTCCCTGGTCCCTGGCGCCCCTCTTCGACGCGCCCGGCCGTGCAGCAGCTGCCGCGCGGCTTCTGGCTGCCCTTCCCGGAGGAGGGCCCAGTCGAGAGAACGGCGGCCGTCCCCGCCCGTTTCTTCGCGTCCCCCCCCTCCCTCCATCCCTCCTCCTCCTCCCTCCTCTCCCCTCCCTCCCTTCTCCTCCCTCCCCTCCCCCCTCCCTCCCCTCCTTCCCCTCCCTCCTCCTCCTCCTCCTTGCCTCCCTCCCTCCCTCCCTCCTCCCTCCCTCCCTCCTCCTCCTCCTCCCTCCTCCCTCCTCCTCCTTCCCTCCCTCCTCCTCCCCCCCCTCCTCCCCTCCCCTCCTCCTCCTCCGTGGTTGCGCGCTCCGCGTGCCGACGCCCCAGCGCCCAGGGCGCTCCCCAGACTGCACCGGCACAGCCCCGAAGAGGGCGCGAAGGCGGCTCAAGGAGGCGGCCAAGCTTGCCCAGGAGACCTCCTCCCGCCTCCCCTCCTCCTGCCCCCTCCTTGCCCAGGAGACCCCAAGATTTTAAGCTCGCTGAGGGGCAGCGAACGCGATCTGTGTTTCTGGGGCGACGGGGGAGAGGGCAATGCTTTTGTAGGGCAAGACCAAGCATGAGCAGCCAAATCGTCGGCAAGAGTAAACCTGAAATCAGAGCTTCTCGCGAAGGGCGGCTGTAAGGATTGCTGTTGACCGATCAAGCGCGCCCGCCGAGCGTACGGGGATCTGGCGCTGGAAACAACGCTCCCCCCCCAGCGACCTTCAACCCAAGACGGCCCCTCCAAATCAGATTCGACACCCCTCAAAAAGGCTCAGCAGGCGGCCGACGAGCCCCGAAGATGCCCCCCACATGAGTTCTGGCGCCCCGAATCGGCCCTACAGAGGCCTCCACGATGGCCCCAGCACGTCTAGGCCTCCTAGATGGGGTCGGAGGACCGCGCCGCATCGGCGATGCATCGCCGATGCATCGCCGATGCAGCTCGATGTGGAGTCTGATGTGCTTCACGTCGACGTCGGCGACGTCGCCGATGCATCGCCTGTGCATCGCCGATACATCGCCAATGCATCGCCGATGTCAGGCGATGCGGCGCGTTCCTCCGACCCCATCTAGCACGGCCGCAACCAGCACGTTCCTGGAAACATTTCCTGGAACGTGATTGCCGCCGCCACTCCTTGGAGCATGAGGCTCTCGAGCATTTCCGCGTGGTTGCCTGTTCCGCTCGCCGATGCCCCGAGAATGCCCAAGGCGCCTTTTTTCTGGACCAAAGCAGCCCAAGAGGGCGTTCAGAAAGCCCAACACATGTCTGGCTGAGACTGTCTTGCTTTAGCACATCGTGTTGATGTTCTAAGAACATTGTTCCTCGTTCTTAGAACATGTTCTTGGTTCTGAGAGGCGGACAGGCTAGCCCAAGACGGTCCTGGGGCTCTGCAGGCGGCCGGTGATGAGGAGACAAAGGATGAGGCCCAGATGGAAAAGGAGGGCGGATCTCGAGGCGAGGGATAAGGATGATCATGGGGATGACACAGGAGGAGGAGGAGGAGGAGAAGGAGGAAGAGGAAAAGGAGCAGGAGCAGGAGCAGGAGGAGCAGGAGGAGCGGGAGCAGGAGCAGGAGGAGCAGGAGGAGGAAAGGAGGAGGAGGAAAGGAGGAGGAGAAAGGGGAGGAGGAGAAGGAGGAGGAGGAGGAGGGCGGACGGAATGAATGAGGAGACCGATGACGAAGATGGAATCGGCTGCGCCCTCCATCCTTCGTGCCCGCCCGGGTCGACCAACGACGGGCCCAACTGCTCCTCCGAGGTGGCCCCCCAAAAACACGGCGCACGCCGTGCTGCTCGCCCCGTGTGCCGACCGGAGCACCCTATATCAGGGGGCGCCAAGGCCGCCCCAGGGGCGGCCAGGCTGGCCACGAGACTGCCCAGGACGCTTTCCCAGACACCACCTCGTCGCAGAAGCATCAGGACGGGAGGCTGTCGGCTACTGTCGGGCCCGGGGGGCCCTCGGCCAGGCCTCGGGAGCGTCAACAAGACGGCTCGGGGCGAGAAGCCAGTCCCGGGGAAAGGGTCGGGGCTTCGATGGACGCCGCCCCGAACAAATCAGGACGTCGCGCGCCTGGGTTTCAGACTGCACCAGAACGACCCACAAGGGCGCTAAGACGGACCAAGGGGCGACCAAGCTGGCCCAAGAGGCCCCAAGACGGCCCAAAGATTTTACAGACGGCCGACGAGAAGCAGGGGACGGAGGATGGGGCCGCCTGGGGGACGAAAGGCGGAGGTCGTGGATGAGGATGACGGTGAGGATGACAAGAAGGAGCAGGAGGAGGAAGAGGAGGAGGATGAAGAGGAAGAAGAGGAGGAGGAGGACGGCGGACGGAATGAGGAGACCGAAGACGAAGATGGAAGCGCAACCCTTGTTCAGCCACTGCTCCCTCCAGTCCCCCTGTCCTCCCAGATCCCTCAGAGACGGGCCAGGATTCAGGAAGCCCCCCCAAAAAGGCCCCAGCGCGGCCCAACCCGTCGTGCTCCAATCGCGCTCTTCGGGGACCATGATCGTCTCCGCCACCCGCTGAAGGCGGCGGTGGAGGAGGAGAGGGAGGAGGAGGAGGAGGAGGAGGAGGAGGAGGAGGAGGTCGAGGGCGAGGACGACGAGGGGGGGACGGGTGCGGATGCGGGGGGCGAACATGAGGATAGCGAGTAGCAGGAGAAAGAGGAGGAGGAGGAGGAGGAGGAACAAAAAGCAGAGGGGAAGGCCAGAGAAGGGAGAGGAACCCCTACTCATCCGCTGATCCATCCCTCGTTCCCTTTCCTGTCCTCTTCCTTTTTGCCTCTCCTGCCTCTTTGCGCCCCTTCTTCCCCTCCTCCCCCCCTCCCTCCATCCCCTGTCCTCTTCCTCCCCCTCCCTGGGACCGCGACGACGACGCCGACGCCGACGGCGCCGTCGACGCCGATGACCCCATTTCCGCTTTCGTGGTTTCCGGGATTGCGTACGTGCCATGGGGATGGATGGGGACAAGAGCGATGAAGGTATGGATGAGGTCTTCGGAGTTGTCTAACGCCCAAGCACGCGCGTGGTTCTAGTGTGGTATACATGTACATATATCTAAATATGTAGATATACACCCACCTAGTAGTCGTCGGCCAATCCCGCCACCGCGCCTGGGCTGCAGGGCGGACGCCTCCTGGATGCGCGTGGCGACCTTTCGGGGGGCCGATCAGACGCCTTGTGGCGGCGGTTGGGGGGGTTTGGAGGGAGGGGGCTTGATTTGGTCATCTTGTGTGGCGAGGGGGCTCGGGGCCTCGCGGCCGTCGTGGGGCTTTGGGGCCGCTGGGGGACGATATTCTGCGCATCATCTTGGGCCGTCTTGGACGCTCTGCTGATAGACATGCTAGCATGGGGAAATCATGCGGGGGCGCCCTGAGTTCCGAATAGTGGGTCAGGCAATGGAAAAACAGCAAAACACCACGCAAATAATTCCAGGGGGCAAGCAGACACTCCAACTCATGTTCCAGGCACGGTGGCGGGTACACATAACTATTTGTACTGTTGTTCATTCAAAATGAAGTCGATGTATGTATGCATGTATGTATGTCTGTATGTATGTATACACAACTATGCGTACTTCTATGTAAAATGGTGTCAGATTTCTCTGGGTATCGTCATGATTATCCATGTATGTTCAAATTGTATGGTTTCATATACATATAGCAGCGGTCAATCGTTCTCACGATTCGTCAGTCTCACTACCTGTACATGTATATATATATATATATAAACGTGTGTGTGTTATTGTGAGTGCGTGACACTGCTACTTGTTATACACGTGTGATTATCCCTACGGCTACATCCCGACACCCATCGGGGCAACCATTTTGACAACCATCGGGACAATTGGTGTATG
Organism: Prorocentrum cordatum; assembly: GCA_963575745.1. NCBI lineage: Eukaryota > Dinophyceae > Prorocentrales > Prorocentraceae > Prorocentrum > Prorocentrum cordatum. The sequence goes on from CAUYUJ010007036.1 coordinate 28,048, forward strand.
TGCCCATCACAGTACTTACTGGTACTCAGGTGTTTTTGCACATAGCGTTATACATGTGCCACTGTTTCAATCTTCATAACGTTATGCATGTGCCACTGTTTCCATTTTCCTATCCGTGTGGCGTTATTATGTTGTTCGCGTTTGTGTGCCCGCAGGGCGTATATGTAAAGTTGATTGCCCCACAGGGCTCATCTTTGCGATATGGTTTCGCAATACGTGTATGTTTGGTACAAGGGTACCGCAGACCGCGTGTCTTAACCATGGCGTCGCACAGCCATCGGGACAACCATGGGGACAAGTATCGAGACAAACACCGGGACAACCATCGGGAGCATGATCGGGACAACCATCGGGATATGCATCGGGATATGCATCGGGACAATCATCGGAACAACCGTCGGACAACGATCGGGATAACCATCGAAGTAACCGTGGCGAAAACCATCGGCACCACAATCGGGACATCCAACGGAACAACCATCCGGAGAACCATCAGCACAACCATCAAGACAACCATCGGGGCAACCATCGGGACAACCATCAAGACTACCATCGGGACAAACGCCCAACACCGCCAGTCACCGCCGAAGACCGCCCGGAGACTGCCAGAGACCGCCAGGAGACCGCCAGGAGACCGCCAGGAGACCGCCAGGAGACCGCCGAGGACCGGCCGAAGACCGCCCGACGATCGCCGAAGACCAGGAGCGATGGGCAGCACACTGCCGACGACGACGACGACGACGACGGCAACGTCGACGACGACGACGACGACGAGGACGACGACGAGAACGACAACGACGAGGACGCCGACGACAACGACAACGACGAGGACACGCAGAGGGGGGTCCGAGCAGAAGAGGAGAAGGAGGAGGATGAGGAGAAGGAGGAGGAGGAGGAGGCGGAGGCGGAGGAGCCAGAGGAAGACGGGGAGGAGGATGAGGAGGCGGAGGAGGTGGAGGAGGATGAGGAGGCGGAGGAATTGGAGGAGGAGGCGGAGGCGGAGGAGGAAGAGGAGGAGTAGGAGGAGGAGGTGGCGGAGGAGGAGGAGGCGGAGGAGGAGGTGGCGGCGGAGGAGGAGGAGGAGGAGGATGAGTAGGAGGAGCCCATGGCCGAGCACGCCCTGTGGGCTGTGCCCCCCTCCGGCCCTCCCCACGCTGCACGAGCAGATGGCGCGGGCGAGCGCCCTCCTGGCCGGGGCGTCCCGGGCCCCGCCGCCCGCGCTGGAGGTCTGGGTGCCCGCCGAAGGGGGCGGCGGCGTGGAGGTCCAGGGCTCGGCTCGATGCCTCGGATGCGATGCGAGGCGGGCCTGTCCCTCTACAGGGGGGTTTTCGACGAATAATAAACGATACCCCAGAACAAAACAAATACTAATAACAAATTAGTCCAAAAATGGTACGGGGACTATGTATTGAGTATTTTTTGATCTTTTTGGCGCATTTTTTGTATTTTTTACTTTTCGTCGAAATTCCCCATGTAGAGGGACACGCCCGACATAAATGTAAGGCGGGCCTGTCCCTCTACAGGAGGAGTGTTCAAGCATAGTCAAACCATAGTCTGGGGGCGACTTCTTGCATGTCTTGGGGGGGTAAGATGTTCGAGCTCTTGTGGAGCATTATGTCTCATTTTCCTATAAAGCCGCCTGTAGGGGGACATGCCCGACCTAATTCGATTCGATTTCGTCGGGGGTGGGCAGAACCCCCACCTTGACACGTCGATTTGTGAATTATCCGTGTTCGGTTCTCGAGAGGGCGCCGTCATTTTCCAGGCTTGCGCCCGCCGGGTTTTGGCCCGAGGCCGTTTTGACTGCACCACGTTTTACTATTCAAAGGGGTTCTGTCCATCCCCGATGTTCGATGGTTTCCGATTCCGAGTCGATTCGACTTCGGATGCCGATTTGGGCTCCGATTTCTCAACGCAGGCCCACTAGCCTGCCGATTTCCGCCGATTCGGCTT
>CAUYUJ010007036.1:35000-62500 GCA_963575745.1 Prorocentrum cordatum
CATGTTCCACAATCAGTGCTTGCACTGAAGGAGTCCTAGCGGAAGTTGAAAGATTTGGCGAAAGTTCCCCGCCGATTTTGGTGGCAGGCTGGGTTCCGGGGTTCCCGGGTTCCCGCTTCTGGGTTCCCGGGTTCCCGGTTCCGGGTTCCGGGCCGATTTCGGAGGGCGGCGAGGTGCCAGGGCTCCCGGGTTTTTGGTCGATTTTTTTATCGACAGGTCCCACCATCGATCTCATTACCGATTTCTCGATCGATCTCACCATCGATCTTACAATCGATCTCATTATCAATCTCACAAGCGATCTCATTAGAGATAGCATGAGCGATCTCGCGATCGATCTCACTAGCGATCTCATTGAATCGATCTCACTCTTCGTCCCACGATCGACCTCACAATCGTCCTCACTTTCGATTCCACTATCGATCTCATTATCGATCTCACAATCGATCTCAAGATCCATAGTATCACTTTTCAAATCATCCACTGTTTGGGTTTTGTCAGGTGTACTGTATACATATATATATATATATATAGATTCCCCAATCAGCGCTTGCACTGAAGGTGTCCTAGCGGATAAAGGATTTGGCGAAAGTTCTGGGCCGATTGGGCGGCCGGGTTCCCGGATTCCTTGTTCCGGGTTCCAGGTTCCTGGCAGATTTCGGTTGGCGGCGGGGTTCCCAGGTTCCCGGGTTTTTGGTCGATTTTCTTATCGATCGGTCTCTCCATCGATCTCATCATTCACTTTTTTTTCGATCTCACGATCGATCTCACAATCGATGTCACTCTCGATCTCACAATCGATCTCACTATCGATCTCAAGATCGATCTCACGATCGAGTTCACTATCGATCTCATCGAATCGACTTCACTATCGGTTTCACCGTCGACCTTACAATCGTCATCAGTATTGATTCCACGATCGATCTCGCAATCGATCTCAATATCCATATCACTAATTTTCAAACCATCCACTGATTGTTTTTTTTTCTCTGGTGTGATATGCGCAGTTGGAGGTCAGATTGAACGGACAACCTCTGTGGTGCAATGTATGTGTTACGTGGTGTTATATCTAGGTGCAAGTTATGTTGTGTAAGCTGTGTGGTGGTGCTGCAACAAAGCAGCCACGCACAACCATACGGTGAATCCTCGGCTGACCCCCCAAAGCAGCAACGAGGCGGCAACGGTTGGCAACCGGGCGGCACCGGGTGGCCATTGGCCAGAACGGGCGCCAACGGGCGGGCACGTGGCGAATCACCGGGGGACACCCCCGCAGGCGGCAAGGGGCAGCCACGGAGCGGCAACAGCTGGAACTTGGCGAGTCTTCGGGACACCCATGCATGTTGGACAACGTCTGATTACGGTAGGTTTGCGTCGTGTCGACCAGCGGCGACCCCAGCGCGGGCGTTCAAGGTTGAACGCCGCCGGCGACCCAGAATCGATCGATGTTGAACGATCGGACGTTGCGGCAGCGGCCGATCGTTCAAGGTTGAACGATCCCTGCGGTGTCAAAAACCAACGCTGGGGTCGGCACGACACGAACCTGCCGTATTGCTGTTTCTTTTGGAGGCCTGGAAATTGACACCAACACCAACAGAGGGGGTTGCCCCCATAGGGGGAGGTGATCCTAGATTTCGGTGGTGGTGGTAATATTTCGGTTGCCTTGGAAGCCAGAATCTTACCACCATCACCGAGATCGGGATCGTCCTCCTTCGGTGGAGGCACACCGCCGATCTTGGTGTTGGTGGCAACCTCTAGGCCTGCGATTCTTCTCCTTCTTCTTGGGACCGCTTCTCCAGTTCCTGGCGAGAACGGGCGTGGCCTGGGGGGGGTGGGGCGGCGGGGGGTCCTGCTGCGGCCGCGTCACGAGTTGCGCCGGCGCCCTCTGGGAGCGCTTTGGAGAAGGGTTCGTTCCCACACGGCGCGCGCACGAGTCGCGGCGTGGCGAGGAGGTGAGAGGGGGGGAGCGGGGCCAGTCACGGGCGTGGTGGTGGATCACGAATAGTTCGGGGGTGGGTAGACCTCCTACCCTGACGTCGATTGGCGAATTGGCCGTTCTCGGGTTCGCAAGAGGCCGTCGCGGCCGTCGTTGTTGCGGGTCCAGGTCCAGGAAGTTTACCAACGGGAGGTCTGTCCACCGCCGAATAATGAGGCCCGCGTGCGTTAGGAGTGGGTGCCAAGTTGGGTTATATCAGGAGGGGAAAAAACACAGACACAATGCATCGTCGACCCCCAGGAAAATATAGGAGAATGTGGGAAGTGGGGGGGAAGACAACAACCACAAACAGATGGGAAAATATATGGGGAATCCTGTTATTGGTGTGTATTTGTTTGCGTGTCTCGGGGCCCCTTCAGAGAAGTCCGCCTGCTGGCAGGCGCCCGGCGACCCCGCCACCTCAAATATGGGGAATTCTTTTATTTGTGTGCATTTATTTGCGTGTCTATGGGCCCCTTCGTTATACTCGGCCTCGCCTGGCTTGCAAGTGGGCTGTCGGCGCCCCCAAGGGACCCCAGGGGGTCCGAGCTCTCCCCCGGAGTTGGCGGCGCCCACCCGGGCCCGGATCGCCGACCCCCCCAAAGCAGGAGGAGAAGAATCACACAGGCACAGTGAATCGCTGATTCTCCAGGAAATATGGGAAACTTTGGGCAGCGGGGGGGAAGACAGAAACACAGAAAATATGGGAAAACACAGGGTCTCTCTTTTTATTCGTGTGTATTTATTCGTGTGTCCCAGGGCCCCTTCACCAAAGCCGCTCCTTGCACCTGCGGCCCGCTTTTAGGCCAGGCGCTGCCAGGCTTAAGCCACCTCGGCATCCACTGATAGCCCCCTTCTCCCCGTGGCAGCCCCCGCGCCGATCCAAGGCAGGGATCGTTATGACGCCAGGCTGGGAGTCCTTCCTTCGGTCGCCAATCATGGGAGCCTTGTGTACCCCCCATGATTGTTTCTCCTATGCGCTAGCGTCGAGTAGCGCGTGTTGGTCGATGAGATACCGTCGATGCAGCGTCGATTGATTTAGTATCGACTAGCCTCGACCAGCGTCGATTCGCAAGATGGTACGGGAGGCTCCCATGAGTTACCTCCAGATGCCCGAAACCCACAGACTGCTTTAGTGAGTCTTTTTGGAAGCTCTTTCTGCCCGCCCATTCTCACTTCCCCCCGGGCTGGCCGTCGAATCTTGATCTTGAGTTGCCACCGCGTTTTTTGACGCCCGAAATGGGTACGGAAAAACATGGGCACGCTGCCCAACAACTTCTGTTGTCCAAGACCGAAAGCGGCCGCTGTTGGGCAGGCGGCCCTCTGTCTCAAATGGACAAAGTCCGCGGCGACACCGATAACGAGTGCTGCTCAAAATGAGTCCGAACTCCTGTCGGTTGTTGTGTCCGTTCTTTCCGTACCCGTTCTGTTCTGATCGTCGCGATTCTTGGCCCCCCCCCCCGCTTTCTAAACTCAGATCGATCCCGCCAACCAGCCAACCAACCGCCCTACCAGCCGCCCAACCAACCATGCACCCAACCAACGGGGTCCAACCAGCCAACCAAGCAGCCCGCAGGGCAGCCAAGAAAGCTGGCCAACCGGGCAACCGCCACACCAGCCAGGAGTTGCCATAAAATGTTTCCAGCCCAGACCCCCGACGTTGAGTTTTTTTTTCAGAACGTCGACCCCCAGAGGTCTGCACCTTTCCCCGGGACCGGTTTTTCATCCCGAGCAATTTTTTGATGGCCCCGAGGCCCGGGAAGGGCCCCCGGAGGCCGCAGATAGCGGAAAGCCTTGCGCGTCGTGATTTTTTTTTCGCAGCGCGAGGAGGTCTGGGAGCGCCTCCAGGGGGCCACATGCGCACCCTGCCCATGTATGCCTCCCACGATTTCTGAGAGGGGGAGGGTGGGTTCACTTCGTTCGGGAGCTCCTGAGCGAAGCCCTTCCCCTCAGAAATCGTGTGGGGGGGGGGTAGGGTTCGCATGGGGGCCCCCTGGCCTCCCTCAGGCTCGCTGCCGAGGCCGGGCGCCGCGGGGTGCAAGCGCGCCCGGGACGGCGAGCTGCTGCGGCTGCCGCCTGGCGGGCGCCTCCTCGCCGTGGCCGCGGCGCCTGGCCTGGCCTTGTCGGACACCGTGGCCGCGGCCGCGCCCCAGCGCGGAGGGCCAAGAGGCAGGGGCCCCCAGCGGCCATCCACGGGCCAGCGGATCCCTCCTCCTCCTCCTCCTCCTCCTCCTCCTCCTCCTCCTCCTCCTCCTCCTCCTCCCTCCCTCCCTCCCTCCCTCCCTCCCTCCCTCCCTCCCTCTCTCTCTCTCTCTCTCTCTCTCCTCCTCCTCCTCTAAAGCACAGGTGGGCGGAGCGCGTGGTACCATCTTTAGGCTCCTACTCGCTCGCGCTAGCCCGGCTTCCCGCCTCCTCGTCGGCGCGTGGGGGACACCAGGGCGTCTGGACCGCTGCGGGTGTGGTTTCTCACAACAGCATCGTTCAGCCTCTCCTGGTGACGAAGGGGGAGCGAACTCACGATTTCAAGTATTCAGGGGCCTTGGACAGAGGCAAAACAAGCTGGTGGGTATCACTACGGTGTTTCGCGTGGTGCCGCTTCTCCAGTTTGGGCTGCAGGTGGTGTGGCTTTGGAATGTTTCAGCAAGGGCTTACCCCATCAGCTATCGTTTGGGCATCTCCCAGCTCCGTCAGGGGAGGGTATGTTTTCGGTTTCTGGTGCTGGGAGTTCAATTTTTCGCACGTCCAGCTGGAGCCAGGCATCATCAGCTATAATGCTGGGGTCTCCCATCTCCGCCGGGGGAGCGTATTTAAGTTGCTTCTGGTGGCGGCTCTGGCGGCGGCAGCGCATTCGAATTCAGCTTGATAGGTCAATTCCCATCTTTGTACTTCAGGCGGCTCTTTTGCTTTCTCATTAGGTGGCCATCGGGGAGGCGTGCCACTCATACTGGTCATTATGCTGGCGGCGGATTCCATTCGATGTGCGTGGCCTGGCGTGGGAGGCTGCGCAGAAGCTACTTAATGCGTCATGTGGGTGGATAGTGGACTCGGCAGTTATCCAATTTTGGCGTGCTCCCAGCCGCTCTTTGAAACGGCGCCAGGAGATTTTACTCGTACATTAGGGTCGGTCAGTGCCCTCTGCGACAAAGCTCCGTGTGAGGCAATTGCGGTTTCTTCAAGTCAACTTGCGTTTTCCTTTTTCAGGTTTGCAGAGTGGGTAATGGCTATCCCTAGCAAGGGGCACTATGTCTGGCGGTTTCAGTTGGAATGCTGGAATTCTGATGGCTTTCAACGTGTATCGGCGTCTTCTCTGGTGGTACCGTGGAGGAGTGAACACATGTGGTGTTGCCGATGCGACGTGATTTTTTTTGCGCGGGTGTCTACTCCATGCGGAGGGACTCGTTCGAGGTATCAGTGTCGTTTTTCGGTCTTCATCGCAGTGCCAGGAGGGTGTCAGTGCTCATGCTCTTCAATTACGCCGTGTTCTTCTTCGTCTGAACCGGCAAGGGAACGGGCACATCATCATAACTCGCTTCGCGAGAGTTCTGAATCTCTGAATCTCTCTCCTCCTCCCCCTCCCTCCCTCCCTCCCTCCCTCCCTCCCTCCCTCCCTCCTCCCTCCTCCCCCCCTCCCCCTCCTCCTCCTCCCCTCCCCTCCTCCTCCTCCTCCTCCTCCTCCTCCTCCTCCTTCCTCCTCCCCCTCCTCCCCCCTCCCTCCCTTCCCTACCTCCCTCCCTCTTCCTCTTCCTCTTCCTCCTCCTCCTCCTCCTTCCTTCCTCCTCTTCCTCCTCCTCCTCCTCCTCCTCCTCCTCCTCCTCCTCCTCGGATCATGACAGAATCATAGGGTCGAGGTTTTCAGGCGGTTTCGTTGGTTCCTTGCGGCTTCCCAGCCTCGGGATGCCTTTTGGTGGCTGCGCATCGCCGATAGCGTTCCGGGGGTGCCCTGATCGTCCCGAACGGCCGTTGGAGAGCCGAGTTACGAAGCACCGGTCCGTGACCTCGCGGTGAGCTGCTTTCCGAAACTAGCGCGCCGCCAACATGGATCAGGCATCTGCCTTCGAATTGCCTTCCCAGGACTGGCAGGGCCCCCGTGTGTGCGGCAGTGGTCCATGGTGCGGACCCCCCTGGTGACTTACAGCACTGAGCCACGTTTCCTTGATCTGTGTCGCCTCCTGCCCCAGTCGCGGTCAGGCGCTCGGGGGGCTGAGCTGCTGCGCCGCCTTGGCACGGAAGCGCAGCGGCGGCGGGGGAGGAGCTGGGAGGGGGTGGCCGCGGGCGGCGTGAGAGCCCTCGGAGAGCGAAGCACTCGGGGCTGTGCCGGAGCAGGCTCAGCAGGCTTAGTGGGCCCCGGAAACGGCCGGGCCGTTTTTTTTCACCGTTGCCGAAAAAGTGTCCTTTGAAGATGGAAGCGGTAACAAAAACAGCGGCGACCGGAAACGGCAAACAAACGGCGACGAAGGTAACAAAAACGGCAAAGCGGAGCATGTAAAAAACGGCAAAACGGAGCCGGTAAAAAAACGGCCCTGTCGTTTCCAGGGCCCACTAAGCGACTCAGGTGCATGTAGCTGTCGGAGGATGATCGGCCTCCTACCCTGACGCGTCGATTAGTGAATTGGCCGTTTTCGGTTCGCGAGAAGCGAGAGGGCGTCGCGGCCGTCATTGTTGCGTGTCCAGGTCTGTCGGTTTCGGTCCTAGGCCGTTTTCACTAAGGGGTGGTTTACTAAAGGGAGGTTCGTCCACCGCCGAAGCTGGCAGTGCGCCCAAAGGGTCGGCACATCATGAAACTAGCAGATGAGGCGCAGCTGCGTGGACCAGCCACACGTGAACTCGGGGCTCCTGAGTGCCAGGCGCTGCACTTTTTCCTCACAGGGCGTTTTCGCCCAGTTTCGGTCCGACTTCGTTTACATGTGTTTCGAGCCCCTTCCATTGAACCCCACCTTCTCAGGTCAGATTCCTGAAACTTCGGCTGGCGCTCAGAATCCGTAGGGCGTTAAGCGAGCCCCAGCGGGGGTATCCCGATGCCCCAATTCTGGTTGCAGCTGCAGGGGTAATTAGGTTTCGAGGCTGGTCGCAGAAAGAACCGGCGGCGAGCCCTGGGGGGGAGTGATAAGGAGAAGGCCTTGTCAGAAGGCTCGGACGTGCCCCGGGCCTTCTGAGAGTTTCCTAAGCCTCCCCGGCAGTTCCGGCTAGTGGCATGGAGCGGGGGGGGGCATCCCCCAGAGCACATCGCTAGACGTATGATGTTCCAACGTATTTTAGCCTTGTAGGGTTTTCACGTGTCGGGCCCTGGGAGACTCGCCCGACACTGTTTCGACACTCTTTCGACACTTTTCCGGGTGCTCGAAATTATTTCTGGGATGTGGTCCTTCAGTAGGATGGGAACAACATAACGCCAAACCAGTGGCCAGGCCCCACCAAGCCCAGTCCTGCCAGCGCCCGACGGCAGCAACATTCCACCTGCAGCTGCCTCCTCGGAGGGCCCCCGCGGGCCTCCCGCGCCGACGCTGGGCAGGCAGGCGGGCGGGTGCAGGGACGGGGGTGGACCGCTCCCGCTCGGGCCCCGCCGTGCCTCCGGAGCGCCTCGGGAGTGCTCGGGAACGGCCGCGGCGCCCGACACATCCTCGAGGCCCGGCTGGAGGGTTTCTCCAAAGGGCTTGGGCGACCCGTCCTCCTCCTCCTCCTCCTCCTCCTCCTCCTCCTCCTCCTCCTCCTCCTCCTCCTCCTCCCCCTCCCCCATCCTCCTCCTCCTCCTCCTCTTCCTCCTCCCCCTCCTCCTCCTCCTCCTCCTCCTTGCCCTCTTCCCCCTCCTTGCCCTCCCCTCCTCGGGTCGCCTGATTACGGCCCCGGGGGAAGCCGTGCAGGCCCGGCGGCTCTCAAAGATGTGTGGATTATCGTCAGCCGACGTCGCCCTTATCAAGTTGTGGCCAAGCGTCCTGGCTTGCCTATTTAGGCCCACTAAAGAATGTTCTAAGAGCCTTTTTTGCGGTCTGCACGAGATGTTCTTGGAACATTTCTGGCTGGGACCGTCCTGTTTTAACGCATCGGGCTCATGTTCTAAGAAAAGTGTTCACGTTCTCCGAACATTCCTGGGTTCTACAGTCAACCCGCGTAGTAAGGATGAGCAACCTTCCCAAGGGTACCCTTGCACCCTTGCCCCTTCGGCCCATCCCTGGCAACTTTCGCTGGCCAGCCCCACTCGAAAGGTGTCGACATGGGCCTTCCAAGGCCTTTGCATCCTTACCGCGCATCTTTATTCTACGGGTCGACTGTAAGAACGTTTCGTGGTAGGCCTACAGAAATGCCGGCACGGTCGGTCCCTGCTCCACCTCGCTCAACCTCGTCCTGCCTCCCAAAGCTTGTGGGGCCCAGCTGTGTGCCGTGCCTCGCGGCCCTCCGCCGCCCAGCAGCGCGGCCAGGGGGAGGCCCGGGGGAGAGCGAACACCCTTCACCGCCCACCAGACAGGGCTCTTGTCGACTCCTCCGATTCGATTCGATTCGATTTCGATGGGTTCCGATTCGATTCGACTTCGGATTCAGATTTTGGATCCGATCTCTCAAGGGAGGTCCGCTAGCCTGCCGATGTCTTCCGAGTCGACTTTTCCCGACTCGGTTGCCGATGTCCATCGATCCGATTCATTTCGATCGCCGATCCGACTTATCGATTCGATTCCTGGGCTCTCCTGCCAGACCAGTCCAGCCCAGCCCGAAGGCCTCGAGTTGGCCCCAAAGCCGTGGCCCGAACATGGGGAGCAAAAACCTCCCGCCCTGAATCTCTTCAACACGACTCGCTCGTGCCTGAGTACAGTCGGCCCGGATTAGCAGGTCGACCCTGCCAAATCGAGGGCACCTTTGTGCCTTGTGCCTCGCGACCCGTGCCTTCTGCATTCTCCTGTGGCAAGGCGGTCCTCGGCAGGGTCTCGTGTCCTCTCGCGTGTCCTGTCCCATCGAGCCCGACTCTGCACGCCTCCCCTGAGATCCGACGTAGCGAAAAAATTGCAACATCGTGAAAATCCGCGCCTGGAGCCCCGGAACCCATCTTTCTGTCTCATTTCTCGAGCTGGATAGATTTGCGAGGGCCTCGGCGCCCGGGAAGAGGCGGAACAGGCCCCGCTCGAAAAAATCGAGTCGCCAGGATCTCAGGGCCCGTGCCTCCCCCGGGCTCCTTCCGTGGCAGGTGCCCGCAGCGCCCGGCGCGGCCCCGGAGCCGCGGCGGCAGGCCGCGGCGCGGCGGCCCGGCGCGGCCCCCGCCGCGGCGCCCGCGCGGGCGCCGGGGGCCCGGCCGCGGGGCCGGCCACCGCGGCGAGCGGCGGCGCCGCCGCGGCGGGCCTCGACAGGACCTCGCAGGGCCCCAGGATCGTCAAACGAAGGCTGAAAAACCGGTCCTGGGGAATGGATCGGGACTTCAGAGACCCCGCTTTGAAAAAATCAAGACAACGCATGGTTGGGACGGTTAATTCTAGGCCTCCCAGATGGGGTCGGAGTAGATGTCGGGGGCCCCCAAACGGTGTGATGACCACATTGCGTGGTGAGTCAGTGGGGATTCTAGGTCACCACGCAGTTTTGGGACTTGATTCGTTCTCCGCAGACGCCTCGAGCGATTGGGGCCTTCTTGGTCTCCTGACCGTGCGGTGACGGACCGTGCAGTGAGGTCTTTGGGGATCCCGAGGCGAAGGCCTACAGCGGAACGGTTGATGGACAAAAGTTTGCACCCTTTGTGCTGATTTCTGTGAACGCCCCCCCGCGACCCCGGTGTGGTATTGGCGGGCTGCGCCGCGACACGTCGATCTGCCGACTGGCCAGAGTCTCGAGCCCCGCTGGCGATGCCAACCAGCCTTGCATTGGGGACGGGGGGGCGCGTTGAAGTCTGCGCTGGCGCCAGGGTTCGCTCGGGTGTCGGGGAAACGTAAGACTCGAGTAAGCCGGAACTCGGGTTCGCGACGTTTTTTGACGAGCGCGTCATGGATTTCGACGATCCAGTTTTCGTGGGATGTTTGCAGTGGGAGCTCGCGTCAAATTTCAGATAGGGCCTCGCCATTTTTATGGTGGCTCCGTCTGGCCAACCCGAGACCCCGTACCCGAGTCTTACGTCTTCCCGAGGGTGGTGCAGGATTGGTTCATCAGCCGACGCGATACCCCATGCCCCATGCCGTTGTCGCAGCTTCCTCTTCGCCGCCCCAGGCCACCGGGAGGCCCTCGTCGCCTCCTTTTCCTTCGTGTTCATCTTCTGGGGGGCCTCCTGGGGGGCCCTCGTCGCCACGGCTGGGTTCGCCCCGAAGTTCTGGTCAGAACGCACCCAGGAAGAGGTCCAGGGAGTAGCAGTATGGGTGAGTACCGTGCGGTTTCCCCACGTTTGCCCACCCGCGTCCGCAGCAGACATTCGACGGACGGGGCTAGGACGACAAGCAATCCGTTTCAGAGCGTTCCGGAACGCTCTCAGAGCGTTCGCGGCGCCCGAGACATCTCCCAGAGCCGCCAGGTCTCGGAGATTCTCGATTTATCCTCGCCCGAATTTATCCTCGTCCTGGCTTTGTCTCGCCACCGCGTCCGCAGGGGACATCTGTACATCTTGGGGCCATCCTAGGCCCCAGGACGGCGCATGTCAGGAGAGGAAAAACACATACAGGCACAATGAATCGTCGATTCCACAGAAAAGATGGGAAAATACGGGAAGTGGGGGGGAAGACAACAACCCTGAAACTACGGGAAAATTGGGGGAATCCTCTTATTCGTGTTTCTATGTATTTGTGTGTCCGGGGGCCCCTTCAGAGAAGTCTGCCTGCCAGTCGGGTGCCCGGCGACTCCGCCACCGCAAGACGGCGGGTGGGATTTGCCGGGGTGTCGCCAGGCTGCGGGCCGCGTGAGCGCCTCGTGGGCGCCCCGCGTGGGCGCCCCGCGTGCGGCACCGTCCGTCTTGCGCACGAGCTCGCACCATCCCAGCCAGCCCAGCATCGCCCCCCCATCCTTACGATCAGGAGGGAAAGAAACATACAGACACAATTCATCGTCGACTCCCAGGCAAATATGGGAAAATATGGGAGTTGGGGGGGGAAGACAAGAACCCAGGAAATGTATGAAAATATGGGGAATCGGAATCCTGTTATTTGTGTGAATTTATTTGTGTGTCCCAGGGCCCCTTTATACAAGCCGGTCATTGAGAGTATGTATTTCCGGATTCCCAGACCCCAATCTTTCTTCAAGCGCCGTCCTACTTCAAGAACCGATACGTTTCTTTTTCTGTGGTTTGTTGTTCTTTGGGAGGGCCTGGACCCAATCCACTTGATCCGCCTTGCTACTTCATGTGTTTACCGACTTCTTCCGACTGGCGTGCAATTATCAAGTAGTACCACGCGCGCGCTCTCGTCTAGCACACGATTTTTGCAAATGGGCTAACACGAAGCAAGCCGGAGCCTCCGGGTGTTCACAACAGATCCTGCAGCAGTTCTGCCCGCGTGCATTTGCTGGAGCCACTTGGAGGCCCTGCCGCTCTAGCAATCTCGTGAACCCGCACTCTCAACGGCACCGTAACGGGTACTTACTAACGGGCACTTTGCAATTTTGCCGAAAGTTGTCATTTTCTGGCCATTTTCTGGCAATGCAGCGTGGCCCACATCGGGAAAGGTTGGGTTCGCTGGGTCGCTGGGTTCACAGCAGACTTACAAACAAAAACCAATGTGGGTGACCTTCACGTCTGCCAGGTGTGTTGAGCTTCTGCGCGCGCACTGCCCCGCACCACCACCTTTTATATATCAGCCCGATGGCATCGCCGCCGCGGTTGGCAGCGCCGATCGCCGCCACTGCCGCCGCCATCAGACGATCAGCTTCATCACGGACACATGGACATCATCGTTGCCGTCAGCATCGGCGCCGTCATTGGCCAAGCCGTCGTCATCGTTATCATCGCCACCACTTTCTCTTCTCTCACCGTTGCCGCTGGTATCGAACGTCATCGTGCTACCGCGCCCGCCCGCTTCACCGACCCGCTCTGAAGGGCCTGCGTGCCAGCGCGGCGCGGCCGCGTCGGTTGTGCCACACCACCCGACCGCCCTGCGCAGCTTGCGCGCGCAAGCGCATCTGCAGAGATGCGCCAGCTGGCGCCAAGTAGTCACCGCAATCGCGGCCACATGGGTTGCGCAACGCAAGGTGCGGGTGGGAGGCTGGGGTGGTTGCGCGAGCAGTGGGATCTAACGATTCTAAGACCTGCAACGTGGGTTACACCTCATCGTTTGCATCACGCATCTTACGCCCTGTCGCTTGCACAGTGCAGGTTGCACCACAGAGCTTCCACCGCGTAGCTTGCACAATACAGCGTGCGCCACGTAGCTTACATCCCGCATTCTGCACCACGAGGGTTGCAACACCCAGCTTGCGCCACATCGTTTGCACCACCTGGCTTGCGCCACACAGCTCGCACATCCACCGTGCAATAACTTCCTCCCTGGGGTCGGCGCTGGTCAGCACTTCTCGTGACAGAGTTTCGTGTCGTACATGTCGACTGTATACACCCTCCTGGTGTCGGCCAGGAGGGTGCGCACAACATGCTAGAGGCCCAGGACACGTGCACACACCTGCACGTGTCCTCGGCCTCTGGCACGGTACACGTGTGCACGTGCACGTGTATGACGAACCAACGACACACACCCGTACCCATAGGGGGGTAGGAGAGGGCTATGGGTGCGTGTTGTCGGGTGGGGCTCCCCGGTCGAACGGGAGCGTTCCGCAGGGTCCGACAATTGGCACCCATACCCATAGCCAGTCTTCCTCCCAACGACCCCCCTGTGGGTATTGGTGTGTGTGTGTGTTGTTCGTTCGTCATCGTACACGTGCAAACACCTGTCGGGTACAATTCCAAGCGGTGGTGGTGTGCAGAGGTGCCCTCCGCCGCCAGGAAGGCCTCCTTCCGCGGCGGGCTGCTGCTGGACGAGGGGGACTCGGACGAGTCTGCGGGGTGACCGGGGGGCGGCGCGGTGGCGCGCGCGGCTGCTCCAGGAGAAAAAGCATCTTGAGCTCGAAGGAGAAGAAACCACATCAACATAAGCGTATGGCGCTCCGCGCGTATTTCTTGGATCCGCGGCTGGGCCCCCCAGCGGCGCCTCTGGCGCCGACCCTGGCGCGCGGAGCGCGCGAGGGAGGGGGGTCAGCGCGGATCCGAGAAATCCGCGCGAAGCGCCAAAAGTTTATGTTTATCCCTTTGTTTGCTTCTGTGGGGCATACTCTGCTGTTTCGTTCCCGCCCAGTGCGACTCCGCCAGGAGTCTCGGGCCAGGGGGGCCCCCCCCCCGTCGGTCTGAGCAGAACGACTCGGTCCGGGGCTCGGGGCACGGCCCTCTTCGCGGCGCCGCATGTCTCGCTCGGGGACGGTCGTCTCGCTCGGGGAGGAAAAGCTGCACGACCGCTCTCTGCTCCGAGCGGTCTCCAACCGGGCACGCGAGGCGGCTTTTCCAGGGAGCACCTGCGCTTTTCAGGGCGCCTGGCGGCCGCGGCATGCCGCCGCCGCTCGGCGAGGACACGAGGCGGTGTCCCTCAGAAGCCAGGCGAAGGCTGGCAGACCCGTGGCTGCTGAGACGGAGTTCCGGGCAATAGTTCTCTTCCTCCAGGAAGCATCGGGTGTTGCTAGAAGTGCCCCTGGCCCAAGGTGCCCCCAGCTTTTCGCGCCATTTTGGAGCCCCTGGGGTCCTCTGGGCCTCGCGAGGGGTGCCCTGGAGGCAGCCTGGGCCACCCCGAGAATCATGGGTGGTACCTTGGGCCAGGGGTACTTCTAACAACACCCGAAAGCAGCCCGTTTATTCTTGGGTGCGCTGAGTTGGTTCCGGGAATGTGCTTCTTTTCTTCCGGGAAGCCCCTCTTAGCAGCCACGGATTTGCCAGCCATCGCCCAGCTTGAGAGCCCCTAAGGAGCAAGGAGGAGGAGGAGGAGGAGGAGGAGGAGAAGAGAGGAGGGAGGAGGGAGGAGGGAGGGGGGAGGAGGGAGGAGGGAGGAGGAGGAGGGAGGAGAAATGAGGAGGAGGAGGAGGAGGAGGAGGAGGGAGATGGGGAGGAAGAGGAGGAGGAGGAGGACGAGGAGGAGGAGGACGAGGAGCAGGAGGAGGAGGAGGAGGCAAGTTAGGTGCGCTCGCGTCAACATCTGACATCCTACCCCTCCCTCCCATCCCTTACCATGGCGCTGATTTTCTCTATATCCGCGGACGCGTGTCGTAGCGGACCTGTGGCTCCGCGCGCGTGTGCGTAGTGGCTGGTGGTGCGCGTGCGTGCGTGCGTGTGTGCGTGGTTGTGGTTGTTGTGGTGGTGGTGGTGTGTATGTGTGTGTGTGTGTGTGTGTGTGCATGTGTGCGCGTGTGCTGTGGTGTGACGTGGTGTGGCGTCTTGGTGGTTTGGTGGTGGGCCAGGTGGGTACGTGCGTGATGGCGGTGGTGGTGGTGGCTGGCGGTGGTGGTGTGTGTGTGTGTGTGTCTGTGTGTGTGCGTGTGCGTGCGTGCGTGCGTGCGTGCGTGTGTGTGTGTGTGTCTCTGTGTGTGTGTGTGTGAGTGTGTGTGTGTGCGTGTGCGTGTGCGTGTGCGTGTGTATGTGTGTATGCGTGCGTGCGTGTGTGTCTGTGTGTGCGCGCGTGTGATGTGGTGTGACGCGGTGTAGCGTGGTGGTGGTGGGTGGGGTAGTGCGGTGGTGGTGGCGGTGCGCGGTGGTGGTGCGCGTGCGTGCGTGCGTGCGTTGGTGGGTGGAAGTGGCGGTGGGTGTGCGTGCGGCGGGGCGGGGCGTGGTGCGGCGCGGTGGTGGCGGGCGGATGGGCGCGCGAGAGAAGAGGCCCGCGCTGGGGCGAGAACGCCATCCTGAACGACGGAGGCAAACACCGATCCGAAAATGAGGCCCACGCTGCAGCGGGAGCACGATTCGGAACGATTCGGGAGCAGAAATGAGGCCGGCGCCTCAGCGAGAGCAGCATTTTGAAAAAAACGCAGGCGAAAACCCAACTCCCGGGAATCCTGTGTGTAAAAAAACCGTACGCGGGGGGGGGGGGGTCGAATATTCCCAGCACGCCATCAGGGGAAGAGGGAGAGTAGTATTCATATCAAGCTAGGTGTTCGCGCGTCATATCTGACGTCCTACCCCTCCCTCCCATCCCTTAACATGGCGCTGATTTTCTCTATCCGCGGACTAGTGGGTGGTGGTGCGCGTGCGTGCGTGCGTGCGTGCGTGTGTGCGTGGTTGTGGTGCTGGTGCTGGTGCTGGTGCTGGTGCTGGTGCTGGTGCTGGTGCTGGTGCTGGTGCTGGTGCTGGTGCTGGTGCTGGTGTGTGGTGTGTGTGGTGTGTGTGCGTGTGTGCGTGTGTGCGCGTGTGCTGTGGCATGGCACGGGAAATGACGCCAGCGCTGCAGCGGGAGCACGAGTCGAAACGGGCGGAAGCGCGGAAATGAGGCCAGCGCTGCAGCGGGAGCACGATTCGGAACGAGCGGAAGCACGGACATGAGGCCAGTGCTGCAGCGGGAGCACGATTCGGAACGAGCGGGGCCCGAAAATGAGGCCGGCGCCTCGGCGAGAACAGCATTTTGAAAAAAATGCAGGCGAACACCCAATTCCTGGAAATCCTGTGTGTAAAAAAGCAGGACGCGGGGGGGTCGGATACTTTCAGGCCGCCATCGGGGGAAGAGGGAGAGTAGTATTCATATTGAGTAATTGTAGAGGGAGGACCAGCACATTTTGAGCCGGGCGGCCGCGGTGTGCAGAGTGTGCGAGCGGGTCGGGAGTTCTTGTCTTGACGCCTCAAAGCGACCACGGAAACACGGTTCATCAAGCAGTGGCGAAGCGTCTTGGCGTGTCTATCGCCCTACCGAACAATGTTGTAAGAATCTTTTGTGGTTTCCACGAAATGTTCTTAGAGCATTTCTAGCGGAGTCTGTCTTGTTGTAGCACATTGGGATTATGTTCAAAGAACATTGTTCTAAGAACAGGTTTGGGTTCTAAGAACATGTCGTGATAGGACTCTAGAAATGCCGGGACGGTCGGTCCCTGCTCAAGTTGGGGAGCGCCCGCAGCTCGGCGACGCAGGCCAAGCGGGGCCGTTGAAGCTTCTGCGCCTCAGGTGATTGACGGGACAGGGCCCATTCCGATCCGACTGATCCGATTCGATATCGATTCAGACCAGCTCGAGCTGAGCCGGGTCCTATATTCGGTCCCTCCGATGCGGCCCGACGCTGACTTAGCGCTGCTGTGCACCCCTGGCGCGGCCGATCCAGATCGATCTCGACTCCGTGCCGAAGCGGCCCGATTCGATGCACATTCCGATCCGATCCGATTTCCCGATTCGATGCCGACTGATCTTGACGAGACCTCCCCCGAGAGGGTGGGGGGCAGGGAGGGGAGAAGCTGCCGAGGAGGGGAAACATCTCAGGCACAAATAATGGCATGTGGACGTATGATGTTGCATCCTGTCTCCGCCTTGACCACCAGAAAGAATTTCGAACATCAAGAATGTTCCGAAGCTGGAGGGTTTTCACGTGTCGGGCCCTGGGAGGCGATATAGTTACTCGTTCGACACTGGCTCGATACTCTTCTGGGTGCTCGAGATTATTGCTGGGATGTGGTCCTCAAGTAAGATAGGTGCAACATCAATGTGGACGGGAAGACGAACATCGAGAAAATATTGACTTGGCATCGCTCGGACGTGTGCATTTTTCTTTCGGCGAGGACCATCGAGGAGCATCCTTGATCATTTGGCGAAAACGCATGGAATGGAAGTCCGGGCGATGGCGAGTTGAGCATAGGTGGAGGAGGAGGAGGAGGAGGAGGAGGAGGCAGAGGAGGAGGAGGAGGAGGAGGATCGAAAAAACATCGAGCATATGGGGAGCCTTTTGGTTTGCGCCAATGTATTCGTGTGTTTCCAGGCCCCTGCGGCTGCCTTCGGCGGCCTCGCCCTGGCGGCGGTGGTCGTCGCCTCCCTCTTCCCTCCCTGCTTCGCTTCTGCATTACAGTTGGAACCCAGGTCACGAAACATCCTCCTCCTCCTCCTCGTCCTCCTTCCCTCTTCCCCTCCTCCTCCTCCTCCTCCTCCTCCTCCTCCTCCTCCTCCTCCTTTTCCTCCTCCAGCGGCTGCGTCCCAAGGAGCGGGGGCAGACGGGCGGCGCGCTTCGGAACCGCGCAGCCGCCGCGGGCCACGTCGCCGGGATGCGGCAAGGCGGGCCAGATGGTGGGTCCCTGTTATCCCGGGTGTTGCGATGACCAATGACATCGTTAGTTGGGAACCCCCAAACCGGGTGGTGAGATACCAGGTGGCGACCTGGAATCCCCAGAAAGGTCACCGCTGGGTTTGGGGACGCGGGGTCACACCACCAGGTTTTGTGACTCCTGGACCCACCAGCGTCCGGGACATCCTCGGAAAACCGCACGAGTCCCCAAACCGGGTGGTGACACCAAATCGCCCGAGACTCACCGCCAGGTGTTGTCACCACCACGTTTGGGGACTACCAATCGTTAGGCCCGGCCTCACGAGTTGTGATGATCGAGGCCCTTTTGAAGAAGGGGGGCAACTTCGTCATGGTGAAGGGCCAGTCGGGCTTCGCGTGCAAAGTCGGGGTGAAGAAGTTCCTCGATGACAAAGGCCTCGGCTTGGACGAACGGGCTCCGGCGCTTCTCAAGATGATTTGGGAGGCGAAGCTGGAGCTCAATTTCATCGTGGTCTGGTAGCCCAGACGTGCGGCGCACGCCGCGCGGTGCCGGCGCCCGGACGGCACGCGCCGCTTGGGCCCGGCAGCGCCGGAAGGCCTCGGGATGGCGTTCGAGGCCTGGGAGGCTGATCGGTCGAAGGGTCCTGCGGGTGGCTGGGGTTGCCATTTCCCCACCGCTGGGCCCGCCTCCTCTTGTTTTTGGGCCCCTTCGGGGACCGACCGTCCGTCGCGCGGGATCCATCGGAGGAGCTGCGGCCCTCCCTTGGGCGGGGCGGGCTCGGCGGCCGCGCGCCGAGCAGGTCTGCGGGGAAGACCTGGCACCGTCAGCGCCCTCCTCTTCCTCCGCCTCCCCCTCCTTTTCCCCCTCCTCCTCCTCCTCCTCCTCCTCCTCCTCCTCCTCATCCTCATCCTCATCCTCATCCTCATCCTCCTCCTCCTCCCCCTCTCCCCCCCCACCCTTCCAGAGGCAACGGTTTGGACGGGGGAGGGCGCAAAGCTCGGGGCGACGACTCCGCGCGCGCAGCGGGGGCCCGTGCCAAGAAGCATCGTGCTTGCCTCCGGAGTGCCGTGGGTTTCTTGGGCCTCGATGGTTGCGCCGCACAAGCCACGGCGCTCCCGCGCCCAAAGTCCACGGGCGCCTTCGCCTGGGGATTTCAGGGTTGGGCTTCTCGTGGAGGATTTCTTGCGGTCGAGCTCCTTCTGGCCTACTGCGCCTTGCCTTCCGTCGGGGGGGGGGGGGGGCACGTTTTCTGCTCGCGCACCTGGCGCAGGGCAGCGCCGCGCGGATGGCGCCTGTTCCCATATCTTCGAGGATTCGAAGACGAGTAAGGAGGAGGAGAGGAAGAGGAGGAGGAGGAGGATGAGGAGGACGACGAGCGTCAGTATTCAGCGACTGTGTCCTAATGCGGGTCTGGGGGCTCCCAGGGTCCTCCAGGGACCTCAGAGCACTGCCCGCGAACCCGCCTTTTCCTCCATGCGCCCCCCATCGTCGTCGCCGTCGTCGTCGACGTCGTCGTCTCGGTCGTCGTCGCCTTGGCCGTGGTCGCATTGGTCGTCGTCTTCCGTCTTCGTTGTCGCCGTAGTTGCCGTTGTTTTGGCAATTCGGCGTCGTCCTGGTCGACGTCGTCGTGGTCGTCGTCGAGGTCGCGTTGGTCGTCGTCGTCGTCGCCGTCGTTTTTTGTCGTCGTTGTGTATGTCGTCGTCGTCGTCTTGGATGTTGTCGGTGTGGTCGTGGTCTTGTTCGTCGTCGTTTTGATTGTCGTTTTGGTCGACGTCGATTTGGTCATGTCGTCAATGTCGTCGTCACTTATGTCGTCGTGGTCTTGATCGTCGTCATCGTCTTGGTCGTCGTCATCGTTTTGGTCGTCGCCGTCGCCGTCGTCTTGTTCGCTGATGTCGTCGTGGTCGTCGGAGCGGGCGGTGTCGCATCGATGGTCGTCGCCATGGTCGTGGTCGTCTTGGTCGTTGTCGTTGTTGTCGTCGTTGTTTTGGCAATTGGTAGTTCGCCGTCGTTTTGGTCGTCGTCGTCTTGGTCGTCGCCGTCATGGTCGTCGATGTCGCCGTGGCCGTCGACGTCGTTGTGGTCGTCGCCGTGGTCGCGGTGGTCGTCGTTGTCGTCGTCACCGTCGTCTTTGTTGTCGTCGTCGTCGTTTCGGTCGTCGTCGTCGTCTTGAACTTTTTCGGTATGGTCGTCGTCCTGTTCGTTGTCGTTTTGGTCGTCGTCTTGGTCGTCGACTGCGACTTGGTCGTGTCATCATTGTCGTCGTCCCTTAATTATGTCGTCGTCGTCGTCATGGTCGTCGTCGCCGTCGTCATGGTCGTTGATGTCGTCGTGGTCGTCGGTGTGGGCGGTGTCGTCTCGGTCGTCGTCGTCTTGGTCGTCGAGTCGTTGGTTGTCGTCGTCGCGGTCGTCGTCGTCTTCGTCGTGGTCGTCGTCGCCTTGGTCGTCGCCACGTTGATCGTCGTCGTCGTTGTCGTCGTCTTAGTTGTCGATGTCTTTGTCCACGTCGTCTTGGTCGTAGTCGTCCTGGCCATTTTTTCGTCGTCGCCTTTGTCGATGGCGTATTGGTCGTCGTCTTCTTAGTGTCCGTCGTCGTTTTGGTTGTATTGGTCGTCTTCTTCTTGGTCGTCGTCGCCGGCGACGGCGTTGTCGTTTCGTCGTCTCGGTCGTCGTCGTCTTCTTGGTCGTCGTCGTGTTGGTCGTCGTCGTCGTCTCGTGTCGATGTCGTCTCGGTCGTCGTCGTTTTGGTCGACGTTTTCTTGGTCGTCGTCGTCGTTTTGGTTTTGTCGGCGTCTATGTCGTCGTTGTCTTGGTTGTCGTCGTTGTCTTGGTCGGCGTCTTGGTCGTGGTCGTGGTCGTCTTGGTCGTATCTTGGTCGTTGTTGTCGTCTTGGTAAGCGTCGTCTTGGTCGTCGTCGTCGCCGTCGCCATCGCCGTCTTGGTCGATGTCGTCGTCGTCATCTTGGTCGTCGTCGTGGTTGTCGTCGCCGTCTTTGCCCCCCTCGCGACTCACCGGCAACCCGCCCGCGCCACACCCGCGCCCCATTCGCGACCCACCCGCGAACCATCCGCAACCCACCCGCGACCGACCCGCGACCCGGCCCGCGACCCGCCCGCGACCCGCCCGCGACCCACCCGCGACCCAACCGCGACCCGCCCATTTTGCGCAACCAAAAAATTGCGCCTGCGGCCGGCTCATTGTAAAATCTGTAAACTGCGGCAGGCCTCATCAGAGCTTCGCAGACTGCAGACGTCCCCGCCGCCCCCTCACTCTTATCCGCAACTGCGGGGTGCTGCGTATGTATGTACGCTTGTGCGGTCAAGACCCTCACGCCATTCCGCCGACTCCCGGAAGAGGCGCGGAGTCCACGGTTGAGGCGTCTTGGGTTTCTTGGGCATTATTTGGGGACTCTTGCGGGCGTCTTGGGAGCTGTATGGGGGCCTGGTTGAGCCTCCTGGATCAAGTTTTGAATCGTCTTGGGGGCGGCTTCGGGGCCACATTTGTAGACGTTGTGGAGTGCGTGTCGTGTCGCGGCAGCGTCGGAGCAGCAGGGGCGGCAACGCCAGCAGGACGCAGGCGCCAGGCAGGGCCGCCCCCGCTGGTGCCTCGGGAGGTGGCCCGCTGCAGGGCCCCTGCCCTCGGGGGTGGGGGGGGTGGGCGGGCGGGCCGCAGGACCCCGAGTGGAACGAGGCGTTCGACATCCCCGTCGCGGCGAGGGCACTGGAGCTGGAGGCGGCCGGCCCTCGCCGACGCCCCTCCCCCCCCGCCCTGCGCCCGCCCGCCGCAGCCGTGGCCCGGGGAGGCTCAGACGGGCACGCCCGCTTCGCCTTCGAGCCGCGGCGCCTAGCTGAGTCTTCCTTGCCTCTCGCGGGGGGCGGCGTGCGCACCGGGAGCGGGGATCCCGCGGGCGAGTACACTGAGAACCGTGACGACGGTCCCCCCCCCGTCGCCCCCTCCCCCGCCCCCCCCCCCCGCCGTTTCCTCCCCCCCCCCCCCGCCCCCCCCCGCCCCCCCCCCGCCCCCCCCCCCCACCACCGCGAGTTGTGGTTCCTGCGCCTGTGTCTGTCCTCGGCGGCGCTCCGGCGTCGGGGTGCCTTCCGGCGGCCGCGCCACCTGGGGTCGCCCTGGGCGGCTGCCAGAGGACCGCGCCACGGCACGAAAGCCACTGAGGACTCCTGGGGCGCGCAAGTGCGGCGGCGGGTTTTTCGGCCTTGCAGTCAACCCGCATAGTCAGGATGGGCAACCTTCCCAAGGGTACCCTTGCATCCTTGCCCCTCGGCCCATCCTTGGCCGCTCTCGTTGGCCGCGCCCCGCTCGAAAAGCTGCGAAATGGGCGTCCAAGGCCCAAGGCCCTTGCGTCCTTATCGCACATCCTTATTCCACGGATTGACTGTTGGTCCGACGGTACTCATGCCATGTTGGCCTCCTCGGCGCACAGATCGAACAAGAAAAAACGCCACAAGCATAGAAGTGTTGGCGTTCCACGCGGGTTTCTCGGATCCGCGCTGGCCCACCCTGGCGGCGCCGGATTATGTGATTATTATTCGTGTTGTTATTAGTGCTGTTGTTATTCGTGTGATTATTATGATTCGTGTGATTAATATTCGCGTTTTTATTATTCGTGTTGTTCGTAGGATTAGTATTACTAATATGATTATTGTTATTCATAGTTTTGTTGTTGCTACTGGCATTTGTTGTATTCCCTGCCTAGGCTCTGCCTAGAAGGGTTCTTACTCTCTTAGCTTAAAGGGGCCGGGCAGTGCTAAGCGCCCCGGGCGGTTCCCCCAGTCCCCTGGGAGCGGTTCCCCCCAGTCCCCTGGGAGCTTTAGCTTTAGCTTTAGCTTAGCTTTAGCTTAGCTTTAGCTTAGCTGTAGCTTAGCTTTAGCTTAGCGTTTCGCTTAGCTTTTCGCTTAGCGTTTAGCTTAGCTTTAGCTTAGCTTTAGCTTAGATTTAGTTTAGCTTTAGCTTAGCTTGAGCTTAGATGTAGCTTAGCTATATCTTAGCTTTAGCTTAGGTTTAGCTTAGCTTTAGCTTAGCTTTAGCTTAGCTTTAGCTTAGATTTAGCTTAGTTGTAGCTTAGCTTTAGCTTAGCTGCTGCTCAGCTTCATCTTAGCTTTAGCATAGCTTTAGCTTAGCTTTAGCGTAGCTTTAGTTTAACTTTAGCTTAGCTGTGGCTTAGCTTTAGCTTAGCGTTAGCTTAGCTTTAGCTTAGCTTTAGCTTAGCGTTACTGTTATTACTAATGCTGCTTTCCTAGGGGTTCCAACTCCTAGGTAGGGTCGCACTGGGATACTTGTTATTATTATTGTATCATTGTTCGTATTGGTATGATTCGTATTATTCGTATGATCAGTATGATTATTTCCCTTTGTTTTCTTATTCGGGAGGCTCGGCGGAGCTCCGAGTCCTCCCTTCCGGAGGACGAGCGGGGCACGTCCCCCCGAGAGCCCGCCCGATCGGGCAGGCCCAGCCAGGGCGGGCGAGGCGACGCGCAGAGGCCGCCGAGGCGATGCCGCGGCCGCGAGTGCGGCGGTGGGCCTGCTCCCCCTCCTCCTCCTCCTCCTCCTCCTCCCCCTCCTCCTCCTCCCCCTCCCCCCCCTCCCTCTCCTCCTCCTCTTCTCCTCCTCCTCCTCCTCCCTCCTCCTTCTCCTCCTCTCTCCTCCTCCTCCTCCTCCTCCTCTCCTCCTCCTCCCCCTCTCCTCCTCCTCCTCCTCCTCCTCCTCCTCCTCCTCCTTCCCTCCTCCTCCTCCTCCCCCTTCTCCTCCTCCTCCTCCTTCTCCTCCGCCTCCTCCTCCTCCTCCGCCATATCTTCCCTCCTCCTCCTCCTCCTCCTCCTCCTCCTCCTCCTCCTCCTCCTCCTCCTCCTCCTCCTTCCTCCTCCTCCTCCTCCTCTCCTCCGCCTCCTCCTCCTCCTCCTCCGCCACATCTTCGTCCCTCCTCCGTCTCCTCCTCCCCCCTCCTCCTCCCTCCCCTCCTCCTCCTCCTCCGCCTCCTCCTCCTCCTCCTCGTCCTCCTCCTCCTCCGCCACCTCTTCGTCCTTCTCCTCCTCCTGCTCCCCCTCCTCATCTTCGCTTCCGTTCCAAGTTCTGCCCTGCGCGTTTTTCGCACAGGCCCCCGCCGAGCAGCAGGACGAGGATGGCCAGGAGGAGCATGGTGACCAGGGGACTGGCGAGCTGCAGGACGACGATGAATGAAGGAAACGAGAATGATGATGGTGATGATGATGCTGATGATGATGATGATGATGATGATGATGATGATGATGGTTGTGGTGATGCTGCTGATGCTGCTGCTGCTGATGATGCTGATGATGATGAAGCTGCACATGATGATGATGATGATGATGATGATGATGATGATGATGATGATGATGGTGATGGTGATGATGATGATGATGATGATAATGGTGATGGTGATGGTGATGGTGCTGGTGCTGGTGCGGGTGCTGATGCTGATGCTGATGCTGATGTTGCTGATGATGTTGATGATGATGATGTTAGTGATGGTGATGATGATGTTGCTGATGCTGCTGATGATGTCGACGACGATGATGTTGATGTTGATGTTGATGTTGATGTTGATGTTGATGATGATGATGATGATGATGATGATGATGATGATGATGATGATGATGATGATGATGATGATGATGATGATGATGATGATGATGATGATGATGATGCTGATGATGATGATGATGATGATGATGATGATGATGATGATGATGGTGATGGTGATGACGACGACGATGACGATGACGATGAAGATGGCGATGACGATGCTGCTGCTGCTGCTGAGGAGGAGGAGGAGGAGGAGGAGGAGGAGGATAGTGCAGATGAGTAGAATATGATGCAGATGCAGCGGACAACACCTCACTCTTATCCGCAACTGCGGGGTGCTCCGTCCCTCCCCCCAGTTCCCCCCTGTTCCTATCCACGCTCTTCCCGCTGCCTGATTCCCTCCTGCCGCCTGGAGGGACCCTCCCTCTCTCCCTCACTCCCCGTTCCCCGTCGCGTAACGTTGTACTTGACAGCGCCGCGGCGCCGCCGCCTAGCCCCAAGAAGGGCCGCCCCGCGCGACGAACCGACGCAGCGCCCACTGTCCACAGCAGTCTCCCTCCCCGTTCCCTCCTCTCGCCCCGTCCTTTCCCCCTCCCCCTCATCCTGGCTGCCTCCTGGCTGCCTCCCCCTCCTCCTGACTGCCCCCTGCCTCCTGGACTGCCTCCTCCCCCTTCATGGACGGCCTCCCCCCCCCCGCCCTCCCTCCCTCCCGGACTGCCTCCTCGCCCTCCTTCCTCCTCCTTCCTCGCCCTGCCCCCCCCTCTAGCTCCCGACTGCCTCCCGCCTCCTGGTGCGGGCCGGGCCGCCCCGATCTGGACTGCCGTTCTCGCCCCACCCTTCCCTCTGCCGCGCCCCGCCCCGTTCCCCTGCCGCCCCTTGCGCTCGTGCGCACGGCCAGGGGGGGGAGGCGGTGGGCCAGTCTGCCGCCACCGCTGGCACATACAGGACGGGGGAGAAGGGAGGATGGGGAGGTCCTCCTCCTCCTCCTCCTCCTCCGCCTCCACTCTCCTCCTCCTCCTCCTCCTCCTCCTCCTCCTCCTCCGCCTCCTCCTCCTCCTCCTCCTCCTCCTCCTCCTCTCCTCCTCCTCCTCCTCCTCACTCCTCCTCCTCCATCTCCATCCTCCTCCTCCTCCTCCTCCTCCTCCTCCTCCTCCCTCCCCTGCCTCCTCCGCCTTCTCCTCCTCCATCCTCCTCCATCATCCTCTCCTCCTCCCTCCTCTCCTCCTCCTCCTCCTCTCTCCTCCTCCTCCTCTCATCCTCCTCCATCCTCCTCCATCCTCCTCCCTCCTCCTCCCCTCCTCCTCCTCCTCCTCCTCCTCCTCCTCCTCCTCCTTCATCCTCCTCCTCCTCCTCCTCCTCCATCCTCCTGCTCCTCCTCCTCCCCCTCCTCCTTCTCCCTCTCCTGCCTGTGGTAGTGGTGCCGGAACATCGGCCCATCAGGAGGCGGCGAGGGCGGGCGGAGATGTGCGGGCGGGCCGACGGGGTGAGCAGGGCGAGGCACCACAGCCAGTCCACAACCAAAGAGGAGAGCCTCACAGCTTCCGCCCATCAGCTTTCCGCGCGGGTCAGCTCACAGTCCACAACCAAGGAGGAGCATCACAGCTTCCGACCATCAGCATTCCGCGCGGGTCAGCTCGCGGATCGCTCGCTCCTTCATCACAGACTTAATGCCTTCGTAATCTTGGCTTGCATGGAATCGGAGTGCGTTCATAGCGACCTTAGCGAGTACGCTGGCCGCAGCCATGCTGCCGTTCGACGACGACGACGACGACGACGACGTCGACGTCGACGTCGACACCGACGACGACGACGTTCACGACGACGACGACGACGACGACGACGACGACGTTGACGACGACGACGACGACGACGACGACGACGACGACGACGACGACGACGACGACGACGACGACGACGACGACGACGACGACGACGACTGCTCCCTCCTTCGGCGGCGAGCCCGGGGGGAAGTGAGAAGGGTCTGGCCTTCTCAGAAGGCCCCGAAGGCTCCCATCCTTCCGAGAAGTGTTCGGAGCCGCCGTCCCCGAAGGCGCCAATGACTCCTCGGCAGGCGGGAGCGCCTCCGAGAGGCCCCCGAGCGCCCGCTCCTCCTCACTCCTCCCCCTCGCTTCCCTCCTCCTCCCCCCTCTCTCTTCTGAGGAGGCCCTCCCCCTTCTCCCTTCCCCCCCCCGCGCTCGCCGCCGACCCGCGGCTCCCCCGCCGCACGCAGTGCTCCCCGGGCGCCTCCCCCCCTCCCTCGGGGCCTGCCTTTTTTTCCGCCCGCGAGGCCGCCCTCGAGGCGGTGTCCCCCGAGCTGGTGGGGGAGTCCCTGGACTGGCTGCTGCCGCCGGAGGCCTGCGCGAGCGAGGGATGCGAGGAGGAGGAGGAGGAGGAGGAGGAGGGCAGGAAGGAGGGAGGGAGGGAGGGAGGGAGGGAGGGAGGGAGGGGAGGAGGAGGAGGAGGAGGAGGACGAGGAGAGGAGGAGGAGGAGGAGGAGGCGGAGGCGGAGGCGGAGGCGGAGGAGGAGGATGAGGAGGAGGAGGAGGAGGAGGGATCCGGTGAGGAGGAGGAGGAGGAGGAGGAGGAGGAGGAGGGCCGGAGCTTGATGAGGAGGGCCACGATCGGGGGGGGGGGGATGGGCAAAGGGCGAAGAAGAGACAACGCCACAAACACGTACCTTGGGCGCTCCGCGCGGATGTCTTGGCTCGGCGCTGCGCAGCCCCCCCAGCGGCGCCGCCGGCGCCGCCTCTGGCGCGCTTCGCACGCCAGGGAGGGGGGTCCAGCGCAGATCCAAGAAACCTGCGCGGAGCGCCACAAGTATAGGGTCGGGCTTGAAGACGGAACACTTACTTTTCGAAAGGAGCTCGGTCGTTCCTTTGGTTTGCATGCCTTCCGCTACCTTTTCGGCGGCAAGCCCCCTTGGTGTTCCTTCGGGCTTCCTAGACTTACTTGGAAACAACGGGGCTTCGGTCCTTATTTATCGCTCCTGAGGTCAGGACGAGTACTGTACATGTTTATGGCGTTTGTTTTTCTTCCACTGGGGGGGTTCGGGCGTCGGTTCTTCTAGGCTGAAGTCGGGCCTGTTCCTCTACAGGGGGGATACTCAAAGATAGTAAAAAAAGAGTCTGGGGACTATATCGGCCATCTTTTGAAGATGTTTTGGATATTTTTGGTTTCTCGTCCAGAATCCCTCCTGTAGGGGGACAGGCCCGACCTAGTTCTAGGCCTCGGGCGTCGGTTTCGCGGCGGCGTCCGGCCTCGGGGTGCTCTCCAGCGGCCGGGCCTCGCCGAGGGCGCTCCGGAGATGGCCCGAAAGAAAACTGCGGGGCGGCGTCGGGTGCCGATAGGCTCGGGGGGGACGCATCCACCCCCAATCGCCGATAGGGGCACGGCAGTCCCACCCTGCCCAGGAGCGTGCGGAGTGGCTATGAGGACCTTCTCGCCGACTTCTCGGGGACGTGTATCCGAATCCAGTCCGATGGTCCACCCCCCTGTGCTTAAGTCGGGCATGCCCCTGCACAGGAGGAATACTAATATATAAAACATAGTATGGTGACGATTTGTCGTACTCTTTTGACTATGTTTGATTTTTGCTTGGCTATGTGTCCGCCTGTCGGAGGACATGCCCGACCTAACCCTACCCCAGTCCCCCCTGCCGTGCCCCCCTGAGGGAGAGGCGCGAAGCGGAGCTCCCCGAGAGCCTCCTGTCTCCAGGCCTCCTAGGAGCAGTCGGAGCAGATGCGGGCGGGCGGTATTCGGGGTGACCTGGACGGGAGGGGTTAAGGAAGAGGGCCTTCAGGGGACACTTTAGGGCCCCTTTTGG
>CAUYUJ010007036.1:72500-125092 GCA_963575745.1 Prorocentrum cordatum
CTCCTCCTCCTCCCTCCTCCTCCCTCCTCCTCCTCCTCCTGACAGCGGGCGCCGTGCGCCGCCGCCGTGCTCTTGGCCCAGGCCCCAGGCCACCTGGGGCACACCCTCGCCCCATCGGGAGCCTCGTGAACGTGCCGAGCGGAGAATTAGGAGGAGGAGGAGGGAGGAGGAGGAGGAGGAGGAGGAGGAGGAGGAGGAGGAGGAGGAGGAGGAGGAGGAGGAGGAGGAGGAGGAGGGGAGGGGGAGGAGGAGGAGGAGTAGGAGGAGAGGAGGAGGAGTCGGGGGGGGTGGGTGGGTGGGGCCACATGTGAACCCTACCCCTACCCCCCACGATTTCTGAGGGGGTGGGTGGGGTTCACTTCGCTCGGGAGCTCCCCCCCCCCGTCCCCCCCCTTTCCGCCAATTGTCGAAACGCCGACTAAAAAAACGCTCACATGGCAAGTACCATGATGTCGCCAGATCTTGTCGACATTGCTCTTGGTCATGGTGAACATGCCGGCCGTTGCCGACGTTCGAAGATGCGCCACGCGTCGACGCTGACAACGATGGCTGGTGAGGCGACACAGATGGACACCGCTGGTTACGAGTTCAGTCTTGGTCATGGTCCTAATTTCCTTTCCCGCCATCATGAGCTCCGGCTCTGGTGGACCCCGCCTCATCTGTACACGTATAGAATTAAGTCGGGCCTGTCCCTCTACAGGAGGAACATTCAAAAATAGGAAAAAATCAGGGGACGCTTTTGTTATTAATTAAGATTAGTTTGGAATGTGTTCTGACTAGTTTTAATTTTATCCAAAATTCGCCTCTAGGGGGACATGCCCGATCTAAACATATAATGATCTACACGTTTGGAGGCTCGCGCGGGTGTCTTGGATCCTGCGTTGGACGCTCCCTGGCTGCGCCTCTGGCGTCGACTCCGGCTGCGCGCGGACCGCCCGAAGTCTGCAGTCGCGCCGACGCGCTTGTTATTCTAAGCCGACGCCTGGGCGACATCGGGATCAGGGATCGCGCCGGGGCGTGGTGGGCCAGAACCGGCGAAGCGACACGCGATCCCAAAGTTCCCGACGGTATCCTATGGTGGTCTTCGGGCCACAACTAGGGTCTCTGGCGGCCGTTCGGGACGATCTGGGCACCCCAGAACGCTCTCGGCGAGGCGCAGCTGCTGGAACGCACCCCTGGGAGGAGGGGCGGATGGGAGACACGGGCGGAGGGAAGCTCCATGCGAGGCCCTCGTTTCTCCCAGAAGCCCAGGAGGCGGCCCAGCAGAGGTCAGGGCCCGGGTCCCTGGGCAAGGGCGAGGGGCGGTGGGAGGGGCGGGGGCAGAGACAGAAGCCGGCATGCAGACAGATTTGGAGGCGGAGAGGCAGTTTTGTGCGGGGCTGCAGGGGGTGCGGAGGAGGAGGGAGCGGGGGCGGGAGAGGGACTGAGGAGGCAGATGCCGAGGATGAGGAAGGATGCGCAATGGAGTAGGATGGAGGAGGTGCGGCTGTGAAGTGGAGGAGGACGAGGGAGGAGTTGGAGGAGAAGGGCATGGACTCGGGAAGAGGACGAGGTGGAGGCGGGGGCGGGGCAGGAGGAGCAGGAGCACGACGTGCACGACGTGCACGACGCGCACGAGGAGGAGGAGGAGGAGGAGGAGGAGGAGGAGCAGGAGCAGGAGCAGGAGGCAGAGGAGGAGGAGGAGGAGGAGGAGGAGGAGGCAGAGGAGGAGGAGGAGGAGGAGGAGGAGGAGGAGGAGTTAGCTCCCAGATCCCCGACGTGATTTTTGTCACAACGTGGACCCTCGGAGGTCTTGACCCATTCCCACGGTCTGGACCCATTCCTGGGGACGGGCTCTTCATCCTGAGTTCTTTTCCGACGCTCCCTTGGTCCAGTAAAGGACCCCCAGGGGCCGAAAATGATCAACCACCTCCCGCCGCACATGGATTGGAGTAGCAGGAGGAGCAGCAGGAGGTACGTGCAGGAGGCGCGAGGAGGAGCGAGGACAAGCAGGAGGGGGAGAAGGAGGAATGCGGAGGAGGAGGAGGAGGAGGAGGATGAGGAGGAGGAGGAATGCGGAGGAGGAGGGGGAGGAGGAGCGAGGAGGAGCGAGGAGGAGGAACGAGGAGGAGGGGAGGAGGAGGAGGAGGAGGAGGAGCGAGGAGCGAGGAGCGAGGAGCGAGGAGCGAGGAGCGAGAGCGAGGAGGAGGAGGAGGAGAGGAGGAGGAGGAGGAGCGAGGAGGAGCGTGGAGCGAGGAGCTAGGAGGAGCGAGGATGGCGAAGGCCGCTGGCGCTGCCCGCGAGGGCCCCCCCCTTGGCGGAGGGCCCGGGCCCCGGCCAGGCGCAGCCACGCCCAGGACGAGGACCTGCGGGTGCAGGAGCCCCTCCGGCTGCTTGCCGTCCTCCCGCTCGTGGAAGTTGTGAATATTGGCCTCCTCCTCCGCTCCTCCTCCTCCTCCTCCTCCTCCTCCTCCTCCTCCTCGCTCTTCGCTCCTAGCTCCTCGCTCCTCGCTCCTCGCTCTTCGCTCCTAGCTCCTAGCTCCTCGCTCCTCGCTCTTCGCTCCTAGCTCCTCGCTCCTCGCTCCTCGCTCCTCGCTCTTCGCTCCTCGCTCCTACTCCTCCTCCTCCTCCTCCTCCTCCTCCTCCTCCTCCTCTTCTCCTCCTCCTCCTCCCTCTCCTCCCCCCACTCCTCCCTTTCGGCGACTACAGAGGTCAAGCAGTGGCGAAGCGCCCTGGCTTGTCCGTAGGCCCACCAACGGTCTAGGGCTCCCAGATGGGGTCCGAGTAGATGGGGTCGGAGGATCGCGCCGCGTCGCTGATGCATCGCCGATGCGGCTCGATGCGGATCCCGATTTGCTTCACGTCGACGTCGCCGATGCTGCATAAACGATGTATCGCCGATACGGCGAGACCCTCCGATCACATCTAGGAGGCCTCTAGTGAAACCTCGCGACAAGCACATGAGCAGTGAAGCCAAGCCGGCGCGGCGCGCAAGACCTCCGCACAGCTGTCTTCCAGTTGTCTGCTGGGATGGTTGCCATATTCTCGCTGGGAAAACCGCAGGCGTCGCGGGCGGCAGCAGAGTGCCTGCCGACTTCTCCGACCCACCTTTGCCTAGTACGACCTCTGTTCCTAGCGCCGTTCTTGGAAGCCGTGTTCTTCGTTAGTGAAAGATTTAAGTGTGTCCGTCTTCCCGTTGCTGGAAGCTGCGTTCTTTGTTACAGTCAACGTGTCATCGCGCCCAACATCGCAGAGCTGATATCCTTCGGAAGACAACGGGATGGGCCCGCATTGTCCTGGAGAACTTCGTTCAGGATTTCGATGTGAATTTCGTGCGGAATTTTTGGTCCAGGAATGAAGATTACAACACATCTACGTGAAATTAATTTCGTTGTTCGCTCGCCGTTTCGGCGAACGAACATCTCACTCAGTTCAATTGCGTTGATTGAAGTCCCTACAACAAATCCGCCGCAGCACATCTGCAATGTCAGTGCAATAACATGTGGATAGTAAGGATGAGCGACTTTCCAAGGCTACCCTGGCATCCTTGCACCTTCGGCTCATCCTTGGCCACTTTCGCTGGCCGCGCCCCGCTCGAACAGTGTCGACATGGCATTCCAAGGCCCTTGCGCCCTTATCGTTCGTCCTTCTTGTACTTGTTGCCTGTAGTTCAAGAACTAACTGATGACATTAACATCACAACTCGGAGGTCCGCGCGGAATTCTTGGATCGGCGCTGGACCTCCTTGGCGGCGCCTCCGGCGCCGCCACTGGAGCGCCCCGCGCGGGTTATCAGGGGTGGGGGGATATACCCCTCGATACCCGAAGAGAACAGCCTACGTCCACACCTTGGGGAGAATCGGCCAGTGGGGCCCAGACCACGCCAGTGGGGACAGGGATAGGTTAAAACAAGCCAATCCAAGGTAATTGGTTGGGAGGTCTGGTTTCGCCACGCGCCTCGTGGGCGCCCCGCGCGCTGGCGGGGTGCGTCGGGCATTCGCCACGTGCACGCCAGTGGGCGCCTCGTGGGCTTGCACCACATCGACGGCTCTTGATTGTTCAAGCGTGTTCAAGCGCCTCGCTGATTCCGCCGGCCAGCATTGCATTATCGTAAATTTCCCGCGTCACCTCGGGAATCTGGAAGGTTTGAGTTGTTGCGATTTCCCCAAACTTGTCGTGTGAAGCTGGCGTTGGTGGATCCAATCGCTTGGTAGATGGAGGGCAACGCTTAGGCCTTCGGTCCATCCCGCCACCATGCCTGGGTTGTGGGTCAGAGGTCTCTCGGATGTATGTCGGGGTCTCTTAGGATGTTGTTCGGGGACATCTTGGAAGGATCGTCAGGGCCTGTCTTGGGGGCCTGTTTTGGGGCCTCTGGAGGAGCTTGTTGGGAGCCTCTTGGGGCCCCTTGGGGGCATCTTCTGGGCCTCCTTGGGGGACTCGTTGGGATTCTCCTGGGGGCCTCTTAGGGGGCGTTTTGGATGCCTCTTGGGAGCTTCTTGGGGACTCTTGGGATCTCGTATGGGCTTGGTGGTGGTCCTGGGGTTTTGTGTTGTCTGGGGGCCATCTTGGAGGCC
This sequence comes from Prorocentrum cordatum, assembly GCA_963575745.1. NCBI lineage: Eukaryota > Dinophyceae > Prorocentrales > Prorocentraceae > Prorocentrum > Prorocentrum cordatum. Next base: position 77,053 of record CAUYUJ010007036.1, read on the forward strand.
TCGAAGGCTGTTTTGGGCCGATCTTGCGGGCCTCCGTCGTCTTGCGTTTTGGAGCCCTCGGAAGCCGTCAGCCGCGAGAACGCTGACAAAAGTCCTCCCCAAGCTTTTTCCTGGACAAAGCAAGATGCCTGCCTCTCGGGGCTGTCTTGGGGGTCCTCGATGGGCCCTCTCTGGGACGCGGTTTGGATGCCCCTAGGGTTGTTACAGTCAACCCGCATAGTAAGGATGGACAACCTTCTCAAGGGTACCCTTGCATTCTTGCCTCCTCGGTCCATCCTTCGCCGCTTTCGCCGGCCGCGCCCTGCTCGAAAAGCTTCGGAATGGGCGTTCAAGGCCCCTGCATCCTTATCGCGCATCCTTACTATACTGGTTGACTGTAATGGGGGCACTCCTGGGCGGCGTCATGGGGGGGGGTCTCGAGCCGCCCCCGGACCCTCGTGGGCTCTCCTGAGTACGACAGGTTCGCGCCGGGTCGACCGGCGGCGACCCCGCCGCTGGCGGCCCAGAAGGGATCGATGCGACCAGTCGTCAGGAGCGAAGGAAGGACGTACACGTACAACATGAATACACATTATTTCGAGAGTGTGCACTGCGCGAATGTTCGTCTCACGCGGGCGGTCTCGCGGATCGATGGGCCGTGTTCATGTACATGGTTGGGCGCGTGCGTCCTTTGTGGGCTCCGTGAGGCAGGCTGCCGAGGAAGGAGCCCTTCTCGTTGGGAGGGGCTCCGTGTTCTTCCAGGGTTTCGCCGCCTGCCTCGGGCTTTCCTCAGGTGTTCGATGGGGAGTCGAAGTTCAACGCATGGGAAAGAGGGGCCTCGTTCCTGATTGAGGGCTCCTTAGGTCAAGGCATCGACGGTACACATTCGGACGTTTTGGAACGATCCCCGCGGTGTCAGCAACGAACGCCGCAGTCGGCCCGACACGAACCGGCCGTCGCTCCCTCAAGGCGCCCTTGGGGTGCTCCAGTGGAGCCCTGGCGCGCGCGCCCAGTAGTTAACGTAATTACCAGACATGGTGCCTTGGAACGGCTCAGGGCTTGTCAGGGCGCCACACTTACGTGGATTCGCATGCTGAAGCCCCAGGACAGGAATGATGCTCTGGCGCGATGCGGGACCGTCAAAACGCAACAGTCAAGTTGATTTAGTGGCGGTGAAGTTCCGAGGATAGTGTTTCGGCATGCTTCAGGATCTTCCAACGGTTGTCTCCCAACGGTGCCTTTCCCTGAGTGGAACTGAATAGTTGCAGGGGCCTGTGAAGAGCGCGCTTGGAGGGAGTGTTTATTACAATATCGTTGGTGAGCCTTGGCTTTGCACTGAGCCTTATCCTCCCCCTCCTCTTCTCCCTCCTCCTCCTCCTCCTCCTCCTCCTCCTCCTCGGTCCTCCTCGGTCCTCCTCGCTCCTCATCCTCGCTCCTCGCTCCTCCTCCTCCTCGCTCCTCGCTCCTCATCTTCCTCCTCCTCCTATGCCTCCTCCTTCTCCTCTTCCTTCTCCTCCGCCTCCTTCTCTTCTGAGGCCAGGCCCGGAACCGTGCCCACGCCCCTCCGCTTAACAAATCGGATGTTTCAGAGCGTGCAGTTGCCAGATTCTTCGGTGTCGGAATACGTTTTTTTTCCGTCAGGCAGAAGACTGAAGGCGTGAGCACCATTCCTGCAATTCGGCGTCGCGTTTTACCGTACTCATTTGTTGAGTTCCCAGCATAGTGATCATCACGTGAGCAACGCATACGGGCGTTGTTCATAAGAGAAATACGTCTGAGATCGATATCAGACCTACCCAGCAAAATTGTTGTTTGTTTCTCGTCGGAGAGGGACGGGAACTCCGCATTTACATGTTCTCACAAGGCCTCTCCGCAGGTGCAGCTTGGCGATCCTGCCAGCCAGGAGTCTCCAACCACAGCATTTAATCGCATACACTTGTCAGACGTAGAATTAGAAACGATCCTCAGCACAACCGCGAAACGTACCCACCAATATATTCCTGCTGATCGGTTTCAGATGTTCATGCGAGATGTAAGTCCTCCCGCCGAATAAGGGGCCGTGCTGAAGTCAAGATAATTCTGCGAAATGCACGGGGGTCTGGTAGGTTTGGGGTGACCCGAATCAACCACGGGTATCGTCCGAAGGATTGCCTCAAGTATGAAGTGCCTTGAATGTGGAGGGGGGCGGAGGTGGTGGGTATGGGGGGGAGTGAGAGGAAGTCTAAGTCAGCAGCAGAAGTTAGATGGGTCAACTAACTTGCAAGTGTTTAACAACACACGCCGTTTTTCCCGAGGCAGGGAGTGATGAGTCGTAGTGCCATAAGTTCCTTCCGCTACATCTTCTTTGTGTTTCCAAGGGCTCGGCATCGACCGAAGAGCGCCCGTAGGGCTAAACAGCCAGGGGTCCCGCAGGCTGTCGCCTGCGCTGTCGCCTGCACTGCCCACAATGCCGCCAGCAGCTACCCAGCTCTTAAACATACGCGACGAGCCTCGTTCTTGATAAGAGCAGAGGGCTCACCAGTTGCCAAGGCTCCAGGCTCCGACTCCGACTCCTGTTGGCCTTTCTGCTCATCATCTTCGTTTGTTGCTGATGCTGCTCACCCCACCTCCTCTCGGTTGCACCCGCTGCAAGTTTCTCCCGCTGCAAGGATCTCACCCACCGGCTGGACCAAGTCGCCAAAACTTTGTCGGCCTCACCGAGGCCACGGGGGGGGGGGAGGGGCGGCTAGGGAGAAGGACGGGAGGGCGGGCGGGAGGGAGTAACGTGGATGGGGAGCGAGGGAAGGAGGATGTTGAGGAGGGAGAGGGTTGGAGGAGGAGCGAAGGATGGATGGATGGAGGGAGGGAGGAGGATGGGGATGGAGAGGGAGAGAGGAGGCGGGAGGGAGGACGAATTGGAAGGGGTGTGGAGGGAGAAGGGCGGCCAGGGAGGGAGGACGAGGTCGAGAAGAACGGCCGAAAGAACGAGGAGAGAGGGAGGAGGAGGAGGAGGAGGAGGAGGAGGAGGAGGAGGAGGAGGAGGAGCGGAAGAGGAGGAGGAGGCGGAGGAGGAGCAGGAGGAGGAGGGGGAGGAGAAGGAGGAGAAGGAGGGGGAGGAGGAGGAGAAGGAGGAGGAGGAGGAGGAGGAGGCGGCGCAGGAGCAGGAGCAGGAGCGCGTCCGAGAGCGGGGCGCGCGCCACAGGGGCGCGAGCTGGGAGATTCCCGGGACCGCCGCGGCGCCCCCGCCCCTGATGCGTCGAGTCTCGCAGCGGGCGGCCAGCCCCCACTGCCCATCCCTCCCTCCATCCATACATGTTCCCCTTCTTTTTTTTGTTCTCTCTCTCTCTCTCTCTCCCTCTCCTCTCTCTCTCTCTCCATCTCTGTCTCTCTCTCTCTCTCTCTGTCTCTCTCTCTCTCTCTGTCTCTCTCTCTCTCTCTCTGTCTCTCTCTCGCTCACTCTCTCTCCCCCTCCGAGGAGGAACCAAGGAGCCCGTACCGCTACCCTTCCATCGGTTTCGCCATGTTTGGAGGCCTCTTGGGAGGCCCTCGCCGCCACCGCTGGATTCGCCTCGAGTATCTGATCAGAACGCACCCCGTGAGAGATCTGAGGAGTAGTGGTATCGGTACCTTTTGGTTTCCCCAGCCTCCCTCCATCCATTCATCCATCTCTTTTTTCTGCCTCTCGTTTCTTTTGTTCTCTCTCTCTCTCTCTGTCTCTCTCTGTCACTCTCTCACTGGTTCCCTGTCTCCCTGTCCTCCCCCGTGCATTCCTTACTGTCTGATCTTCATCGCTCCTCCCGTCCTTCGCTTATTGTTCTTGCTCTTCCTCTCTCTCCTCCTCGCTCCTCCTCTCCTGCGTGCTCGCCCTTCGTCGTACTCCCTGCATCCGTCCCCACCTGCGTCCTCGTCCTTCGTCGTATTCCCTCTTGTCCGTCCTCCATCCTTCCCCCCGCCCCTCTCTTCTCGCTCGCTTCCCTCCGCCCTCCCCGCTCCTCCCGCCTGCATGCTCCCTCCTCTCCCGTTCCTCACTCTTCGCTCCCTCTCTGCATCCCACTGTCCCTCCGCCCTTCCTTCTATCTTTCCTCGTCGGGCTCGTGAACCTCACCTCGGGCGCCGCTTGAAGGCCTACGTGGTCTGAGAGCCCGCTGGCCGTTCCGCGGCCGCTTCCTCCTCCCGCCTTGCCCCTCCCCTGCTTCTGCCCCTCATTTTGCTACGACCCCGTCCCGCCGCTAACCGACCGATTGTTGCGTCCACCCCGCCGCTGACCAACCAGTTTTGCCTCGCCGGCCTGTCCCAGCCAGGGAGGCCTTGGGGACCCTGGGGACCCAGAGGCATTCTGAGGTGGCCACGCAGGGGACCAGGTGTGTACAACTCTTGGCCACGGCATCCTCCCCACTCCACCCACCCTTCAGATCTGCCCCTCCCCCCCTTGCGAGTACGGCTAGCCGAAAAGGTGGAGAAGTGATGTAGTGGAATGAAGGACGGGGAGGGTGGAAGAAGAGGAGGAGGAGGAGGAGGAGGAGGAGGAGGAGGAGGGGGGGCAGGAGGAGGAGGAGGAGGAGGAGGAGGGACAAGGGAGGTAAGGTGGAGGAGGTGGAGGTGGAGGAGGAAGAGGAGGGAGGAGGGAGGAGGAGGAGGGGGGCAGGAGCAGGAGGAGGAGGAGGGAGGAGCAGGACAAGGAGAGGAGGAGGAGGAGGAGGAGGAGGAGGAGGAAGGAGGGGAGGTGGAGGAGAAGGAGGAGGAGGAGGAGGAGGAGGAGGGAGGCGGCAGGAGGCAGGAGGCAGGAGGCAGGAAGGGAGGAGGACCCGGAGGGAGGAGCAAGGGAGGAGGAGGAGGAGGCCGAGGAGGAGGAGAAGGAGCAACGGGCGAGCGAGCGCGGGAGGGAGGGAGCGAGCGCGCAGAGGGAGGGAGGGAGCGAGCGCGCAGAGGGTTGAGTGAGCAAGGGAGCGATCGAGGGAGGGGAGGGGGGAATACATCGTGGGCTGGCAGGGGGAAGGGCGAGAGGGCCGAGGGAGGAGATCGGGGGCAGTTGGAGGGCGGGGGGGGGATGGACGAGGGAGGGAGAGGAGGAGTGAGGCGGCCGGCGGTTCTGAGAGAGGATGGGGAGGCGGAGGAGGAGGACACACGAGAGGGAGGAGGAGGGAGAGCTTGTTCAGAGTGCGGAGCGCCCAGTGAGGTGGGAGGAGGGTGGAGGGGACGGAGGGAGATGGGGGGGACGGACCAGGGTGGAGGAGGAGGGGTGCCGCACCCAAGGTGAGACCGCCGCCAAGATTCTCCTCTTCCGGGGCACTCGTCCTTTCTCTGATCGCCACCTACTATTCTGATGTGGCGGCCTGGTCTGCACTGCGGTTTCGCGCGAGTTTAGCATCGTGACCAAATTCGCGCGAACGGGATTCCTTCCACGAGTTGCATGCTCCCAATCGAGCTGCGTAGGCGATCCGGCGATCTGCCATCTTCGCTAAGCGATTGGGTGATCCGTCCCCACGTCAGCAGCGCCAAGCACTCTATTGCAACGGCGTCCTGCGATTCAGTCTTGCGTTTGTTTCATACAATGTTGGCAGTGGTTCCACTCCGATATGACGTAAGTCCTACCCTTCCAGGTCATTTGAAATTGCCTCGATCTGTCCGTCCCCCCTTCATCCTTCCTATCTACTTTCTCTGATCGTTTTTCTGTTGGAGATGTGGGACGTGGCTGACAAGCAGCTTCGGTCGTTGGGCAAGCCGTGCAGCCACATCCCCACCCCCACAGTCACAGCATCCTTGGTGATAATTCGGCTCGGTCTTGTCCCGTACGTCCTCAGCAAGGTCGAAGAGGTCCTGCGATGCCGAGATTGGCTCGCATCGATATTGACATCGCCACTGGTTCCACTCAACTCGACTCCACCCCCCCTTCCCTCCGCGCTGAAGGGCTTCGGTAGACCAGCACGCGATGGCGCAGACGCACGTTCTGAGGATAATCGATGCGTTGTTTTTGTTTGTTATCTCTCTCTGACTCTCCCTTGTTCTTTCTTGTATATACACATATGTTCGGATGCTGCTCCTGGGAGTGCATCGGCGCCGTCGTGGGTAACCAGCCTAATCCAGCACAGACCCAGACAATTCCATTTGATCCAGTTTAAGCGGGCTTAATCCTGGTCTTCATCCGTGCTAGTCCGGTTCAAAAGTTGTTCAATATGGCTTGAAAGCCCTTATTCGTTATTACGAAGGCTTCCCAGGAGTTGTTTCCAAACCTCCCTCTCTCCGCGCCCTCCTCCAGCTCGGGCACGTCCCCGTCCCGAGGAAGCGCAGCGGCTGGCGCTTCCAGTATTGGAAGTCGTTCGACCGCACCAGCTACAGCAGCTTCGGGCCACGCTCCCAGCACCCTGCACCCTTCGCTGAGACCAGAGGGCAGCAGAGCGAGGAGGAGTGGTCGCCAGGTGTGTTACGCGTGAAAGTTCTGTTGAGCGTGAATTTCTGAGGAGGAGTGGGTACCCATACCGCTATCCTTCCCGCGTTTTGCCTCGAAACTGTGGTCGGGACGCTTTCCCGGGATTGGCGCCCCAGGCTACGAACGCTTATTCAAGAGCGCCCTCGAGGGCGCGAAGTTATTCGCGCTTCGCTGCTCTACTCCGATCCTCCTCATCCTCCTCTTCTCCCGTGGGGAGCGGGGCGAGAGCGCGAAGTTATTCGCCGAGAAGTTCGGAGACCTTACTGACTTCTGTTTATGAGTGGTCGGAGCCTGTCTCAAAATCGTTCTCACACATCATACACAAGGGTCGGGTGTCTGTGGATGGGGTCTGGTTGACCCAAAAGGGGGTCCAGCGAAAAGAGGGTGGTGCAATATGTTTGTGGGTTGCAATAGATTTGGGGCCTGCAGCACATTCCAACGGATTTTCGCGTGCACTACATTAGTTGCAGTACAATTCAATCTGACCCTCCGGCGCAATACAATTGCCCCAAATCTATTGCACCACCCCTTTTCAGCTGGACCCCCTTTTCCCTTTTGGGTCAACCGAATGGGGAGGCGGGATCGGGGGGGTGTTCTGGGGAGGCTCGGGGGCGCTTTCTTGTCGCGGCGTCAGCGATCGCACTGCGCTGGGATGCCTATCGGCACGATCGAAATGGATTCGGAAAGAACGGGCACGAACACCGACAGCAGTTCCTGTCCAGTTTGAACAGGATTCGCTATCGGAGTCGCCGCGGACGTGGTCAACTTGAGACAGAAGTTCTCCTGGCAACAGCGTCCGCTGTCGGCTTTCGGACAACATTTCTAGCTGGGCATCGTGCCCATTTCTTTTCGTACCCATTTCGGACGTCCAACGCCTAGGCCAGGATGCGAAACGGCAAGCTAACACGACACACACACACACACGCGCAGAGAAGGTCCTGCGCGTCTCCATGTGATGCTCGATGGTGACGGTATCCACAGGGAGGGGCAGCTAGTCCACGAACTGTACGAAGTAGAGTAGAGAAGAGTATTGCAACCGCATGTGTTTGCAAGCCGCGTCGTGCGTTCCCGAGTGTTGGTTGCGGGCCCCAGGATCTACACCACCGCCTCCAATCCTCCTCCCTCCTCTGCCCCCTCATCCTCCTCTCCTCTTCCCCGGGAGAGGCAGGGATTCAGGGAGGTGGTGGTGGTGGTGTACAGACGGGTCGCTGCAGAAGGAACCCTTTTTCATTGGGGAGGGTCTCCGGGGTCCTTACTTGTTTCACAGCTTGCCTGAATTTGTCTCTAGGTTTCGATCGGAAATCGAAGTTGAATTTGTGGAAGAGAGGGGCATCGTTCCTTATTTTGGTTTCCCGTGGTCAACGCCCCGACTGTATGCGTTTGGGCCCCGTATTGTTGGTCGCGAACATGCGAGCTGGTGCCTGCACTGAGACTGGACGAGGAGCCACGGTCGGGGACAGGACCAGGAGGGACAATGGATGATGGAAGGGGAAGGAGCAGAGAGGAGTCATGCGCAGGGACGAGGATTCAGGGAGGGGTAGGAGGAGGAACAGGAGTGGGACGATGACCTGAGGAGGAGGAGGAGGAGGAGGTGGAGGAGGAGGCGGAGGAGGAGGAGGAGGCGGAGGTGGAGGAGGAGGAGGAGGAGGAGGAGGTGGAGGTGGAGGGAGGTTGAGGAGGAGCAGGAGGAGGAGGAGGAGGAGGAGGAGGAGGAGGAGGAGGAGGAGGAGGAGGGGAAGGTGGAGAAGAACCATGACAAGCACGCGCAACGAGCGGGAGGACTAGGATGAGCAGGCCGAGCAGGAGGGGCTGGCGGCGCTGGTATGTTTATCCTGTTGCCTTCCCCCCTCCCCTCTCCCTCTGTCCTGCCCCGTCATGCAGTGTCCTGTTTTCCGTGCTTCCTCTCCGCCTTCTCATCCTGCCTTGCAATTGGTTCCTCCGATCCTCCATTTTTTTCCGCCCCTCCTCCCTTTCCTCAAAGGCGAGGCAGGCCGCGACGGACGTGGGGAAACTCAGTTCGAAACACCTGTCTGAAAGTCGCTGGCTCGCACGAGCGACTTGCTGCCTACTTTTAAGTCGGGCCTGTCCCTCTACAGGAGGAATATCCAAAAATAGTCCAACAAAAATCGGGAGACGATTTTTGGAATATTTTGAAACATGTTTGAGATATGTTTTGGGTATCTTTATTTTTCGTTCAAAATCCGCCTGTAGGGGGACACGCTCGACCTAAGCCTACTTCCTCCCACATGGCGGTGCAGCTCGCGCGCGGGAGCAGGCCGTCAAAGGCTGGCCCAGATGCTGCAGGCATCCAGCCGCCCAGGCCGCATTTTGAGTCTCATCTTGCTCACGCATCGTCCGGTGCACGGCTTACCTGACCTGACGATCTTACCCTACCTGACCGTAATGTCTTGATGTTCGCGCTTCCTCTCCCCCTTCTTATCCTGCCCTACTATCTGTTCCTCCGATCTTCCATTCGTCCGTCCCTCCTCCTCCATCTCCTCCTCCTCCTCCTCCTCCTCCTCCTCCTCCTCCTCCATCTCCTCCTCCATCTCCTCCATCTCCTCCTACATCTCCTCCTCCATCTCCTCCTCCATCTCCTCCTCCTCCTCCCCCTCCTCCTCCTCCTCCTCCTCCTCCCTCCCTCCCTCCCCTGCTTCCCTCCCCGATGCGTGCACGTGGCGGGCCCTCCTCCTTCGCTCCCCCCCTCCTCCTTCGCAAATCCCTCCCCTGCTGTGCCACAGATCCACGGGCCCGCAGATCCGTGCCAACGTGCGCTCGGCACGGGCAATAAGCAGCGCAAGGAGGGAGGGAGGAGGAGAGGAGGCGGAGGAGGAGGAGGAGGAGGAGGAGGAGGAGGAGCAGGAGCAGGAGCAGGAGCAGGAACAGGAGCAGAAGCAGGAGCAGGAGGAGCAGGAGGAGCAGGAGGAGCAGGAAGGAGCAGGAAGGAGGAGGAGGGGGAAGGAGGAAAGAGGATGGTGAGTAGGAGGAGGAGGAGGAAGGAGGAGGAGGAGGAAAGAGGGAAGAGGGGGAGCGGCGTGGTGGACGCAGGACAAGCATCAAAGCAGAATGCAGAAGAGGAGGGGCGAGCCCCGAGATCCGACGACGCGAAGCCTCGGAGCATTGTGGAGTAGCACGACCAGAGCCCTGGACCCCAGCTTTCTGCGCCCGCGTTCGAGACTCCCTGTTCCCGAAGCCAGGCGAACACCCTGGGCCCGAAATCCGGGGCGGCAAAGAGGGGGGTGATGACTAGGGGAGGTGGATATCTTGGGGGGGGGGCATGATATCTCCCCAGATTTCATGGAGCCTCTTCTTATTTCAATGCGTTCCCTGACCCACCGCTGGGCCGCGCACATGCCGCTGGCCATCATTTGCGCCCCCCCCCCCCCATCTTGGACGCTCCCCTCTTCGCCGACCCCGACGAAACAAATCGAGGCGCCAGGTTCTCGGGGGCGGCAGAGCGGGGGGTGATAACTCGGGTTAAGTCTGGCCTGTCCCACTACAGGGGAAATATTCAAAAATAGTAAAAAGATAGTCTGGGGACTATTTTTTTGGTATTGTGTGACATCTTTGGGATATTGTTTGAGTCCTATATACAAGTGGCACGTGTGTGCCCAGGCTCATACAAACATCACGTGCCTCAGCTCATGCGCAAGTGGGGTTGCCACACCTTGCGATGTGTGTACCAGGGCCCCCCAGGAAGCCTCAGGATGCCCGACTTGGATACCAGAAGAGGCTTCAGGAGGCCCCAGGATGGTGAGTGTTGTGCGTGTGTGTGTGTGTGTGTGTGTGTGTGTGTGTGTGTGTGTGTGATGTATGCTTTGTGTGATGCGTGCTTTTTGTGTGTTGTAGGTGTTGTGTGTGTGTGTGTTATGTTTGTCTAGCGTGTGATGTGTTGGGCGTGATTTGTGTCTCTGTGTGCATGTAGTTCTGAAGCCCCAGGAGGCCCCAGGAGGCCCCAGGCGGCCTCAGGAGGCCCCAGGAGACCCCAGGAGGCTTCAGGAGGCCCCAAGAGGCTCCAGGAGGCCGCAGGAGGCCCCAGGAGGCCCCAGGAGGTTTCAGGAGACCCCCAGGAGGCTCCGAGGCGGGGTCTGGGGTGCCAGAAGGTTCAGAAAGCCCCAGGAGGCCCCAGGAGGTTCCAGGAGGCCCCCAGGAGGCTCCGAGGCGGGGTCTGGGGCTCGATTTTGGAAGGATGTTTCAAGCGAAACCGCCATTCCCTGAGAATCGGTGTCACAATTATTGAAATTACCATGTGTCTTTGAAGGTTTTATGTTAAAATGTTGAAATTCCCATGTGTTTTTGGACCTCTCCTTCACGATCTGCGTGAGGGGTGCCACCGATTTTCGGATTTTTGAGGATGTCCCTAGCGAAACGGCCAGGAAAATCGAAGACGGACGGACGCATTAATCCCCTCTGAGCTCTACTCCCTCGGAGGGGTGCGTATGATAATATATATATATATATATATATATATGTATTATCGTCCAAAATCCCCTTGTAGGGGGACTGGCCCGACCTAAGACTAGGGAGGGGGAGATCGTGGCGGGGGCCACGATATCTCACCAGATTTCATGGCGTCTCGTCTTATTTCGGTACGTCGCCGGCCATCCCTGGGGCCGCGCACGTGCCGCCAGCCAGGACTTGCGCCCCCCCTCTCGGACGCCCCCCTCTTGACCGCCCCCATGTTCAATGAGGATGAGAGGAGGACGAGAGAAGGAGGAGGAGGAGGAGAAGGAGGAGGAGGAGGAGGAGGAGTAGGAGGAGGAGGAGGAGGAGGAGGAGGATGCGGTCGGGGGCCCTCCTCGCTCGCGGCGCCCGCCCCCCCCGAGAGAGGCAGCTCGTCGAGGTGGAGGAGCGCGAGAGCTCCGGGCTCCCCGGCTGCAGGCCAGGCGGCTGGTGTTTCCCGTGACGTGGCGGGTGGTCGCGCCCAAAGGCGGGAGCGCGTTCCACTACTCGCAAAGTGCCTACTCTCGGGGGCGGCAAAGAGGGGGGGGATGACTAGGGGGGGGTGGATATCATGGCGGGGGCCATGACATTTCCCCAGATCTCATGGCGCCTCTTCTTATTTCATTGCGTCCCTGGCCCCCCCCGCTGGGCCGTGCACGTGCCGCCGGCCATGATTTGCACCCCCCCTCTTGGACACCCCCCTCTTGGCCGCCTCCGGGCCGGGAGGCGCCGGGAGGCCTCGATACATGGCCGCCTCCGGCGCCGGGAGGCGCCGGGAAAATCAGCTACGTGAGCTGATTCTCAAAACCCCCCTTAGCTATCCCCCCCATTCGCCCGACCCGAATGTGTGCGTGCGTCTGCCAAATATATCGTGAATCCCCCGCGGCGGATCCAGGCCACTTGCGAGCAGTTGCGTTGCGAGCAGTGGAAACGCGCGTGTCCACACGAGCGGGAGCGCGCACACGTCGCCTCCCCCAGTGGCCCCGCGGCCTCGTTCCGTCGGCTCGCGTGCTGGGCGACTGTCTCGCTCGCTGTCCCTCCCCTGGCATGTCCCCTCCCCTGGCCTCCCCTGGTCTCCCCTCTCTTCCCTTCCCCTCCCCCTGTCTTCCCTCCCCCTTCTCTCCCCTCCCCCTCTCCCTCCCTTCCTTCCTTCCTCTCTCTCTCTCATCTCCCCCCTCCCCTCCCCTCCCCTCCCCTTCCGTTTCCCTCCCCCTCTCCTTTTTCCCTCCCCTGGTGTCCCCATCTCTTCCCTCCCTTCCCCTCCCCCTGGTTACTCAAGGAGCGGTCGAAGGACGCATACGTGCATGAATCCACGTTGGTTTTCGAAGCTACACATGGCGCAAACGTTCATGTCACGAGCCCGGTCTCGCAGACTGGGGGTCCGCAACTATTCATGTTCGTGGTTGGGCACGTACGTCCCATGTGGGCTCCCTCGGCTTCCCCTTCCTTCGATGTCCGCTCAGAGCTCCGCGCGGATCTCGTGGCCCCTTGGCGGCGCCTCTGGCGCCGACCCTGGCGCGCTCCGCGCGCCAGGTCGGGGGAGGCCCAGCGCGTATCCAACGAAGTCCGCGCGGACCTCCGACAGATGTTGTGCGTTCCTCTGATGCTGGGCGATTGTCTAGCTTCCTCCCGGCCCCTGGTTTCCCCCCTCCCCCTTCGCGTCGTGCAACAGAAAACACCAAAGCTGGCATTTTTGTGCTGTCTTCGGCCTCTGGGGGCCCCCAGCGAGCCCCAGGGCTGTCAAGAAACAACGCGGGGAGAAAAACCTGGTCCGAGGGAAGGGGTCGAGACCTCTGCGGGTCGACGTTGCGACAAAAATCGTGACGCCGAGGATCTGGGCTTCTCCCCTGTGCCTGAGCCTACTTCCCCCGCGCAGTCAACCATAAACAATAAGCTGGATGGTGTAATGCCTAAAAGGGTGTTGTTTCATGCTTATTGACTTGGCGTAGCCTAAAAGGGTACTGTGTCATGCGTAGCCTTAGGCGGTATTGGACCTCCATGAGTCTTTCGTGGACGTCCAAGGGTGCGGCATCGGTACACTGCATCGATAAGTTGCGCTTGGGGACGCTTGCGACGAATCACCGTCTTGGGGCGTGGGATTTTACGTGTCCTTCTTCCGTGCTGGCGGGCCGAAGGCCCATTGGGAACCTTGAAGGAGGACCAACACCTACCTAAAGTTGGCACGCAGTGCACTCCTGTTGCAAGCCAACAGGAGGCGGCGGATCTAGCGGCCTTCGGCCCATCCTGCCACCGTGCCTGGGCTGGAGCTCAGAGGCATCTAGGATGCAAATGAGAATCTCCTTGGCCCTCGGGATGTCTCTCGGGAAGACTCCTCGAGGGCTCTCGGAGGCCTCTGCGGGGCCTCTTGGGGGCCTCCGGAGGCTTCTGCGGGGCCTCTTGGGAAGCCTCGTTTTTTTTTCCTGAAGGGGCCTCGGGAGCCCCTCTCGGGAGCTCTTTCTTCGGCTTTTGGGCTGTCTTGGGGGGCTCCTTGGGGCCCGTCTTTGGGCCCTCCTGGCGCGTGCCTCGGGGCACTCCCGGGGGCCTCCCGGGCAGTCCGTGGACTTCGGTCGGGCGTGTCCCCCTACAGGGGGAGCTTCGACGACAAAGAAGGAATACCCAAAAAATGCGCCAAAAAGGTTAAAACATATTCAAAAAATAGTCCCCAGACGATGTTTGGATTATTTTTGACTGTATGGGGGACACGCCCGACTTAACCGTGGGCCCGATTGCGCGCGTGTGGGGCCGCCTGGGAGCGTCGGAAGCTGGGCGAAGGCGTGAATGGTTAAAGCTGTCAAAATTCGGGGTCACACGTTTTGGCTTGTCAGGGCCCTCTTTGGGATGCTCTCTGGGCTCCCTCGGAACGTCTTGGGGCTGTCCCGGGTGTCTGGGAGCGCTCTCGGGCGATTCAGGGCCACCTTGGACCGTTCTGGGGGCCTCACGGGGACACATGGGCCCGCTTTGTGGTCATCCTGGGCAGGGGTGGCCGTCCCAGAGGCCCACGCAAAACAACCAGGTTTCCGGGCATTCAAGGATCTTACAAATCCTCTACCGCTCAGGACTTCGTGAGTCTCGGGGCACGGTACTATGCGCCTCGAGGCACGGTAGCGGGTTTCTGACTTCCAGATTCCAGTATAGTTGATTTCCTTCATGCTGCGAGGATCGAGGGGGTTTCTCTCTTCCTTCCTCTTCAGCGGGCGGGCAGCAACCGGACACATGTCCAACGCCTTCCTACGTCATGCGTCTACTCGCTTCTTCCGACCAGTGGGTAGGTGCACCCGCACCCGATCGGTGGACCCTGACGCTACGCAGCCGGTGTTAGGGCCACAGGGCAGCAGTGGGAGGGGAGCGGGCGGAGGTTCATTGCAGGCGGTCCTTCGCCCCGATCGGTGGACCTGGAAGCTACGTAGCCGTTATTCGGGCCAGAGGGCTGCGGGGGGTGGGAGAGGGCGGAGGTTCGTTGCAGACGGTTCTTCGGCCCGCTAGTGGCGGTTACAGCCGTTCGGGCGTCAGGGAGAAGGTCGGCTCGATTCCTTAGATGATCCCTGTTCGTGGCCGCACTTGTTTCCAAACATCTGTCTTCCTTGGGTCTCCCTTTGTAAGTAGGTTGGAAATTCTCCGCCGGGGACACTCTTTTCTCAGGCAATGCTGTTTCCTGAGTTTGCCATGCGCTGACTGACCCCCTAGAAGTCTGACCCCCCAGTAGCAGGCGAATGATGTATTTCAGACGGGGGGAGGAGCCACGTATGTGAAGTGCATGCGACCAGCGGCGGGCCTGTGTCATATACTCGTCCTTTTCAGGAAGCAGGAGGCGAGACTGTGCGAACTTGCGTTGGTAATTAGGTCAGTCGGGCGCTGCCTCCAAAGAGAAGTAGAGACTGCGATGCTCGGGCTCCTCTCAACAAGTAGAGGCTGTGATGCTGGAGCCTGCGCACCCACCAGTCGGTCGCGCCTCTCGTTACCAAACAGTTGCGGGCATCCGACAGACGGGCGCGCTTCTGCATCAAAACAGCGCGTGGCGTTCAAGGACGGTTGTGGGCACAGGGGTTGGCGGATTTTTTTGTTCGCACACCCTCCCTCGCCATCCTCCGAAGTCTCCTGCTTACTGCTTGTACTTTGCCGCCTCGTTCTTCCGCCCCCTCACTCTCCCAGCTACCCTCCAGGGAGGAAAAACCAACCAGACCGGGCAATTGGCTCTTCCTGAACGGCCCCGGGCGTTTACTAAGAGCCCTGCCCTGTTGGATTCCTTTTTTGGGTGCGTTTACTGAACGGTTTCGCGTGTCGGGGTGATTCTTATGGGGGTGGATTTTCCGCCTTCTGTGTGCTTCTTTCCCACCCCTCATCCCCCAGATGCGCCCGCCAGCGGCGAGACGAGATCCCCTTCGTTCTGGCCGCGGGGAGAGGGAAGGGCGCACACTTTTTGCTTGGGGGTGGGGACGGGGGTGGGGGCCCCTGCGCCCCTCTTGCCACGTCTCCTCATGTTCCTCCTCCTCCTCCTCCGCCTCCTCCCCTCTCCTCCTCCTCCGCTGGCGCACTCGCGCGCCCGTGGGCGGCTTCTCCGCTGGCGCCGAAGCGCCCCGAGCCACCACCACCAGCAAGGCGGGCTGACCGCTGCCCCCCCCCCCCCCCCCTCGAGCTGGTGGCACCCCGTCCTGGGCGCGCCACCCGAGGGTGCCCAGAAGGAACTGCCACCAGCTCGGGAGGGGGGCCTCTGGGAAGGGAGCTCCAGAAGGGGGGGGGAGTCCGGACCCCCCCCCCCTTCCACCCCTTGGCGCTGGAAAGGGGGGGGGATCGGACCCCCTTCCCCCTCGTGTAGGGAGTACGGAGTTGGGAGTAGGGAGTGGTGAGTAGTGAGTAGTGAGTTAGTGCGTAGTGAGTAGTGAGTATTGGGTAGTGAGTAGTAGTGAGTAGTGAATATGAGTAGCGGGTAGTGAGTGGCGAGTAGGGAGTAGGGAGTAGGGAGCGAGGAGTAGTGAGTAGTGATTAGTGAGTAATTAGTGTGTACTGATAAGTGAGTAGTGAGCGGCGAGTAGTGAGTTGTGAGTAGTGAGTAACGAGTAGCGAGTACTGAGTAGGGAGTAGGGAGTAATGAGTACTGGGTAGTGAGTAGTGGTTGGTGAGTAATGTTGGCGAGTAGTGATGAGTGAGTAGTGAGTTGTGGGTGGTGCGTAGTGCGCAGTGCGTAGTGAGTAGTGAATAGTGAGTAGTGAGTAGTGAGTAGTGAGTAGCGAGTAGTGAGTAGTGAGTAGTGAATAGTGCGTAGTGAGTAGTGGGTACTGAGTAGTACGTAGTGCGTAGTGAGTAGTGAGTAGTGATGAATAGTGAATAGAAAGTAGTGGGTGGTGGCAGTGGGCAGTGAGTAGTGAGTAGCGAGTAGTGAGTAGTGAGTAGTAAGTAGAGTGTAGTCAGTAGTGAGTAGTGGGTAGTGGTTAGTGAGTAACGAGTAGGAAGTAGCGAGTAGTGAGAATTGAGTAGTGAGTGCTGGGTAGGGAGCAGGGAGTAGGGAGTAGTGAGCACAAAGTAGTAAGAAGTGGGTAGCGAATAGTGGGTAGTGAGTAGCGATTGGTGAGTAGTGGGTAGTGAGTAGTGCTTAGCGACTAGTAAGTAGTGACTAGAGAGTATGTAGTGACTAGTGAGTAGGGAGTAGTAAGTAGTGAGTAGTGAATAGTGAGTAGCGGGGAGTAAGTAGTGAGTATTGAGTAGCGGGTATGGGGGTAGCGAGTAGCGAGTACTGAGTACCGTGTAGTCAGTATTGTGTAGGGCGTAGGGAGTACCGAGTAGCGAGTAGTGGGTAGTGAGTAGTGATTTGTGGGCAATGAGTAGTTAGTAGCGAGTAGTGGATAGTGGGTAGTGGGTAATGAGTAGTGATTATTGAGTAGTGAATAGGGAGTAGTGAGTAGTGCTTCGTGAGTAGTGCTTACATCGGCCCAATGAAAGTTCCTGGAATTTTCATGACGACGCTGGCCGGCGGAAGTCGACGGAAGTAAAACGAGGCGGAAGACGGGGGAAGGCCGCCGGAAGGCTTGCCAATGTCAGCGGAAGTAAACGACGCCCCTTCTGAACCCCCTACCCCCGTAGAAGCCTAGCAATGTTGTCTTCCTCCGTGGGCCGGGCGGGATCCCGCCTGGCTTATTCCGCTTTAATATTATAAATTTAGTTCAGGACGGTCCAAATCCCACCCATTAAAAATGGGGTAGACCAAAATCCCGGGCCGTTCACGGATCCCACCATGCTGGGATCGGCTCGAAGTAAGATGGGGCTCATAAGTTGCAGTATTACTGCCGTGTTGGGGTCGTCTTGAGGTCATCTTGAGATCATATCCCGGTCATGTTTGGATCACGCAACCATCGCGTGGTCATTATGAGGCCACCCTGGGTGCGCTTGGATCCATCTTGTTGCCATCGGGCCATCTCGGCGTCACGCGTTGTCATGTGTTTCGTCATCTGCGAGTCGGCCTGAGACGGTCCAGAATCCATGGCGGGATCGCGTTGGGGTGGCATCATCTTGGGTCCTCTGGACGTTATCGTCCGTGGCCTGAGGCATTCCTGGAAGCATGTTGTGGCCATGGGACGTCTTGGGATCGCGTGCGTGCGAACGCTGAGCACGCGCGCGCAACTTTTCATCTTGCCGACGGGTTTATATACATATCACTCCTCTTGCGAGTTTCCAAGGAAACTTTTATTGGAGCCAAGTAGTGAGTAGTGAGTATTGAGTATTGGGTAATGAGGAGTGAGGAGTGAGTAGGGAGGAGGGAGTAGTGAGTAGGGAGTATTGAGTAGCGAGTAGTGGGTGGTGGGTGAGTAGTGGATAGTGAGTAGTGAGTCGTGAGTAGCGAATAGCGAGTAGTGAGTAGGGGGTAGTGAGTAGGGGGCTGGGGTTAGTGGTTAGGGGGCAGGGGGCCCCTCGTGACTCCCTTTGGGGCTGGGGTTAGTGGTTAGGGTTCGGATTCGGGCTTTGGGTTCGGGTGAGGACTAGGGGTACGGGTGGCGGGGGTCTGGTTCCGCCGTCAGGGGGCGGCGTGGCGAAACGGGGGGAGGGGGGGGGGTTCGGACCCCCCCCCCTTTTGAAAGGGGGGAGGGGGGGGGGTCCCCGACGACGGGTCGTGGAAAAGGGGGGGAGGGGGGGGTGGGGGGGGTTCCCCGACGACGGATCGGGGAAGGGGGGAGGGGGGGGGGTTGCCCGACGACGGATCGGGGAAGGGGGGGGAGGGGGGGGGTTCCTACCCCACCCGCCTTGGGGAGATCCAGCGGCGCACCCTCCTTCATTTGTCGCCCAAAATCCGCCTGCAGGGAGACATGCTTAATCTAATGGTAGTGGCTCTTTTTGCTCTCATGCTTGTCATCTTCCTCCAACTGGTCGTTTCTCCCGCAGCCTTGTGTGGTGAGCACTGCATCTGGTAAATGTCCAACTGCCTGCGGCAACTCTTGTCACCGTGTCAGCCCAGCACCTTGGGTTGCGGTTGAGATTGGCCGGAAACCGTAACGCGTGACATTTCGTCTTCGAAGGTTTGGGGGAGCCGTAGCATGATGATAATGATGATGTTGATGTTGATGCTGATGCTGATGAGGAGGAGGAAGAGGATGAGGATGAGGATGAATAGGAGGAGGAAGAGGACGGTCGTCACATGTGGTATCTATCTTTTTCGCTCCTCAGGGAGTTATCATGGTGATATCTTGGGCTATTGTGGGCCAGTCTTCTGTGTCTTTGGGGTCATTTCTTTTGGGATGTCAGGGGCTCTCGTGGGCCGTCTTGGGGCCCGCTTGGCTGTCTGGGGGGGGGGTCTTGTGGTCAATATGTGTGTTTTGGGTTGTCGTGGGGCCCCCTGTTGCCCGTCCAAGGGTTCGTGTGACCGTCGTGCGGCAGTCCTGGGCCGTCGGGGGGCTCTCTAAGGCAGTCTTCGGTCCCTCCCGATACCCTCTTGGAACAGTTTGGGGCTCTCTTTGGGGCTCTCTCGGGCCGTCTAGGTGCACTCTGGGGCTGCCTTGAGGCCGTATTGGATGATGACATTTGAGAGAGCGTGATCCACCGCCGCTTTACTGTTGGAAAATTGCCAACCTTTTCCTCTGGAACCCGGGGTCGCCCCCCCCCCCCCTCCGAAATCCCCCCCCTCCTGCTGGAACCCCTCCCCCCCCCCCCCCCCCCTCCCCCGGCAAAACCCCCCGTCCCCTAACCCATCCCCCCCCCCCCCCCCCCACTCCCGCTCGAAAGCCGGGGGGGTCACTACCGGTTCGACCCCTCCCCCCCCCCCCCCCCCCTCCGGATCCGGAAAACCGGGGGGGGTCACTACCGGTTCGAACCCCCCCCCCCCCTCCCCCCTACTCACCGCCAGCAAACGACTCCCGGTCCCCACCACCGTCCGCATCACATCCCCCACTGGTGTTTCCAGCACCACTGTCCTCACCACCGCTGTCCCCACTGGTTCCACCACCGCCCCTACTGTCCCCACCAGTGGCCCCACCACTGTCGCACTGTCCCCGCTGTCCCCGGAACTGTTCCCACCACGGTTCCACTCTCCCCACTGTCTCCACGGCCCCCAACCACTGCCCGACTATCCCCACTGTCCCCACTGTCCCACTGACTCCTCCGCTGTCCCACTGAGCTGTCCCACTGTTCCCACCACTGTCCCCACTGTCCCCACCACTGTCCCAACTGTACCTCTGTCCCATTGTCCCACCGCCGTCCTCGCCACCGCCTTCACCACTGTCCCCACCACCATTGTACCCTCCACTGTCCCACTGTTTCCACCTCATTCCCATTGTCCCCACACCACTGTCCCCACCACCACCGTCACCACCACTGTCCACTGTCCCCCCCTGTTCCCACCATTGTCCCCACCACTGTCCCCACCACTACCGTCCCCACCACTGTCCCACTGTCCCACTGTCCCCACCACTGTCCCGCTATCCCCTCACCACTGTCCCCACCAACACCGTCCCCACCACTGTCAGCACCCCCCTCGGTTTTCGAGGGGGGGGGGGGGGTCGAACCGGTAGTGACCCCCCCGGTTTTCCGGATCCGGAGGGGGGGGTGGGGGGAGGGGTTCGAACCGGTAGTGACCCCCCCCTTTTCATGATGACAGGTGGGGAGGGGGGGTGGGAGGGGGTTCGAACCGGTAGTGACCCCCCCCGTTTTTCCGGAGGGGGGGGGGGGGGGGGGGGGGGGGGGGAGGGGTTCGAACCGGTAGTGACCCCCCCCGGTTTTCCGCCAGCAGCGGTAGAACACGCTCTTTCTGACATTTGGGAGCCCTCTTGGGCCGCCACGAGGCCATATTAGAGGCCTTTTTGGTCGCTGGCAGCTGCAGGAAGCCCGAACAGGTGAAAGCGCCCAACACTTCTAAACATCTAAGGGACATGCATGCGTTTGGCTTCCTCGGGCCCTATTGCGTGTCCTGCCGTGCCTCTCCTGGGCCATCTTGGGGGCCTCCTTTGCCGCCTTGAGGCCATATTGGGCCTTCTTGAGGCCACATTGGGCCGTCTTGGAGGCATCTCGGCGGCTTGGTTGCATGCCTAGGTCATCTTGGAACCTTGGTCGTCCGGATCCATTGTTTTGTGAACGCATCGTGGCCCCGGGAGCGCGGCCCCATCCTCCTTTACCAGGGATCGTTGCCTTAGCAGCGCGAATCCATTCTTTTTTACGAGGAGTCTTGGCCTCGGGAGCGCGGACCTACATGTTTCAGGAGGGACAGAAAACACACAGACACTATTATTCGTCGAGTCCCCAGAACAATTGGAACATATGGGAAGTGGGGGGAAAGACACAGACCCAGAAAGTATGGGAGAATCTGGGGAATCCTGTCATTTGTGTCTATTTCTTTGTGTGTCCCAGGGCCCCTTCAATTTTCTTTATCGGAGAGGGGGGAGAGGGACATGCATACGCGGGAGTGCGGTGAGAGCGGGCGGGGGCGGTCCCTCGAAGATTCCAGGCTCCCTGCCAGACAGCCCTCGCAGCACTCGCTTCGCTCTCTCCGATCCGACGCGACCCATTCCCCTTCCTCCTCTCCTTGACCTTCCTCCTCCTTCCTCCCCCTCCTTCCTCCTCCTCTCCTCCTTCCTCCTCCTCTCCTTTCTCCTCGTTTCGCTTTCTCCGCTTTCTTCGATGGCCTCCGCTTCCGCTTCGATTCGCCGTCGGATCCCGAGCTGGATCCCGATCCCTCGCCAGAGGCCTGCTGGCCTACCGACTTCCGCCCGCTCGACTTCTCCCGGCTCGGCCGCCGAGCTCGGCCGACCCGACTCCCGTCCATCGTCGGTCCGACTCGGCGATTCGGTGCTGTGCTCGCCTGCCCCGGCACGCTGCCGCGCCTCGGCGTGCCCGGGGGCACGGCGGCTCCCGCTTGCCCCTCCCGGCAGAGGGTGCGCTCGGAGCCGCCGCGAGCATCGACGGCGGGGGGGGGCAGGTTCGATGTCTGTTCATGGGAGCCTTGGGCGGCGACACTGAAAGCAGCTTCTCCTGCATGTGGACCGCCTGGGGGGCGCATGGGGCCCATCCTCCTGCTCCTCCTCTCCCCTCCTGCTCCCCCTCCCCCTCCTCGTTCTCCTAGCCCCCACGAGTCCAGTCCAAGTCTGGCCCGAATCCGGTCCAAGTTTGTTCCAGATCCGGTCCAACTGAGGCTCCAAATTGGACAGTGCCGGTGGCCACGCAGGCTCCCATAGAACGGACACCAAAAGGATCCTGGAGACCTTCCTATAGAACACGTTCCTCCATCCTATAGGATCCTGGAGTCCTTCCTGGAGTTACGTCGGGCGTGTCCCTCCTACAGTGGGAATATTCAAAGATAGTCAAAGAATAGTCTGGTGATTATTTCCTGCATATGTTTGGGCCATTTGGGAGCAGCATGGAATGGGCACCAGAGGCTGGGGTGCAGCAGGAGGTACCCCCCTGCCGGGTTCGGCACCATTTTTAGGGCCGCTTGCGGGAGCATCATGGCACCGGTCGTCGGGAGGAGGGCAAGGGCACATGTGCCGCGGCTGGAGTGGCGGGGCGAGGAGGGAGGAGGTTGTGGTTCCGAGCGAGCTGGCCGAGGAGGAGCCGGGGGCGCGGAGGAGGGGGAGGAGGAGGAGGAGGAGGAGGAGGGCGCGGCCAGGAGGGCAGCGGCGGAAGACGAGGTGGTTGATTACACAAGTGTGGATGCAGGGATGGGTTTGGGAGCCTGGCTAGAACTCCCAGCGCCACTGCAGGCTTTCCCTTCCATCTGCTCCACCCCATTGTCTCCTGCTTTCCACTCTTCCCTGCTCCTCAGCCTCCCTTTTCCTAGTTCTTGACGCGGTGGTGGAGGAGGGGGAGGGCTAGCGGTATACAGGGAAGAGGGATGGAGGAGGACGAGGATAATGAGGGGGAACATGATGAAGAGGAGGAGAAAGAGAGAGAGAGAGAGAGAGAGAGGAGAACGAGGAGGATGAGGAGGAGACGGAGTAGGATGACGATGACGAGATGGTCTAGGACGAGTGCCAGGAAAAGTATGACGAGAGCGAGGTTGTGGAGAAGAGGCGAACGGGGACGAGGACGGGAGAGGACGAGGGTCGAGAAGAACGAGGGCGAGCAGGAGGAGGAGGAGGAGGCCGAGGTGGAGGAGGGCGAGGCAGTGGAGGGCGATGAGGACACGGAGGAAGAGAAGGAGGAGGGTCAGGAGGGCGAGAATCAGTCTTTTTGCAAGTTCATTCTTACACATACCGCCTCGGCTCAGTAGCCTTCAGTGGCCTGTAGCTGCCTGTCGTATTATATCATTAGCGGCCTTTGGTGGCCTTTCGTCGCCGTTTGTCAGCCTTTATAGTGGCCTCTAGCGGCCTTCGGCAGCCTTCAGTGGCATTTAGCTTTATGATGCTCCAACCTACTTTAGCCTTGAGCGCCAGAAATAATTCCGAGCACCAGGAGAGTACCCAAATTTGAGGGGCTTCACGTGTCGGGCCCTGGGAGGCGATACTCTTTTGACATTGCCTGGACACTTTTTTTCTGCGTGCTCGGAATTCTTTCTGGGACGTCTTCCCTCAGTGCGACGTGAGCAACGTAGATTTAGCTGTCTTCAAAAGCCTTTGCACACGGGCGCAAGTGAAACTGATCGTCAACGACTGGCCTGAGGCGGCCACCGTGCCGTGGCGGTGCGTGCGTGCACCGCCCCGGCACGCGCCCCGCGCGGTGCCAAGGCGCGCCCTCAGCGGCTCGTACGACGGCACGGTGAGGCCGCGGGCCGCGGGCGGGCGACGCCCCGCGAGGAGGAGGAGGCGGAGGAGGAGGAGGAGGAGGCGGAGGCGGAGGCGGTGGAGAAGGAGGAGGAGGAGGAGGAGGAGGCGGAGGAGGAGGAGGAGGAGGAGGCGAGGGGCGGAGGCGGAGGCGGAGGAGGAGGAGGAGGAGGAGGAGGAGGAGGAGGAGGAGGAGGCGGCCACCGTCCTTCAGGTGGTGTGTGGTTTTCGGTGGTGCTGCGGGGGAAGCGGATTCCCACCTCTGGGTCACCGGTTCGAGACATATCCTTATCCTCGTGTTTGGCAGCACCCCACCTCGGTGCCGATCTTACAGATTCCCGCAGTTGCTGAGGGCACATCCCCAAGATTGCCATCGCTTTTGGCCTGCCGATCTTAGGGACAGGGTCAGCTCGGGCCTGTTCCTCTACAGGAGAAATATTCAAAAGTGGTCAACAAAATAGTCTGGGGACTATGTTCCTGGCATCTTCGGACCAGTTTTGAATATTTGTTGACTACTTTTCTGATTTGTCCTCGAAAATCGGCCTGTAGGGAGACAGGCCCGACCTCAGGATAGGGGGGGTGTCCGCTCTCAAGCGCGCGCGCGCAGCCCGAGGCTTTCGAGCGGAGAGGGCGGCAGAGGGGAGAGAAAGAGGGAGGAGAAGGAGGGAGGGGAAGGAAGAGGAGGAGGAGGAGGAGGAGGAGGAGGAGGAGGAGGAGGAGGAGGAGGATAGGGATCAAAGTTCGAGCCTGGCTACAGAGGACGGCACAGGTCCTGCTGCTGCGGGCCTCGCGGCGCTCGAGCCCCTCTCGAGCCCCTGGTAATTACTCGACGGGCCAGCGGCAGACATGATCGCGTCGAAAAAATCAGGACGGGAGGTTTTTGATTATTTTCGGGAAAAAAAAAACAGGACGGGAGGTTTTTGGCTATTTTCGGGCCTGGAGGGCCCTCGCCGGGCCTCGGGACCGTCAAGAAACGACTCGGGACGGAAAACCGGTCCCGGGGAAAGGGTCGGGACTTGCAGGGGCGCCGTCCTGAAAAAATCAGGGCGTCGCATGTCTGGGGTGGTGTGAGGAAAATGAGCCCTCCACCACGGCCGGTTACACCAGAGAGAAACCCCAATCAGTGGATGGTTTGGACCGATACAGAGATCGATAAGAAGATCGACCAGGAACCCGGGAACCCGGGAACCCGGGAACCTCGCCGCCTTCCGAAATCGGCCCGAAACCGGGAACCCAGGAACCCAGAACCAGGAACCCGGGAACCCAGTCTGCTACCAACATCGGCGGGAAATTTTCGCTCAATCTTTCAATTTCTGCTAGGACCCCTTCAGTGCAAGCATTGATTGGGGAACAGACAAGGCCGCCTTGACAAGCTGCTTGAACAATATGCCAAGCTGCTGCTTGAGCCAAGCTGCTTGAACAATGTGCCCTTCGCACTAGGTGGCGCTGCTGCCCGGATGCGATGCCATGCACCTGCGAAGGGGCGGAGGAGGAGGAGGTGAAGGAGGATCACCACCTACCAAACCACCCCAACCCAACCCGAAGGCCCAAATTTGCCCTCCATTTCCAGTGGGGGGGGGGTCGGGGAACGTTGAGAAAACACATATGAAGCCCGTACCCCCCCCAACCCGAAAGTCGGGTCTCCGGGTTGGGTTGGGGTGGTCTGGTAGGTAGTTAGGAGGAGGTGAAATTGTGGAAGGGAGGGCTGCCAGGATCGAGTGTGCCACCCGATCTCGGATCCTTGGCCCCGCCACGCCCCCCTCGGCCCCACCTGTCTCCAGGGCGCCCATTCCAGGCTCTGCCTCTGCCCTGAGGGCTGGCAAGCCAACCAGCAGACGGAGTGCGAGGCGGCGCGGGGCGTGCGATCTTGGATACAGTCGGGATCGTTGCTGATCTGGTAGCCTGGTGATCACTTGGAAGACAGACAGGAGGACGACCCGGGGATGCGGTCGTTGCAGCTTTGTTCAAGCAGGGCGCCTTCGCCCAGGCATCGGGTCCGAGGACCACGGGGCGACCTGGCTCTCGACGTGCCGCAGGAAGGTGCGGTCCACGGCTCCCGCCGTGATTGCCCTTCGCGTTTTTTTTGCAGTGTCGGGTCTCAGGGGCGGCGGTGAAGGTGAAGGAGGTGGAGGCTGTGGAGGAGGTGGCGGTGGGGGTGGTGGAGGAGGGAGAGGAGGGAGGGGCAAGCCAGGTGCGCTCTCCCCGTATCGGACATCCTCCCCCTCCCAATCCGGCGGCGCGTGTCACGTCGAAATTGGAATCCCAAAAACAATTTGGAGATCCAAAATGATCAAAAGGGGAGCTGCGCCCATTGGAGGAGGAGGTGGCAGCTGAGAAGGAGGATGAGCAGGAGAAGAACGGAGATGAGGGAAGATGAGGACGACGACGGCGAAAAGCAGCAATAGGAACTGAAGTCGAAGGAGCGGGAGGAGCAGGTGGACCAGGGGAGGGCGAAGGATGGGAAAGGATGGGGGCGGCAACGATGAGGAAATATTCGGATCCGGGAGAAAACATCTGGCCCGCAAGAGGGTGGAGCCAACTCCTCCCCCTCATCCTCCTCCCCCTCCTACCCCTCCTCCTCCTCCTCCTCTTCCTTTTCCTCCTCCCCTCCTTCCTCTCTCCTCCTCCTCCTCCTCCTCCTCCTCCTCCTCCCCCTCCTCCCCCTCCTCCTCCTTCTCCTTCTTCTCCTCCTCTTCCTCCTCCTCCTCCTCCTCCTCCTCCTCCTCTGGGGGGGGCGGGGGGGAAATGGGGGGAGCGCCATTCTGAGCGACGGGGGCCAAGCGCCGATCCCAAAAGGAGTTCAAAGGAAGTCGTTCCAAGAGGAGAGACCGAGCTTCGAGCATGCGCGCGTGGAAAGCAATGCGCGGAGGGGGCGGGTGACTCCCTGGTCATCTTCGGGGGAGAGCGGACATCAATTAGTAGTCATAATTATTGAGTGCAGTGGAGGCCCATGCCAAGAAACACCCTGCTTGCCTCCAGGGTGCCCTGGGCTTCGTGGGTTTCGATGGCTTTGCTGTGGACAGCGTGACGTTCCCACACCGGAAATCAATGGACGTCCTGGGGTCTCAGGGTGAGGTTTCTGGTAGAAGGTTTCTTGTGGTCGAGCTCCTACTGTAATTGTAGACGTAGAATGAAGCGGAGGAGGTGGAGCAAGACCCAAACCCTCTAGAGTCATGGAAAACACGCTATGGGCAGTTGTTCTCAATCTTCGGCCTTTGGAGGCCCTCGCCTGGCCCTGGGACCGTCAACAAAAACGACTCGGGATGAGACGCTGGTCCTGGGGAATGCCTCTAGGGTTCCTCGCTGTGAGAAACATTGGACGTCGACGGTCTGGGGAAGCGGAGGAGGATGAGGAGGAGGAGTAGGAGGCGGGAGAGGAAGTGGAGGTGGGAGGGGTCGGAGAACGATCGGGTCGGACAAAGGTGTGTGGGGGGGTGGGCGGTAAAGGGGGGTTGCGGAATCTGCCGCATGCAGCTGGGTTCGGCCAAGCTGCCGGGGGCCTTCCCGGATACATTGACGCCGCCGGCGTCAGAGCCACTCAGCTACGTGAGCTGACTCGCCAAACCCCCTTCCTCAACCTTCGTCCCTCGTTATCCTCATCCCATCCCTCCTCCCTCGTCCTCCCGCTTGTGTCTTCCTCCGGCTCAACCTGTCCTCCTCCTCTGATGTTTGCCTCCTTGTGCCCCCACATCCTCTCCTTCATCCTTCTCGTTTAGTTTGTGTGTTTACTGTTCCAGGTCTCTCTCTCTCTCTCTCTTTCTCTCTGCACCTGCCACCTGTCAGAGTGAGGGGGCCGAACGGTCACTCAGTGTCCCCGGGTGCGTGGCTAAAGTGACAATCCGTGGTGAGGATTCTGCTTGCTGCGGTGTTGTTGTCGTTGTTGTTGTTGTTGTTGTTGTTGTTGTTGTTGTTGTTGTTGTTGTCGTTGTTGTCGTCCCACCCGCGACCCACCCGCGACCCATCCTGTGACCCTTCCGCGGCCCACCCCGCGACCCACCCGCGACCCACCCGAGACCGACCCCGCGACCATCCGCGACCCACCCGCGACCCACCCGCGACCCACCCGCGACCCGGCCCGCGACCCACCAGCGACCCACCGTCGACCCACTTGCGACCCAACCCGTGACCCACTCACATTGTTTTAGTAAAAAATCGGCGCCTGCGGCGGGCTCGTTTTATAGCTTGAAAAAATTCTGCGCCTGCGGCGGGCTTCTTCAGAGCCTCGCTGACTGCCGACGTACCCGCCGCCCCCTCACTCTTGTCCGAGAATGCGGGGTGCTACGGTAGATACATGTGCTACCCATACTGCATGAACATCTGCCTACCCGTGACGTATCTCTCTTTCTCTCTCCTTTCCTGTCTCTTTCAGGATGGGAAAAAACACACAGACACAATTAATCGTCGACTCCCTTGAAAATTATTGGGAAATATGGGAAGTGGGGGGGAAGAAAAAACACAGAAAATATGGCAAAATATGGGGAATCGTTTTATCTTTGTGTATTTACTTGCGTGTCCTGGGGCCCCTTCACTCTTCCCGCTCTGCGGGCCCCAGGCTCTGGGACCTCGCCGACCGCAAGAGCCTGAAGACCATGGCGCTGCACGGCGGACCAGTGTGCGCCGCGCTGGGGGGGGTGCAGCCCCGGAGGGGGGCCCAGGGCAGACACGCCGGGGAGGAGCCTTGAGACGGGGGTCAACGCAAGCGGGGGTCAGGCAGAGCGCCGGGTCTTGCAGGGTCCTGCAGGTCCTGGGTCGCGTTGACCCGGATTTGGGTGCAGGATCCTGCAGAATGTTTCAGGGTCTTTCTCGCGTTGACCCTGGTTTGGGTGCAGGATCTTGCAGGATTCTGCAAGGCCTGACTGACCCGGGTCTGGATTGGCCCGGGTCAGAAGATCCCCGACGGGCGGAGCCGGGTGATCGACGAAGCATCGGCAGACCCAGCGGTTGTTGAAGGTAGGTGTGTGTTGAGTTCCCGATCTGCCTAAGTCGGGCCTGTCCCTCTACGAAAAAAATAGTCTGGGGACGATAAGCTGATCATTTTTGGCTCGTTTGGGGCATCGTTTGATTATTCTGCAGTTTTTGTCCCAAAAGCCGCCCGTAGGAGGACATGCCCGACCTAACGATGTGCTACAAGCGCCTTCCTGCGTCAAGTCTTCCAGCGGCCTGTCTCTTTCCCTTCCTCTGTTGGGAGGGCGGGCGAACGGGACCGCCGCCTCCCTGCTCCATTTTTCTGCCCACTTCTCCCGACTGGGCGAGTAAACACCGACGTTCGAAGGTGCGCGCAATTTTTCGGATCGGCGCTGGAAACCTCCTCCTCCTCCTCCTCCCCCTCCTCCACCTCCTCCTCCTCCTCCTCCTCCTCCTCCTCCTCCTCCTCCTCCCCCTCCTCCCATCTTCTTCCTCCTCCTCCTCCTCTTCCTCCTCCTCCTCCTCCTCCTCCTCCATCTCCTCCTGCTCCTCCTCCTCCTCCTCTTCCTCCTTCTCCTCCTCCTCCTCCTCCTCCGGCGCCGCCCTCTGCGCGCGGAGGCGCGTGCCTCCAGGAGCTCGGATCTACGGCGACGCGATGCTGTTCCGAGGGGAGGTAGCCCAGACGCGGGCGTACGGTAGGTTTGTGCGGCGTTAGCACGCAGGCGACGGCGAAGGCGTTCGAGGTTGAATTCTGCGACGCGGGAGCACCGATGGACACGGTGACGCCAGTGGACCCGACTGAATAGAATTCTGAACGGTCGGGGTCGGGATCGGTTCAAGGTTGAACGATCGACGCGGGGTCGTGGGGTCCCGATCCTACAGGCGACCTTGCAGAGCCTTTTGCGACGGAATGTGCGTGCGTGTGCCTTTGTGTGTGTGTTGAGCATCGAGTTCCCAGGGTGCGCTGCGCAGCAGGCAGCCACCGCCAATGACGGGAACAAAAACGGATCGGGAGGGACAGGGCGATTAGAAGTAGAGGAGACGGGGAGTTTGTTATGGTGAGGACGAGTCTGAGGGCGGCGGAGGATGAGGGGAGAATGCCGGCGGAGGTGAAGACGAAGTTGGAGGCGAAGGCGGTCAATTTCGCCGTCGTCGGAGGAGGAAGACGTGGGAGGAGGCGGAATCAGAGTAAAGGAGTGAATCCGAGGAGAGGGAGGAAATGGGATGAGGGAGGAGAGCGACTAAAAGGATGATAGTCAGGCAGGTGGGGGGATGGGGAGGAGGAGAAGGAGGGATGAGCTGGGCGTGAAGGGATCGACGATGAGGACGAGATGTAGTGGGGGGTGGGAGAGGGGTTGGTTTGGGGGAAGGGGGGCGGTGGTTGTGATGATATTGGTGATGATGATGGTGATGATGCTGATGATGATGATGATGATGATGATGATGATGATGATGATGATGATGATGATGATGATGATGATGATGATGATGGTGATGGTGATGGTGATGGTGATGGTGATGATGGTGATGGTGATGGTGATGGTGATGGTGATGCTGGTGGGGATGGTGATGGTGATGGTGATGGTGATTATGGTAAGAAGAAGGGCCGTCAGGCCGATGCTCCAGCAAAACATCGGGGCAGTGAAGATGGTCCCCGCCCCTCGGGGCCCGCTGGGGAGAGCCTTTCCGCAGCCCGTGGCCGAGGACGATAGAAAATGTTACGTCGAGCGAGGCTCAGCGCGCATCATCGAAGAGGAAACAACGCCATGCAAACTTTTGGCGCTCCTCGCGGATTTCTTGGATCTGCGCCAGGCCTCCCCAGCGGCGCCTCTGGTGCCGCCCCTGGCGCGCGCCGGGGATGGGGGTCCGCCGTGGATCCAAGAAATCCGCGCGGAGCGCCAAACGTTTGTTTATGGCGTTGTTTGTTCTTCTACATCAGCGCTGGATGGCTTGGAACCGCAGCGAGCGATTCTTCAATCTTGTGGAGCAAGGCTTGGTGTCACTAGCAGCGGTGGCACGAACGGCGGCGCAGTTCACACTGGTGGTGTCTGTACGACTCACAATGCGCGAGTAAGCGTGCGACTCACAATGCGCGAGTAAGCTTGTTGGACCGAGCCGTGGACAGTTGACCTCGTGAGGACATCCCATACTCGTTCGTGAACTTCAAAGTTGTGGAGAGGTGGCATCGTGGCAGCACAGCCTGGACTCGATCTCTTGCAACTCAGAGAAGTGGAGAGTTGGAAGACACGGCTGCATCCTGAACTCGTTCAACCTGGAACTCGTCCTGGGCGTCTTCCCCTACCCGCATCCATTGAGCGTTTTTCCTTATTTGGACCCACATCCATTGTGGCATGCAGCTGGTGATATGGAGTACGCGGTCTCGAACTTCAAATGAGACCGCCGCTGCGGGCGGGAACGCTTGTAGCGCTACCTCACGCGTCGCGACGGCGCGGGATTTCCGGCGGGGTCGACGCCGTGGGTCGCAGTCCGTGTAAAGATCGTGCCTCGGATGCGCGTCCCTCAGGCTTGCCAGGAGTTCGGAGCCTCTCCAATTCCGTCTGCCTCCTGCACTGCGCCGGTTCTCCCTCCTGCGCAAACGACTTCCAGTTTCTGGACGCCCGAAATGGGTAGGGAAAGAATGGGTACAATGCCCAACAGCAGTTCCTGTTCATGTTGAACAGGATTCGCTGTCCACGCCGCCGCGGCCTGTGTCCATTCGAGGCAGAAGGCCGCCTGCCCAACAGCGGCCGCTGTTGGTTTGGGACGTCACTTGTTGTTGGGCATTCTACCCATTTTTTCCGTACCCATGTCGGGCGTCCAAACAGTTTGGTGGGCGAGGTCCCGCTCATGGTGGCGGTGCGTCGTGGCCCCTGGGGTCCCCCACCAACGAGGCGCCGCGACTCGCCCGCGGGCCCCTGTCACTGGCGCTCGGGCCCACGCATTCTCCTCCGTGGGCCCTCAGGGCACTGATCCCGCCGAGCTCGAAACGCTGACGGGTTGAAGACCGTCTCTGTGATTGTTTGTCATTCCTTGCGGGCCCCCAAACCCCTCTCCCCCCCCCCCATGGAGTAGATGTTTGCTGTTTTTTGGTGCCTGTTCCGAGCGGGTGGAGTCTCCCCCAGAGGCCGCACTTTTGCAAACAGTCGCACTAAGCAGAGGTCTGGAGCCAGACCCCCCCCTTGCCGCCCAATGTCCAAACGCCGAATAAAAAAAACGCTCACTTTGGTTTTTCTTGCGCAATCAGTCGCTCCCAGAGTCCCTGTCCGTTCGATGGTGCTGACGATTACGAGGAGAAGGAGGAGACCGAGAACGCGAGTGAGGATCAGAGGGCGACGCGAGAGGGACGAGCGCATGTAGTGTACTCTTGCTCGCCATACAAGGGAAGTCGTGCCCGTGACGTTGTCTCTGCTTGTGCCTCGCCTGGCCTGGAGCAGGGGGGAGGAAGAGGAGGAGGAGGAGGAGAGAGGAGGAGAAGAGGCGGAGGAGGAGGAGGAGGAGGAGGAGGAGGAGGAGGACCGAAGCCCCCGACTGCGGGACAGCCCGCGGCGCGCCCTCCTCCGCGTCTCCGCGCCCCTAGGAACAGGGGGAAAGCGGCAGAGGCCGAATGAATCGGGAATCGAGAGAAGAGGGAGTCAGAAGTCCCACGCGTGAGGTATCTGCCGTTCTCGTGCCTCCACCTCACGCCTTCTTCCGACCCTCGTCTTCCTTGTCCTCTGCGTTCCCTCTCATCTTCCTCGTCCTCCTCACCTCTGCCGCCGACAGCCCCTAGAACCCTGCCCCACCCCACCCCCCGAAAACTAATCCAGAACCTTGAAAACCTCCCCCGCCTCCACAGCGGTTTGCAGTCGAGCAGGGCGGCCCCTCCCACTATCTACTTGAATATATATATATATATATATATGCATACACATACAGATAGGACCACACTACGGGGTGATGAGATGTGATAAGGAGGCTGGGGGGGTGAGGGGGAGGTGGTCGATTTGCGATGGCTCTGGGTTCTTTGGTGGTGTCTTCAGCTTTCCTATTGTCGCGCACATCTGCCCATCTATCGATCGACACATTTATCTAATTATCTATGCAGGACGACCATATACATATATATAGATACCCATCCATATACATATGTCTAACTATACCAGTCGATCAGTCAATCAATCGATCAATCAACAAATCATTGTATATGGATATATGTATATATATAGATCGATCAATCTATATATCACTCGAACTGTATCTACATCTCTCTACGTTCATGTATGTATATGTGTATATCGATGTATCTCTGAATATATCACTCTCTATGTTTCTATACATCTGCCTATCTCCGTATACGAATATACAAACATGTACATGCCCATCTCTCGATCTCCCTCTATTTGTATTTCCATCTATCTTTCTATATCTGTATATATATATAGCAACCTTCGGGACAACCATCGGGACATCCAACGGGACAACCGTCGGGACAAACATCGGGACAACCGTCGGGACAAACATCGGGGCAACCATCAGGACAACCATCGGGACAACCGCAACCATCCAGACAACCGCCGGAACAACCGCCGGGACAACTGGGGCCAAGAAAGCGCTCGGGGGGCGGCCTTTTTGGCATGGCAATTACTGGCCTCTACGAAGAATGGAACTCGCACAGCTTCCACTCGCACGCATGCGCGACACGAACCGAAACCGAAACCGATTTCCGGGTTGGGGTCACTTCCGTTCCAACCCCGCAACCTCCGCTCTATATATATATATATATATATATACATACATATATACATACATATATATATAAGTATGGGTGTATATATATATATGTATATATATACTACATATATATATGAATATATCTGTATATTTGTGTATATATATATGTGCTAGAAGCATCGCGCGCGCTTCGCGCGCTCAAGTTCTAGCTAGGCCTTATGGGCTAAACCATGGTATGTTATGTTTGTCGCTTCTTGCATCCAGGGACTCTCTTGCAGGCCCTGCGCACGCCTCGGAACCGTATAGGAGGGGAACTGCGGAAACGCGGATCTCTTTGGTTTACGTTCGGCATTCAACGATTTGAGGCCCTCGAAGGGTTCCTGGGTTCTTTTCTGGGGCCTTAATTGTGGTCTGTTGTGCAAGAGTAGACAGGGGGTGAACTTGGAAACAACATTGGAATTGTGGACTTTTCTTTCCTTTCCAAGTTGTAGTGCCTGTGCTGTGGTGCTTTGGGTTAGACGCTTTCTGGATGCAGGCCACGGTCTGCTGGGATGCCTCTCGGGGTCTTCGTGTACAAATAAGCACGGGGTTCGAAAACCAAGAATTCTAACATTCCATTGATTCAACTCATGGTCATGGGTTCTTGATTTCTACAATGGTTTCAGGGGCAGCCAAGAGGGCACGAATACGACCCAAGAGAGTGCCAAGACAGCGTCAGAGAGTTCATCAGCATTGCCGAAACAATTTTGCATGTGACCCCGAAGTCTTGATGGGGTTCGAGGAAGAGGATAGGAAGTAGGAGTCCCAAGTTGGAAAACAAATGAATCTCTGGATTTGTTGTTCAAATCCCTCGGTCTTGGAGCGTTGGAAGCGGGAAAACGTGAGAAAGCGAAACACGTCGACAAAAACCATTGGACATCAACGATTTTACCCTCTTCGGGCTCCCTCGGGACGGCTCTCGAAGCTCTTTTAGGCTGTTTTGGGTGCCTCGTCGGGGCTCTTTGGGGGGCCTCTCAGGGGTCTGGGTTGTGTTGGAGTCCTCTCGGAGGTCTCTGGCGGCTCCCGCTCTTGGGCTCATCTTGGGTCTGTTCTGGGGCGGTCTGGAGCTGTCCTGGGCGCCTCTTCGGCAGTCTTGGGTCCGTCTTGGCCCGTCTTAAGGCCGTCATGGGGCCTCTTGGGCGGTCTCGGGGCGGTCTTGGGGGCCTCTTCGGCCGTGTTGGAGCGTTGGAAGCATAAGATTGGTGAGAAGGCTCAAAAACGTGAAACAAAATCAATGACAAGTAATTATTGTAGGTTCTCCGGGAGCTCTCGGGAGGGAGGCCTCTCGGAGCTCTCTTGAGGTTTCCTGGGAGCCTGGGGAGCCGCACGAAAGCTACCCTGGGTTGCTTGAGAGCGTCTTGGGCTGTTCTTTTAGGTTCTGGCCGCTTCTTGGGATCGTCTTGGGCTGTCGTTGGGCGTTTTGGAGGCTCCCCGGGAGGTCGGGAAGCGCGGTACCGAGAGCGTTCCGCAGATGTTCCGGGAAGGTGTGGGACCCCCGCGAGGAGGGGGCGCGCAGTTGTTGAACAAAAAGGGCAATCTCTGGAATGTTTTTTTTTTTTTGTTGTCACATTCTTCGGTCTTGGAGCGTTGGAAGCAGGAAAACGTGAGAAGGCGAAAAACGTAGACAAAAACCATTGGGAATCAGCGATTTGACCCTCTTCGGGCTCCCTCGGGACGGCTCTCGAAGCTTTTTTGGGCTGTTTGGGGGGCCTCGTCGGGGCTTTTTCGCGGGCCTCTCAAGGTTCTGGGGTGTGGTGGAGGCCTCTAGGGGGTCCCCGAGTCCTCTCGGAGGTCTCTGGCGGCCTCCTGCTCCCGCTCTTGGGCTCATCTTGGGTCTGTTCTGGGGTGGTCTGGAGCTGTCCTGGGCGCCTCTTCGGCAGTCTTGGGGCCGTCTTGGCCCGTCTTGGGGCCGTCTTGGGGGCCTTTCGGGCGATCTTGGGGCGGTCTTTGGGGCCTCTTCGGCTGTGTTGGAGCGTTGGAAGCATGAAATGGTGAGAAGGTCAAAAACCATGAACAAACTATGACAATAAACGATTTGAGGTTCTCCGGGCGCTCTCGGGAGGCCTCTCGGAGCTCTCTTGAGGTCTCTTGGAGGCCTCCTGTTAGCCTGGAGAGCCGCACGAAAGCTATCCTGGGTTGCTTGGGAGCGTCTTGGGCCTTTCTTTTACGTTCTGGGGGCTTCTTGGGCTGTCTTGGGGCATTTTGGGAGCTCCCCGGGAGGCTCGGAAGCGCGGTACTGGAAACGTAACCCAGATGTGAGCGAGGTGGAGGACGCTCCGGGAGGGGGCCCAGCGTATTTGTGTTTCTGTATATCTATATAGTGGAATAAATATACATATATAGATATATAAATAGATTTATAACTACACATATTCACGTGCAATTTTGTAGCATGCATATATATATATATATATATATATATATATGCATAGATAACATCGATAACAAATATATACATATATGTATATACATATATGTATGATTGTGTGGGTGTGTGTGGCGCGGCAGGTGTGCCGTGGCCGCGGACTGGGCCGGGATGCGAGCGGTGCGCCTGCAGCGCCCTCCCACGCCGCTTCCCCCGCCGCAGGGGGGCGCCGGGGCCGAGGGGGGCTCTGCTCGTGGGGTCGGGGGGCATACGCTGTTGCGTTTCTCGAGTTTCCCCGTCTCCGCTCCTCTTCCTCTTCCTTTTCTTCCTCGTCGTCGTCCTCGTCGTCGTCGCCCTCCTCCGTCGTCTACTCGTCCTTCTCCTCCTCCCTCCCTCCTCCTCCTCCTCCTCCTCCTCCTCCTCCTCCTCTTCCTTCTCCTCCTTCAACTCCTCCTCCTCCTGGTTTGCTCGCGTGCAGTCCGGAGGGGATCCGCCTCGCCCTCGCGCCGTGGGAAAAGCACGGCGGAGACACGGTGATCTTTTTTGTTATTCGTTGTTTTGCCGATCGGCGCGGGCCGTCGCACTCCCTCCCCCCTGGGTCGGGTATGGCCAGGACCCCATGGTAAGGGGAAGTGGTTAGTGGTAAGGCCCCGGAGCCCGTGAATGGGCCAGAATCACTGAAACAGATTTGCCATAGCTGGTGTTTTTTTCGGGTGACGGCAGTTCCGATTAGTGGAACGGGGCGGACGGGTCGTCCCCCGGTCCACGTCATTAAACCAGGTCCCACAAACCCAGTTCTGCCAACGCCCGACTGGGGCCCCCCCCCCATGGATTGGATCTTGGCTGTTATTGGCGCCTGTTTCGAGCAGGTGGGGTCTCCCCCATAGGACGCACACTGCTGCAAACAGTCGCACGAAGCAGTGGTCCAGAGACAGACCCCCCCCTCCCCCTTCCCCCCCCATCCGCCCAGTGTCGAAACGCCGAACAAGAAGACGTTTACGTTTGGGAAGACATTACCGGCGTTCAGGGGCCTTCGCCGGGCTTCGGGGCCGTCATCTCAAGAATTCGGGGAGCGAAGCGGGTCACGGGGAATGGGTCGAGACCTTTGGGGGTCGTTGTTGTGAAAGCATCATGACGTCTGATTCCCAATCATCCTGTGGTGTTGGGCTCTCGTTTTGACGAGGGAAAGCGCCTCGCATTCCTTCGTCTTCGCCCTCTCCCCTCCTCTCCCTCCATGCCTCCGCCTTCAGTGCCAGTCAACCATGCCGGCACACCACTCACATGTTTCGTCACCCCATATGGAGCTCCACCGAAGGCCCCAAAGGCAGCGCCCGCATGCGCCCGCGGCACCCATTTCGTCAGACCTCTCAAACGCTTCGCGGCCCCATAGAGGGCCCCGCCGAATGCCCAAAAGGCAGCGCCCGCATGCGCCCGCCGCGCAAATTTTGTCAGACCCCTCACGCGCTGCGTGACCCCATAGGGAGCTCCAACGAAGGCACACAGGGCAGCGCCCGCATGCGCCCGCCGTACCCATTTCGGCACACCCCTCACCCGCTTCGTGGCCGCACAGGGAGCTCCACCGAAGACCCAAAAGGCAGCGCCCGCATGCGCCCGCCGCACCCATTTCGGCAGACCTCTCACACGCTACGTGGCCCAATTGGGAGCCCCACCAGAGGCCAAAAGGCAGCGCCCGCATGCGCCCGCCGCAACCATTTCGGCACAGACTCGCACGTATCGTGGCCCCGATAGGGAGCTCCACCGGAGGCCCAAAAGGCAGCGTTCGCATGTGCCCGCCGCACCAATGTCGACACCCATCACACGTTTCGTGGCCCCCATAGGGAGCTCCATCGAAGGCCCTAGAGGGAACTCCACCAGAAGCACCAGTGGCAGCGCCCGCGTGCCGCCGGCATCCCACGTTTGCACACCACTCACACGTTTCGGGCCCCCATAAGGAGCTCCACCGAAGGCGATGTGCAGGACCGCGGCATTCACAGCTGCATAGGGTTGGGCTAATGTTTTCAAATCCTATGATGGGTTTATTGTTATCTGTCAGACGCCTCCTACTCCCTGTTTCCTTCCCTCCGTACCTTCCTCTTGCACTCACACACAATTTACATAGATGGCGCCGACTCCCTCCCAGTCTTCCTCCTCCTCCTCCTCCTCCTCAAACAACACTCAGGCCGGCTCGTATTTCTAAAATGTTTCATCCTTTTTCTTCCTCACTCAGGTCCATTCATCAGAATCTGATTTGCTCACATTCGGACTCACTCACGAGAAGACTCACCCAAGTCCAAATTCATGTAGACTCACGGGTACACAGACGCCCAGCCTCACTCAGACTCAGAATTATTCAAATTCAGGCTCATTCATACTCAGGCTGTTTTCGTCCAGTGCTCACCGCGATAAAGCAGCCTTCCGTTTCACGCGGTTTGGCTTTTTTGGTTTGCGACATAATTTGTTGTCGGAGCGGATTGTGAGGATGGTTCAGGCGAGGCGCTGGGCTCAGCACTCCAAGGGGGAGCCGTCAGGGGGTATCTCACGGGCCCGTTCGCGCCCAGATTGTGGGGATGTCTCAGGCAGTTTGCGTGGTTCTGCCCCCCAGGTTGCTCTCTTTTGGTGGCCCAGTGTTCACCTCGGTATATCAGGCGTGCCATTTGGCAACCACGATGGGGCCGCCGGGGGGGGGGGGGGAATGTCACGGGCCCGTTGGCTCTTGGGCTCCGAGCTCATCGAACTTGTTAGTGTAAGCGCGGCCAGCGGCGTCAAGCCACTCTTCAGTCCCTTCCGTGATGTTGGAAAGGTCATGATGCGCCTTTTTCTTCACACAGCATCGGTTATCGTGCCACCCCGCGCTTCCTAGGGTGAGAATCGCGAGGCCAGCAGACTGATGTTTCCTGTATCGCTGGTGGCAGTGATACACGTCAATGATACCTTGGTAATCGGTGGTCATCCCCGTGATAGAGCGAGGGGGCGAGGAGGAGACAGCAGCAAGTACAGCAGGGTGCTCGGCGGAGGGAGAGGTCTGGGGGAGGGTGCGACCCACGTGGCCGTAGAGGGCTCCTTCTAACCCACCCTGGGAAACGGAGGGGGGGCGCCTCCCCCTCTGCTGTGCCGCGGTCTCCCCCTCGCAGGAGCGGAGGGCAGTCCTGCTCCCAGATCTCCACTCGGTGGTCCTGCCCGCGTTGACCACTCCCCCTGCCAAGATCCACCCGGACCCGATCCCCAGACCTCCCGCCCCTTGGGCCGGGCCTACCCTTCGGCGACTGCAAGGGGTGTGGTGGTTACGCCGGGGTGTGGTTTGCGATCGGCACCGTCGGGGCAAAGGGGGGCACGACATTGTCCTCGTCGGGCCTCCTCGGGGCGCGGCGGAGAGATCTGTCGAGGTCCTCGCCCGCCTCCCAGGGTGCCCCTCAGGGTGCCGGTTGCAAACCACACCCTTTGCAAACAACACCCTTCGGAGTCGCCGAACCCTGGTCAGTTTTCCGAGCCGCGTCCAGCCGCGGGGGCCAAAGGGCCCCCCGAAGCCGAACAGACCGATGTCTCAGCACGATGCGGAGAAGAGATCCTCCATGGGCCACCCCTGGGCCCCCCAGCAGCGGGGTCCACCCGCAGTCCCCGGGCCGGCCCCTCACCTCCTGGGCCCCCTCACGATCTGTCGGAGCAGGGAGGGGGAGGATCGAGGAGTTCTGCCGAGGAGAGGTGCTCAGACGTCTCGGAAGCACGCAGGGGTCGCAGCGCTCTTGTGCACCCGTTTTTGGGTGGGTTCTCTTTTTTTTT
Source organism: Prorocentrum cordatum (assembly GCA_963575745.1). Taxonomy (NCBI): domain Eukaryota; class Dinophyceae; order Prorocentrales; family Prorocentraceae; genus Prorocentrum; species Prorocentrum cordatum. Next base: position 115,847 of record CAUYUJ010007036.1, read on the forward strand.
TTTCTCTCTCTCTCTCTCTCTCTCTCTCTCTCTCTCTCTCTCTTTATATATATATATATACACATAGTGCGCTGTCCCTTCCTCGGCTTCTGTGGGGGTACACACTGCCTGCGCGGGAGCCGCACAGCACGTTTGTTAACTTGGCAGCTCGCACGTATTCGTTGCAGCCCTTCTCGTGCCCACCTCTTGCAATTACACCTCGTCGAGAGCGTGACCATTCGACGCACCATGATCATTTGCTCCTCCATGTTCCTGATGTTGGCTGTCTGGTCCGAGTGCAGTGTGCTCGTCGGCGCGCTCTTTGGGGTGACCTTAGAGTGAATGATTTGCCTTTCCCATATAGCCTGCAGCGAGGTAAGCGGAGCCCAAGACAACGCTGTGAGGCTCTCCGAGACATTCGAAGAGAGCGCGCTCTCTCAATTACCTGCAATTGCTACAGTGGCTCGGATGGAATGCGCGAGTGAGTCTCGAGCAGGGCGGAGGATGAGCAGGAGAAGGAGACGGAGGAGAGCGACGAGTTGGAAGGCAAGGCGGAATGAGGCAGGGATCCTTTCCAGATTGTCACGTGGGGTGGCAATCACCACCTTCCGGGGAGTCTTACAGTGGAAACCCATGCCAGGAGACACATTGCTTGCCTCCAATGTGCCCTGGGTCTTTCGGGTTTTGATGGTTTGGCTATGGAAAGCGTCACGTTCCCACACCAAACATCAATGGAAGTCTTGGGGTCTCAGGGTTGGGTGTTGTGGCTGAAGGTTTCTTGTGGTCGAGCTTCTATTGTACCGCTGTTCGGCCCTCGCTGATCGTTTCCTCCCTTCGTCGCTCTCTCCCCTCTTTCCTTCTTTCTCCCCTTCCTATGTTGGGGCTCCCGCCAACTGCACGTGACAGACGAAGAAGATCGGACACGATCGAAGACGCGGATGGCGAGTATCGAGCGTTCGGTGGTAAATAGACATGTTGGGTGACACGCGAGCAATGGATAGCGAGCAGTATCAAACTAATGGTTATGAGTGTTGCAGTCAACCCTCTCTCGACCGACCCGTGACGCGACACACCCGCATCCCGCGACGCAAATCACCCGCGAGCCACCCATATTGTTTTGATAGAACATGTAGGCCAGCATTGACCCCAATCATTGAGGTATTGTTTTGCGGAGTGATAGCTGCACGGTGCAAGTCATGCGGTGCAGGCTATGTCGTGCAAGCTGTGTGGCGCAAGATCTGCCGGTTTTAAAAACGATGTGCCGTGGTTTGTGTGGGGCGAGTCGTGCTTCGCCAGTGAGGCGGCGTGCGCTGTGCGATGTGAGCTGCGTCGTGTACGCCCTGCGGGGACAGCCGAGCCGTGGGAGCTGTGCTGTGCACGCTGTGCACTGCCCACGGTGCGTCCCCGAGCGTGCCCGCCGGCGCGGGGCGCGAGCGCGTCGGACCCTCGACGGGCCCACCCGGGGTGCCGGGCGCCTCTGGGCGCGACCGCGGGTCCGCCTCGGCGGACACGCGCAATTCTCGGGGGTGGACAGACCTCCTGCCCTGACACGTCGATTAGTGGATTGTCCGTTTTCGGTTCTCGAGAGGGCGCCGCGGCCGTCATTTTCCAGGCTTGCGCCCTCCAGGTTTGGGCCCGAGGTCGTTTTCACTAAGCCACGTTTTGCTAAAGGGAGGTCTGGCCATCCGCGAAATTACAGTCGGGCCGCTGAAGAAGGAACCCTTCTCGTTTGGGAGGCGCTCCGTGTTCCTTAGTTGTTTTGCAGTGCTCCTTGGGTGTTTTCCTGAGGTTTCCCATGGAGGATCGGAGTTCAACTTTTATGGGAAAAAAGGGGCCGCGTTCCTTATGTATCGTTCCTTAGGTCAACGCTCCGACTGTATTTGGCAAGACCAGGGAAGGGCTAAGTGGAAACTTTGCTTGGGGAAACCTAGGCGTGCCCTGTAATGTGTTCGGAAGGGTGGAGAAGAATGTTCGTGTTCGGATGTGCGCAAACTTTCCACCAACGGTTCGGATCCATCGGTTCGCGATTTCCAAGGCCCCAAGGGCCCTGTCAATGGCCGATCGGTTGTGGAGAGTCACAGATGTTCAAAACGACGGGTTCCGCAACGGTTCGGGAATAAATGTTTGCAGACAATGGTTGGGTCAGCCCTAGGGGAAAACAGGGAAACAACAATAAACACCAACGAACAAAGACTTGCGCATGCGGTGGCTTCTTTGATTGATATGATTGAGTCGGCGCCTGCGGCCGGCTTCTTCAAAAAGACTTTCGATCGTCACACATCGCCGACGACCCCCTTTACTCTTATCCGCAAGTTTCGGGGGGTCTATGATATGTACAGCGACCTGCGGCAAGCACCGCCACCATGGCAGCGCAGCAGCGCAGCCGGACCGATGTGTTTCGGACCAGCTCCTTGTTCAGTGCCCCCTCTGAATTGGCACGGAAGAGTGCACATAAGGTTTGTGGACATTTGGCGTTCACATGATTTCGCAATTTGTCGTTCTAAGTTTGTTTTTCAAAGTTCTTCATTTGCATATTTTGAAAGTATGATTCAGAGTTTTGTATTCAATGTTTGTAAGTTCCCAAATGTAGCGCAACTACATGATTCCGAGTTTTCATGTGCAGTCTTTCGTGCACAGGAGAGCGTCCTGTTTGTCCGCAGCTTCGGGAAATCCCCATCTACCCTCGCGCCGCATCATGCTCCCCCCCCCCTCTCATGGCAGCATCGCGAGGGCCTCTTTTCGGTGCTTCTCGGGGGAGCTCTCTGGGAGGCCTCTTTGGTGGCCTGCGGGGGGGCTCGCCGAAGATCTCGGTCAGAAGCCAGGCGAAGGTTGGCAAACCCTCCGGGAAATTGTTTTTGTTTTTCTGGAAAGCAGTCCGTTTACTATTTAGCGCGCTGAGTTTTAGTTGTTTGTTTCTTCTGAGAAGACCGTTTTAGCAGTCTCGGATTTGCCAGCCCTTGCCCAGTTTCCGACTTGGTGCCGTCTTGAGCGCGATGGTCCCACCGAGAAGACTCGGTCGAGCCGTCTTGGGGACGCCGGGCAGAGTCTCGGGGCCATTTGGGAGTCTCACTTGGGCCGTCTTGGAGGGTCCTCTGGCAGCACTCGGGTCATCTTGGTGATGTGATTGAGCAGGTTGGGGCCCTCCGGGGGGATCCCTCGAGCCCTTTCAGAGTCTTCCCTGGCCGATCCGAACCCGGAAAGCATCGGTTTTCAGGATTTTCTCAGAGCGGTTCGCTTTTTGATATGGCCTCGCTGGACGTCTCTTGGGGCGTCGCCTGGAGGATTCTTGCGTCCTCTTGGGGGGCATCTTGAGGGGTCTCGGAGCATGTGGGTGCCCCCGTTCGCGCGGCTGGGCTGGTCCTGCGGCCGTTGATTGGGGCGCCGTGTGGAGGCTGAGGCAGCAGGCGGAGCGGGGGAGGGCACAGCCGGGGGGGCACGACTCGGTGATGCCGCATGTGCCAGGTACGCGGGGACTTCCAGAAGCCTTTCTTCGACAAGTCGCCATGAGCATAAAAGTTTGGCGCTGGGTTCTTGTATCCTTGCGCCGTGACTAGTCTCCTCGCGGGTTTCTTGGATCCGCGCTGGGTTCCACCCAGCAGCGCCTCCGGCGCCGCTCCTGGCGCGCTCCGCGTGCCAGGGAGGGGGTCCAGTGCGGATCCAAGGAATCCGCGCGGACCGCCAAAAGCTTATGTTCACGCCGCTTTGTCGCTCCTCCTAACTTGAAAACCAGAGCTCGACCTCAACAGTGTTTTAGCGATCTCGTGAACCGTTTTCGTTTTGGTGTCGTTTCGCAGCGAAGGCGGGACGAAAACATAAAGAGGGAGAACGACAACACAACGAAATCAGAAATCTCTGTTTAGGTCGAGCCCTGTAGAAAACTACAGGTACCTTCCTGGACAACGGACAATAATTATCACACGTCCCTCCGTGCCGAAAGCGCGTGGTTTGATGAGGTTCCCTCCCCGCTCTTCCCGCGTCTTTCTCTTCTCGTGTTGCCGGTGTATTCTTGGGAATCTCCCGTGTATGAACATTGTTGTAGAGTCCCTTCGCGACTGAGTGGCTCCCTCTCGACGCGGGGATCCAAGGCGGCCTCGCACCCTCTTGAGGTGCCACCGAATGCACGATCTTGTCTGAATGTGGCATTTTCCCAAGACCATTCGCGGTGCTTCTGTCTTCTCGTCTCCCTTCCTCCCTCTCCTCTTGCCCCCGATCTCGTCAGGGTCTGGGACCTGAGCACGGGCGACTGCGTCCGAACCTTGACCGGACACGCAGGGCCCGCGCTGCTTTCCGCTCTCGTGCCATGCTGCGAAGCAGGGGAGGAGTAGGAGGAGGAGGAGGAGGAGGAGGAGGAGGAGGAGGAGGAGTAGGACGACGCCCGGATCTCAGGTCTCCTGGGTCTTTGGGTTATGAGGACATCCTGGAGGCCTCGCGCGGCGCGTAATAGTAGTGAGATCTAGTCCACACGTGGGCTCCGTCAGCTACGTGTCGACGCTCGCGCGGCGATGCTCCGCAGTCAGTCCGACGTAGATCCGACGTAAGTCCGACGTAGTCCGAGGTGAACCCGACGTAAGTCCGACGTGGATCCGACGTAAATCGGGTCTCAGGTTGCTGCGCGAGGCCTCCACGATTTTCCTCATACGGGTGGGACGACGCCCATATCTCATGTCTCAAGATCCTTGCGCGGGCGCAGGCGATCGCAGTCGAGGGGCGGGATTCGTCCAGGCGGGAGCCCGACAAGGGCACTCGACGCCCGTGTGGGCCCGTCCCGGTCTTGGCTCGCCGCTTGGCGGAAGCACGACGCAGGTGTCGGGGGCGGCCAGGAGGGGGGTGATGACGAAGGGGGGGGGGTGGATACCATGGTGGGGGCCATGATGCCTCCCCAGATTTCATGGCGCCCCTTCTGATTTCCTTACGTCCCCGGCCGCCCCTTGGGCCATGAGTTGCACCCCCCTCTCTTGGACGCCCCCCCTCTTGGACGCTCCCGAGACGCAGGTGCCAGCCTGTGCCTTGGCATTGCTCGGACGTGTGCACTGTTTCTCGGCGAGGGCCATCGAGGAGCATATCGGACCCTCGTACGCAAAAAGAGGAGCGCACGGAATGGATCAGTACACGGGGATAATGGGCGTCCGAGCGATGGCGAGGTGCGAGGAACTGGATCCTCTCACGACGAAGTAGACGCACGAGACCAAAACGTGCACGGGAAATGGACGCTTGAGCGACGGCAAGTAGCGCGAGGAACCAGGATCGGGGCGCTCCCACGGGGGGACGAACCGCCCGACGAGGAGGACGACAGCGACGAGGGAGAAAGCAGAGGGAGGGGTCGAGTAGGAGATCCACTACAGAATTGATTTACCCCAAAGATCTTTTTCCCGTGAAAATGGGAATGGAGGGGTCGAGTAGGAAATCGACTACAGAACGGATTTGCCCCAAGAGCCATCTTCCCGTGAGATCGAAGCTCGCTGATCTCCGGGGCAGTCTGCGCCTTCCTCTTCGAAGACCCGGGGTGAAAACACGAGCTTGGGGTGAATCAGCTCTGTCGTCGATACCCCCTCCTCGAGGGCGGGGGGGAAGACCGGGAGGGGCACTCCCCTCTCGCGGCGACGAGCCTTAAGTCGGGCTCGTCCCTCTACAGGAGGGAAATTCAAAACTTGTAAAACAACTGATAGTCTGGGGGCGATGTTTTGAGCATTCGTTTTACCATTTTGGGTTTTTCCCCACATCCAAAGTGGGGTTCTTGTTTTCTCTGGACACCCCGCGCAGGAACAGGAACACACACACACCCACTCACACTCACTCACACTCTCTCATCATCAACCTCATCAGCATCATCGATGATGCTCTCTCACATGAATAGTCACTCACATACTCATCATCATCATCACTCGCACTCTCTCACACGCTCACGAACATCATCATCATCATCATCGGCATCGGCATCATCCTCATTCAAACATCATCATCGCCACCACCACTCACAATCAATCATCATCCTCTTCACCACTCATCTTCACCACCACTCATCATCCTCATCCTCATCATCGTTGAGTAAATTGTGAGGAAGTCTCAGGCGGGAGCCCCCTCCCTATGGGGCCCGCAGATCATGTTGGTAATCCGAGCGGGTCATCGAAACCTGTAACTGTCGTCACTTTTGAGCTCCAGCCTGAATTTGGAGGAAGTCTCAGGCGGGAGCCTCGTCGTGAGTGAATTGAGGAAGTCTCAGGCGGGAGCCCCCTCCCTATGGGGCCCGCAGATCATGTTGGTAATCCGAGCGGGTCATCGGAAACCTGTAACTGTCGTCACTTTTGGGCTCCTCAAGCCTGAATTTGGAGGAAGTCTCAGGCGGGAGCCTCGTCTGTGAGTGAATTCTGAGGAAGGCTCAGGCGGGAGCCCCCTCCCTATGGGGCCCGCAGATCATGTTGGTAATCCGAGCGGGTCATCGGAACCCTGTAACTGTCGTCAATTTTGGGCTCCTCAAGCCTGAATATGGAGGAAGTCTCAGGCGGGAGCCTCGTCTGTGAGTGAACTGCGAGGAAGTCTCAGGCGGGAGCCCCCTCCCTATGGGGCCCGCAGATCATGTTGGTAATCCGAGCGGGTCATCCAAAACCTATAACTGTCGTCAATGTTGGGTTCTCGCGCTGCCAGAACGCAGCTCCCAGGCCACATTCTGGATGCAACAAGGAAGTTTTTCCCCACATCCAAAGTGGGGTTCTTGTTTTCTCTGGACACCCCGCGCAGGAACAGGAACACACACACACACACACTCACACTCACTCACACTCTCTCATCATCAACCTCATCAGCATCATCGATGATGCTCTCTCACATGCTTAGTCACTCACATACTCATCATCAGCATCACTCGCACTCTCTCACACGCTCACGAACATCATCATCATCATCGGCATCGGCATCATCCTCATTCAAACATCATCATCGCCACCACCACTCACAATCAATCATCATCCTCTTCACCACTCATTTTCACCACCACTCATCATCCTCATCCTCATCATCGTTGAGTAAATTGTGAGGAAGTCTCAGGCGGGAGCCCCCTCCCTATGGGGCCCGCAGATCATGTTGGTAATCCGAGCGGGTCATCGGGATCATGTAATTGTCTGAAAATGGAGGACGTCTCAGGCGGGAGCCTCGTCTGTGAGTGAATTGGGAGGAAGTCTCAGGCGGGAGCTCCCTCCCTATGGGGCCCGCAGATCATGTTGGTAATCCGAGCGGGTCATCGGGATCCTGTAACTGTCGTCACTTTTGGGCTCCTCAAGCTTGAATTTGGAGGAAGTCTCAGGCGGGAGCCTCGTCTGTGAGTGAATTCTGAGGAAGTCGCAGGCGGGAGCTTCCTCCCTATGGGGCCCGCAGATCATGTTGGTAATCCGAGCGGGTCATCGGAATCCTGTAACTGTCGTCACTTTTGAGCTCCTCAAGCCTGAATTTGGAGGAAGTCTCAGGCGGGAGCCTCGTCTGTTAGTGAATTCTGAGGAAGGCTCAGGCGGGAGCCCCCTCCCTATGGGGCCCGCAGATCATGTTGGTAATCCGAGCGGGTCATCGGAACCCTGTAACTGTCGTCACTTTTGGGCTCGTCAAGCCTGAATTTGGAGGAAGTCTCAGGCGGGAGCCTCGTCTCTGAGTGAATTGTGAGGAAGTCTCAGGCGGGAGCCCCTCCCTATGGGGCCCGCAGATCATGTTGGTAATCCGAGCGGGTCATCGGAACCCTGTAACTGTCGTCACTTTTGGGCTCCTCAAGCCTGAATTTGGAGGAAGTCTCAGGCGGGAGCCTCGTCTGTGAGTGAATGCTGAGGAAGTCTCAGGCGGGAGCCCCCTCCCTATGGGGCCCGCAGATCATGTTGGTAATCCGAGCGGGTCAGGAATCTGGCTGCAGGTGCACGGCTTCAAGGAGTCTCCGATCCACCAGGAGGTCGCCGAGGTGCTGCGACAGAGCGCCGAAGGCGCCGACGACGACGGCCAGGCCGAGGCGCGGGCGCGGAGCTTGCTGATGTTCAGGCCCAGCGAAAGGGAGTTCACATGGCAGAGCTCGGGGGCGCACAGCGTGCGCCGCTCGGGGTTCACCCTGACGCACGCGTCCTACCTGACCTCCACGCTGTCGCAGGGCCAGACGCTGCGCAAGGGCGTCACCATCGACTGCGCGAGAGACGAGGACACTGGCCGCACGGGCATGTCGGACGAACAGTGGCGGCTGCACCTCTACGTCATGTTCTCCCGCGCCACGTGCGTGCGGAACATGCTGATCCTGCGGCCGCCGCCGCGAGAGTTCCTGGAGTGCGGGCCGCCGGCGTCTCTGCGGAAGGCGCTCCTGGAGTTCGACAAGAGAGCGGTTTTGTCCAGGGCGGAGGCGAAGCAGCTCGCGGCAGAGCTGGGCTTCGTGCTGCCTTCCGCCTGAGCGCGGCTGCGCCTCGCTCGAAGCCCGCGGGGTTGTCCCAACGGCTTGGTCTTGCGCGCCAACGGCTCGCGGGGTTGTCCCGACAGCCTGGCCCGCGGGGTTGTCCCAACGGCTGCGCGACGTGACCAGTAGAGAACGCGCCTGCGCTGGCCGTGGCGGCGACGGCGCCGAGGAACATCGACATGCGCGCTCATGCAACAGGAAGGGGAGGAGGTGGCGGGGCGCGGAACAAACAGGGGGGCGAGGATGGGGACAACGTAAGGAGTGGAAGGGGGGCCCGCGCCAAGGCGAGAGGACATATACGCAGAAGAGACAGCCAGGACGCCTCACCAACCACGAGGACGACGGTGATGGTTTTTTCCAGATTCGCCCAGAGGATTTTTATGTGGGGTTTTTCCGTCGGAGTAATTTTTGATATTTTTTATTTTTGTCGCATACAATCCCCCGGTAGGGGGGCGCGCCCAACTTGAGACGAGCCCCAGACGCCCCGTAGTAGTAGTAGTAGTAGTAGTAGTAGTAGTAGTAGTAGTAGTAGTAGTAGTAGTAGTAGTAGTAGTAGTAGTAATAGTCGTAGTAGTAGTAAGAAGTAGTAGTAGTAGTAGTAGTCGTAGTAGTAGTAGTAGTAGTAGTAGTAGTAGTAGTCGCCGTATTAGTAGTAGTAGTAGTAGTAGTAGTCGTAGTAGTAGTAGTAGTAGTAGTAGTAGTAGTAGTAGTGGTAGTAGTAGTAGTAGTAGAAATAGTGGTAGTAGTAGTAGTCGTCGTAGTAGTAGTCGTCGTAGTAGTAGTAGTAGTAGGAGCAGTGGTAGTAGTGGTCGTACTAGCAGTAGTAGTAGTAGTAGTAGTAGCAGTAGTTGTAGTAG
>CAUYUJ010007036.1:125192-190192 GCA_963575745.1 Prorocentrum cordatum
AGCCCATCAAGAGGGAGGTTGAGGCGGAGGCGGAGGAGGATGCGGAGGCGGCCTGCGAGGGCGAAAAACAAACGCGCCCCTCGGTCTGCCGGGGGCCCGCGGGGCGGCGGCAGCGACTCGGCGAGCCCGGAGCAGCGGTGAGCCCGGCGGCGGCGCGGCGTTCTCGCGGGGCATCGTGCCTCGGAGGAGGACAACGTATAGCAAAATCATACCGCTGCGCTTCCTTTGTGTTCGCCTTTTCTGGGCCTTCTGATAGGCCCTCGTCTCGGCGTCTCCCCAACATACTTGTACTATGTGTCCATCGCCTCCCCCCCCAGGGGCTACGCGCGCGTCGAGAAATCGTATAGTATACGCTGCGCGCCAGTGGCTTTCTGGCCGTACCAAGCTCGGGAAGCGATACACACTACAAGACGGTTAAATTGTATGGTCGGGTCGGACTCACGCCTCCGAGGAGGACGCGCAGTGCCAGTATGCCCCTGTGCGTCACATCGTCGCCACCGCTGGATTCGCTTCGAGGTTCTGGTCGGCGAGCACCCTGGGAGAGATCCGGCGGGGAGTACAGCCAACCCGCACAGGAAGGATGGGCAACCTTCCCAAGGATACCCTTGCATCCTTGTCCCTTCGGCCCATCCTTGGCCATTTTCTCTGGCCGTGCCCCGCTCGAAAAGCATCGGAATGGCCCTCTTGCATCCTTACCGCGCATCCTTCCTACGCGGGTTGACTGTAGCGGCATCGGTACCTCGTTGTACCCTTAAATCGAGCCTGTCCCTCTACAGGGGGAATATTCAAAAATAGTCCAAAAATAGTCTGGGGACTATTTTTTGAGTATTTTCGGGCATCTTTTGGGCATGTTTTGGGTATGTTCTACTTTTCGTCCAAAATCCTCCTGTATAGGGGGACAGGCCGGACCTAGTTGTACCCCCCCAGTGCCGGCGGCCGTCGGCGACCTCGTGGAGGCGGGGCTCCGCGGAGCGTGGGGGGCTGCGCCCGCGCAGGCGGGCGGGCGGCCCCAGCCTCGGTGCGCGGTGAGCCCAGCTCGGCGACTGCAGCGGCCGGGTGCTGCCAGAATCAAGTCGGGCCTGTCCCCCGACAGGGGGATCTTGGACGACGAATAAAACATACGCAACGAAAGCCCTAAAGATGCGCAAAAGATGCCCAGTTCGGCGACTGCAACGGCCGGGTGCTGCCAGAAGTGCCCGTGGCCCAAGGTTTAAGTCGGGCCTGTCCCTCTGCAGGGGGAATCTTCAAAAATAGTTTAAAACATAGTCTGGGGACTATTTTTTGACAATTTTTGAGCATTGTTTCCGCATTTTTGGGGTATGTTTCATTTCTCGTCCAAAGTCGGCCTGTAGGGGGACAGGCCCGACCTAACCCAAGGTGCTCCCAGCTTTTCGCTCCATTTTGGAGCCCCTGGGTCGGGCCAGACGAGAGGGGGGGGATAGGGAAAGGGAGGTTCACGAAATCTGCCGCATGCAGCTGGTTTCGGCCCCGCCGCCAGGCCCATCCATCCCTCGACACATGGGCGCCTCCCGGCGCCGGGGGGTGCCGGGAAAGTCAGCTACGTGAGCTGCTTCTCAAAGCCCCCATTTGCTATCCCCCCCATTTCGCCCGGCGCGAGATTGCAAAGGTCGGGTGCTGTTAGAAGTGCCCCTGGCCCAAGGTGCCCCCAGCTTTTCGCTTCATTTTGGAGCCCCTGGGGCCCTCTGGGCCTCGTGAGGGGTGCTCTGGAGGTCGTCTGGGCCACCCTGAGAATACTTGGGGTACCTTGGGCCAGGGGTACTTCTGGCAACACCCGAAAAGGGTGCGGTTGCGCGCAGGTGTGGTTTGCGATCTGCGTCGTTGGGGCTTGGGAGGGCACCACGCTGCTTTCGTCGGGCCTCGTCGGGGAGCGGCAGAGAACTCTTTGTGTCGAGGTCCTCGCCCGCTCCCCCAGGCGCGGGTGGCAGACCGCGTGCTCTGCAAACCTTGAGGTGGGGTTCCGTGGAGCCCGAGGCCGCGTTTGCGCAGGTGGCGGGCGCCGAAGAACATTCACCAACGACTCTCAAGAAAATATGGGAAAATATGGGGAAACTCAGAACATATGATACAATATGGGGAATCCTGGGATTCGCGTGTATTTATGTATGTGTCCCTGGGCCCCTTTAACAACGGCGTAACCATGATTTGGCTGAGGTTCGCGCGAGTTCCTTGAGTCGGCGTCGGGCGCCCCTGGCGGCGCCTCCGGCGCCGCCCCTGGCGCGCTCCAGCGCCGACTCGAGAAGTTCACGCGGACCTCCGAGAAATAAGGTTTCTGCCGTTTTTTGTTTCTCTAGGGCAGCCCGGCTTCGGCGGAGGCAGTGAGCGCCGTCTTTCGATGCGTGGGACGCGCCGACCGACCTCGCCGCGACCGGCCTCAGTTTCCGCTCGTCCGTGCTCTGGGACGGCAGGCCGCGTGGAGGATGTGCGGACTTTTCCTGCCTGTTGGACACCACTACCAGTACTATAACCTCTCCTCCTCCCCTCCTCGCCTGCCCTCCCCTCCCTGCTCCCCCCCACCATCGCCTCGCGAAGGGGTCCATCCTACTCCGTTGCCCCCCGCTCTGCTTCCCTCCACCCTCCCGCCGTACCTCCTCTTCCCCGCCACCCCTCCCCTCCTCCTCCTCCTCGTTCTCCTCGTTCTCCTCGTTCTCCTCCTCATCATCATTCTCCTCCTCCTCCTCCTCCTCTTCCTCCTACTCCTCCTCCTCCTCCTCCTCCTCCTCCTCCTCCTCCTCCTCCTCCTCCACCCCCCCACCATCCTTATCCTGATTCTGGTCCTGCTCCAGCCCCTGCTGTTCTGCCGTATACCCTTGGGCCCTCCTCCTCCTCCTCCTCCTCCTCCTCATCTTCCTCCTCCCCCTCCCCCTCCCCCTCCTCCTCCGCCTCCTCCTTCCCCTGCGCCTTGCAGGCATGCCCTCAGCGGCTCCTCAGACCGCCACCTCGTGATGTGGGACCTTCGGAGCGGCCGCGTTGCGAGGACCCCTGGCTGCCGCTGCATGCTGGAGGTGGCATAGGAGAGGGGGGAGGAGTAGGAGGACGACGAGGATAGGGAAAGACCAGGGTTGAGGGTATTGCGCTCCTTGTATGTACAATTATGCCGACGGGGAATATCGGGAGGGTGGGAGACAAGGGGAAGGTATGTTGGTATACCGAAGGGGGGATGGGAGAGGACGAGACAACTCCCACCTCCGCCCCGTTGCCTCACCTGCTCCCTCTCCCCATCTTAATATCACATGTTCCTTGTCATGTGAATCCCGCACCCGCCACCGAGAAACCCGCCAGCCCCCCGTCTTGCCCCAACCCGCCCGCTCTACATAGCGCGGCCGCCAGATCCCCAGGTCCACCGAGAATCCCCCGAGACCACCGCCTCGCTTCTTGGACGAACGCGACGTAGCACTCCTATTCCATGATAACAGCAGATGAGCATACCACATCGTGCGAACATGCAGCATATCATTACATCACACAGCATACCATACCATGCAAGTGCATACCATGACATGCCATATCATGACAGAGCGCGGCATGCATGGTACGGCTCAGCAGATCACAGCATAGTACACTACCATACATACCATGACAGGTAAGAACATAATACGCCAAACCATATCATAACACAACATGTCATAACAATGCATGCACTGTGAGGGTGGAGCATGCATTCCATAGCATAACACTACACACCATAGCATAACACGGCATACCATATCATGCCATACGACAACATGTTATGTTGTATCATCTCATGGCAGCACACATTATGCCATAGCGCAGCATCACCGAACCGAGATTTCCATACCATGGTAGCCCATACCATAACAGAGCGCGGCATGAGTAGCACGACGTATGGCAGCATACTACCATACCATAGCAGACCATGCCATACCATTTCATGACGTACCATCTGGTAGCTTAACAGCATAGCAGCACATGCAATGGCGGAGTTGAGCATGCAGCACAGAGAATAACACCCGACATGATATTCCAACATACCATACCGTACCATTACACACCATGACGCAACATAGCATACTATGACCATGTCAGGGCTGAACGTAGCATAACTTGACACAGTATCGCAGCACAGATCAACCCGACCCATAGCAAATCATACGGTGACAGAGCGCGGAATAACCTATTGTGAAATTAGCAGCAACTATTGCATAGCAGGGCATGCAACTACATGTCAGTACTGAACAAGACATGCCAGATCGCAGTACCGGTCATAATGTATTACCACTGTGTATACCATAACATAGCAGGGCATAGAAGAGTACACGATCCCAATCTACAGTGGGGGCGCGCATCAAGAAACCACATGATCTTAGTCAGGGTACCCGTGGTTTCCTCGCTCCTTGCGCTGCGCGGTGATTGCCCGCGGCCATTGAAGAAATTCTTTACGCTTCGCGTATCCCCACCAGCCCATCTCACAACAGCAACTCTTGCGAAGCATGCCGACAGTCGTGTTTTTCAGGCGTGTGTCCGCTTGCCCCCGCATATCTCCCCTGTTCCTCCTTCCTCCCGCCTCCTTGTACATCCTCCTTGTGGGGGGAGCGGGAGAAGGACGAGGCGGAGGAGGAGGGAGAGAAAGCGCTCCTCGTGGTTTGAGTCGTTTGGGGTTTCTCGTCCTGGTGTGAGTCGTTCGGGCCCTTCTTCCTGGTGTGAGTCGTTCGGGCTCTTCGTGGTGTGAGTCGTTCGGGCTCTTCGTCCTGATGTGAGTCGTTCGGGCTTCTCGTGGTGTGAGTTGTTCGGGCCCCTCGTCCTGGTGTGAGTCGTTCGGGCCCCTCCGCCTGGTGTGACTCGTTCGGGCTCCTCGTGGTGTGAGTCGTTCGGGGCCCTCGTCGTGGTGTGAGTCGTTCGGGCTCCTCGTGGTGTGAGTCGTTCGGGCGCCTCATCCTGGTGTGAGTCGTTCGGGCCCCTCCGCCTGGTGTGACTCGTTCGGGCTCCTCGTGGTGTGAGTCGTTCGGGGCCCTCGTCGTGGTGTGAGTCGTTCGGGCTCCTCGTGGTGTGAGTCGTTCGGGCGCCTCGTCCTGGTGTGAGTCGTTCGGGCCCCTCCTTCTGGTGTGAGTCGTTCGGGCTCTTCGTGGTGTGAGTCGTTCGGGCCCCTCGTCCTGGTGTGAGTCGTTCGGGCTCCTCGTGGCGTGAGGCGTTCGGACACCTCGTCCCCTTTTGGGGCGTCTTGGGGGCCTCTTGGCGGCCCCAGGGGCTTCTAGGAGCGTCTTGGGTGCCTTGGGGGAGCCTCTTCGGGCCTCTTGGGAGCCTCTTGGAGGCCGTTTGGGGCGTCTTGGGGGCCTCTTGGCGGCCCCAGGGGCTTCCAGGAGCGTCTTGGGTGCCTCGGGGGAGCCTCTTGGGGCCTCTTGGGGGCCTCTTGGGGGCATCTTGGGGGCCTCTTGGAGGCCTCTTGGGGGCCTCCTGGGGGCCTCTTGGGGCCATCTTGGGGCCTCTTGGTGCCTCCTGGGCGCTTCTTGGGGCCATCTTGGAGGGAATCGATCAAAGAAGAGGGGACCTTTAATGAGCGCTGCCCCCTCAGAAGGGCAAAATGAGCCCAAAACCTTCGTAAAATCAATGATTTTGCCTGGAAAGAAGAGGGGAGCTTTAATGAGCGCTGCCCCCTCAGAAGGCGAAAATGGGGCCACAACCGTAGTAAAATCAATGATTCTGGCTTCAAAGAAGAGGAGAGGGTTTTTTCTGCCTCCCCCCGTCGGGGCCAGAATCCTCGTGAGGGGTGTCGTTTTCTAGCCCTCCCAGGAGTCGAAAATGACTCCCCCAACGACCCGCGGAGGGACCTCTCCAGGCCCAGGGGGAGGGGGTAGGGGGAGGGTAAACCCCTCCCCGAAGGGGAAGAAGGGGGTTGAGAACAGAGCGGGCTCTCTAAACCACTCACGCCCAAAGGGCTGGTGGGACTGCTGCGTTCAGGGTGCCCTGGGCTTCCCACCAGTCGCACCCCTCGCGCGGGTCTTCAGGGCTGGGTTTCTTGCAAGCGTTTCTTGCGGCCGCGTCCGTACTTTACTTCAAGCGCCGTTCTTCTTGAGGAGTCGATCCATGTTTGTAGTTTCTTCTTCTTTGGGCGGGCCCGACTCCAATCTACTTCAACCGCTTGCTTATTTCATGCTTCCATATTTTTTCCGACCGGCGGGCACAGCAGATCATATTACATTATGGTCTACCACAAGAATATTGTTACCACGACGGCGCCGAATGTATTATGACATCACAGAAGCTAGCCTACTGGCCATAGCATCATATGATAAGCAGAGCACACCATAACCATAATGACACCATATTTGCTACATTACTGCGACTACCATGGCAGTGGTTTTGGCAGAGCATCATCGGCAATATTGTCATGTGTAAGGTATGGCTTCTGACCGAACCATAAGACGAAATTATTATCTCGTACGTGACACCACTGCACATAGCACAACAAAGCGTAACTTGACAGAACATATGATTCCACAGCGTGGTGCCACAGAGCAAACCACAGTATAATCGATCAACGTATACACCGGCAGAGGTAAGCTTGACAGGGCATTCTTTTCAGAACAGAAAGCGTAAGTGAAGATGAGCGTCATCCCAGAACTTTGTCAAACGCGACGTGCGCACCGAGGCCAAGTTGGCTTCAGGAACTGCCAGGCGCAGAAACTACCGATCAGACGACGTAGCTAGCGTGACAGGCGTCATGGCGTCTCGCCGGCCCTCCGATTATATAACCGGACATACTATACCAGAATCTGACCTCGCATTTTTACCTTTCACCCGATTGGCTGCTGTTGCACACGGCAACGGCAGTTTCCAAGATGAGTAGCAGGACAGGACAGTACATAGCATAAAGTGATTGCGCATAACATGATAACAGAACGCAGCCTATCAGAAGCAGCATCGTTGAACATATCATAGTAGAGCACAGTTCGTCATAACATGCCATACCATACCATGGCGCCACAGAGCAGAGCATAACATGACGTACCACATCATATTTTGAAAGAGGCAAGGCGAACGTGGCATATTTCGAGATAAAGCCCTAAGTGAAGAGGAGCAACGCATTGTATCAAACCGTACTGTTGGATAGTCAAACGCGACGTGCGCGCCCAGGTAAGGTCGGCCGCAGGAGCCAAGAGGTGAAGCAACGACCGATCGGACGACGTATAAGTGACAGGTGTCACGACGTCATGCCGGCCCGTCGTGCACAGAACAGGGTATGACAGAGCGTAGTTGCGCATTGATGTATACAACAAGGACACACAACAATAATAACAGAGCAGATCATGATACATTTTAACCAACTGGACATAATGGTCACAGCATCGCTGAACATACCATAGTAGATAAACAACCTGACATGACCTACTATGCCAGAACATGGTGCCGCTGAGCAGGGGATAGCATACATGTCAACACATAGTGTGGCCGAGTTCGGATAACATGTCATATGTTAACCGAGAGTAGCATCATAAGTTAAAACGAACTGTTGCTCCTCATCCTGTTGCTGCTCCTCCTCCTCCTCCTCCGCCTCCTCCCCTTTCAGCAGGCTGCAGGTCTCTCGGTGCAAGATGTGGGGTCTCGCACCACGCGTTCTGGGACGTTGCTTTTTGACTCAGGGTTTTTGTCGGTCGGTTTCGTCTGAGGGTCTGGGGCTGTTGCGAATTCCGGGCAAAGGCAATTTGCGACTTGGCCCAACCACCGCGTTGGCCGAGACCACCGGGTCCCACGCGCACCGTTCCAGTAGGCGCGCGCACGATCAGGAATTCAGACCGAAAGTTTTGGTGGGAATGGCTCGAAAATACATGTCTGACGTTTGTTGTTTGTGGCTGTCGTCGTCCTCGCCGCGACCCGCCCGCGACCCGCCCGCGACCACCGGCAACCCACCTTAATTGTTCTGATTGACCTATTTTGGCGCCTGCGGTGGGCGCGTTGTGTCATGTGTAAGATACCGCCCTTTTCGGCGGGATGCCTCAGAGCTTCGCAGTCTGCCGACACCCCTCCGCCCCCCTCACCCGTATGCGCAATCGTTGGGGCGATGGTGGTGCCACGTATGTTGTATAATCCAAGTTGCCACCGATGCTGTTGCCACCGTCGCGCATGCTACGTGGTGCAAGCCACGGTCAGTCCTCGCGGTGATACCCATGGAGCGCAGTATACGCGGTGTAGTTTTCATGATCTGCGAACTTGGAGAAGCAATCCATGTGGTGCACATGGGGATGCAGCCTATGCCGTGCAGTAGATGTCGGTCGAGATGGGGCGGATCCAATTCTGCGTGGCAGGGTGGTACAGTGTGCAGCCTATCTCTGGCCAGCGGCGGGTGCGCCCCGGCACGCGCTCCGCCACACGAGGCGCCCATGTGACGCCCGCGGGCGCCCCCCTGGCCGAAGGAACGAATTGCCAGCTGCCCCAGCCAGCGCAAGGGGCGCCCACGAAGCGAGGCGCCGGCGGGCGCCTGCGGTTACGATGTTCCAGCTTACTTTTAGCCTTGATCACCAGAAAGCAGTTCGAGCACCAAGAAAGTACCGAGACTGGAGGGTTTTCACGTGTCGGGCCCTGGGAGACACTCGTTCGACACTGTTTCGACACTTTTTCGACACTTTTCCGGGTTCTGGGATGTGGTCCTTAAGTACGATGGGAGCAGCATAAGCCTACGAGCCGAAGACCCCAGCGGAGACCCATCCGGCGCTTTTGGTGCCCACGAGGCGCCGCCGTGGGGGGGGGGGACCCAGTGCGGATCCAAGAGATCCGCGCGGTGCGCCAACAGTTTATGTTTAGACCGCTTCTGGTACAGGGAAAGCAGCCTAAGCATGAACACGTTTTGGGACATGAGCCGCTCGCCTGGGACTACGACAACGTTGACGATCATGAGGCGAAACGTATGAGCCGTTGACAAGGATGGAGGTGGTTCCATTTCAACATGGGGCTCTCGCTAGATGTGTCACGAATTTGTGTTGCTAGAAGCTCTAAATAGGGACATGTGTACAGTTCAGGTTGGTTAGTGGGTCGACCCTTTCAAATCAAGAGTACTATTGTGTCCTGCGCTTCGCGACCCATGCGTTCTACACCTTTCTGGCAAGGTGGCCCTCGGGCGGGTCTTGTGTTTGTGTCCTTCCGCGTGCCCTCTACAAGCAAAGTCGACTGTGTGTTGGGCCCGATGTGATCTCCTCACGGCGCGATCCAACGACGTCGGACGCCCGGGTGGAGGAGGGGGAGGAGGGGGAGGAGGAGAAAGAGGATAGACAGTCGTGTTATTTGGCTGGTGGTGAGGCGGAAGTGAATTCGGGGAAGAAGCAATGATATAATCAGGACGTAGGTATGCGCTGATTTCTCGGATCGGCGCTGGACAACCATCCCTGGCGCGCGGAGCGCCCCAGGGGCGGCTCCGCCAGTTGATTCCAGCGCCGATCTGAAAAATCTGTCACGACTTCCAGTTTGTGTGAAAGCCGTTCCAAACGCGGACCTCCCAATTTCTATGTTTGTGCCATTGTGTGTTCCCCTAGGTGGAGCGGTGAATGTGAATGGGGGTCGGTGGGCTTCTCTTGTCTGCCATCACATCCCTCTCTCCGTCCTCCTGTTCGCCGGTCGCCGCCGTGCCCCAGGAGGAGCCCGCTTGCGTCTCTGACGCGCGCTGCTGCGCGCAGGCTCACTGACGCTACGGGCGGAGTTGCGCCCAACAGCATGCCTAAGAACAAAAGAGATAGGCAGTCGACCTCGTCTTGCTTCTACTTGTTCTCAGAGGGAGGAAAATGCTCCCGTTTCGCTACCCTTGCCTCGTCTTCGTTTGTCTTAGCCGTCTGCACGGCCCTTGTCGCCACCGCTGGGTTCGCTCTGAGATGTTGGCCAGGACGCGCCCCGGGAAAGGTGCGGGGAGCAGCAGTATCGGGTAGCGGTACCCTATGTGGTTTCCCTACGCTTTTGTTATGTCGTGGCTGTTTTTGGGTGTGGAGTCGAATCGGCCGTCGGGCCTTCTGCTGGAACTTTCTGAGGATTGACTACGCGCAAGAACGACCTTTCGCTGGAATGACCTTTGGTACGGGCCCGGAGGGCCCCCCGATCGCTGAATGGGATACGATAGCAGCGGCGTGCGCGTTCGGCGGTGCCCCCAGAGGGCCCCTTGCCTAGCGTCACTCTTGCGCGGAACCGAGGGAAGGCCCGCCCTGTGCTCGCGGAGCCGTTGGCTCGCCGCCGAGCAGCAGTCCGTGCTGCTCATGCGGACTGGCCCCTAGCGCAGCACGGCCGCGGCCGTGCCAACTGACCCTGCAGTTGCGTGCGCCAAGCAGTGGCGAAGCATTTTGGCTCCCCTATAGGCCCACCAAAGAATGTTCTAAGATCTTCCTGTGGCTTGCACGAATTAAGTATTAGAACAAGTATGGTTGAGGCTGTTTTGTTTTAGCACATCGGGCAGATGTTCTAAATCCATCGTGTTGTTATCCGGCCGGGGGTACACCTATGAGAATGCCAGGACGGTCTGTCCTTGTTCAAGTGCGCCCTGCAGCTTGCCTACGGGGGCAGGAAGAAATCGGGCATGTGGCCGATAGGTTGTTCATGTTGCTGTTTTCCTTTCCGTTTTCCTTTATGACCCTTGTGCCACAGCCAAAACATCAGGAACACATTAAGTGGGACGTGCCGATACCGCTATTTTTCTCTCGCTTCTGTTTGTTTGGCCTCCCGGGGGGGGGGCACATGTTGGTTTGGACGCACCCCAAGAGAGGCCCGAGGGGGTATCATCATCGGCGGTCGATGGTTCTCTTAGATGTGCCGCGCACGCTGATGCGAGCTGTGCTGGCCACGTGCGCCCCAGCCGGCGTGGCCAGGGGCCTGCGCCCTGGTGAGGTGCCTGGGCGGTGGGGCCACGTTGGCCCGCAAACGCTGCTACGGGCATTTCTCGGATAAAACATCCCATTTCGAGACATTTGGATGGATGGCGCCAAAAGTGAGTCGAGTCCCGTCCCGTCCCGCCCCCCTTCCATCACTACCTTCCCATGTCGTTCGCCTCCTACACCCATCCCGTCTCTGTCTTTTCCCGTTTCCTTCTTGTCTGTTTTGCTCCCCCTTGCCCGCTGATGGCGTCCAACCCTTTTATGGTCCAATGCATTTCTCATTGCTGAGGCGAGTACTGTGGCCCCATGTGCGGACCCCTCCCTCCGCAGTGCAAGGTGTGTGTGTGGGTTGCAGCCACCAATTCAATGGTAATCTTTCTACCTCTGTTTATTCAGGTACCCTTGGGCTGGTATCAAAGAGGAGGACGATGAAGGGGAAGATGTGGAGGGGTAGACGCGGCACGGGGCGCCGCCGGGCCCTGGGAGATAACACCCTCGCGGCGCCCTCAGTCAGGTTTTTTTCATTCTCGCTGTCCCTGTACCGCCCCCTCTTCCGCCTCTCCCTTCTACCGCCCTTCGTGCACCTAGTACGGCGGCTTTCCATATGTCGCAGTGGTGGAAGTCGCGTGGGCCTCACCTCACAGGCCTTGTGGGCACGCAGGTGTATGGCAGGTGATAAGATCAGTTGCGCGGCCAGCGTCAGCTGTTGAAACACAGGCTTCCAGGAATCCCGCTCCAATCCAGTCCTCCTTGTCCCCCCTCATGGAGCGACGAAACCAGGGTTCGTTGTCCCCGGCATCGGCGCGTAAACTACCCGCGTAAGGTCACGCTTAAGCGCCCCCGATTCCAATGCAACGTGCCGCGCCGGCGGCCCGGGTAAGCTGCTCGTGTGAGGTCGCCATGTCGTTTCGCGTAAATCTTTTGTTTGTGTTCATTCCGGGGGGGGGCAGCATCAACAACAACAACAACAACATCAACAACAACAACAACAGCAACAACACCAACGACAACAATTACCCCAACAACGAACACAACAACAAAAACAACAAACATTTTGCAAGTGTTGGTTCTTATCTGCGCGATTGTCAGCACAACACGTATAATCAAGTATCCCTAAGTATCGATACCCGCCCTGCTCGTTTTCGATCGTACCCTTTTTGGCGTATACGCTTCGTACCAGCAACGCGTATTTCATGCAGCCCCTACGGCCGGGGGAAGAGAGGATGGATGGAAGGAAGGGGCAACGGGGAGGGAGGCGAATGGAGCACGAAAGAGAGAGGCCAGGTCGAGACGGCGTGTTGCTGAAGCGTGCGTCCTGCATGCATCGCGAGTCTCGAGCGGCAATGCGATTTCCAAGTAACTCGTGAGATAGGCCAAAGCGAGAGCGTGATTCCTGAGTGTCGAAGGCGCGGCGTCTGAATTAAACGCGATGAGGTCCCACGCGAAGGCGCCAGTTTTGCAGAAGTTGTGGCACTGCCCCGCGCGAGAACGCGATTTGGGAGTACATGTGTGCGGAAGTGTCAGGCGGGAACCGTTGTTGTTGTTGTTTTGGGGGCCCTTGGCATCGCTCGGACGTGTGCATTTCATTTCGGCGAGAACCATCGAGGACCATCCTGGACCATCGAGCAACAGAACGCGCAAGAAACCGAACAATGCACAGGAAATGGACGTCCGAGCGACGGCAAGGGCCAGGGGCTTAATTCTGAGACCCAAGCATGTTCCGGAACAAAAAACCGGGTACGCACCACGGGAGGGACACTTCGGTTGAAAACTACAAAGTGCCTCGGTGTGGGGAGCAACTGTAATTTTTTTCAGACGCGAGCGCTCAACAGCAACAGCAATATCAACAGCATCAGCAATCGACATCAACAACAGCACCAGCAACAACAACAACAACAACCACAACAACCACAACAACGACAACAACAACAACAACAACAACAGCAACATTCTCACGCGAGATTAGTATAGCGACCGAGCGCCGCGGCCTGCGCGGGCCGCCGGCGCGGCACGCTGCAATGGACACCGGGGCGCTCACGCGCGGCCTGCAACGAACTTTGTTTGTCCTCCGTCGGTCAGAGGGGAGGGGGCGAGGAGGAGGAGCGCAGCAGCACCAGCACCCCGCAGGAGGCGGGGCCCGCAGAGGGCCTGGTTTCGAAGAGCCGCCCGCCGGCCCCTCGGCCCGCAGGGACATGATCCACCACTCCAGGCAGGTCACCGCCGTCTCGGTCGACTGGGACACGTGCCCCAGGGGAGGGTCGTCGCCGTCGTCGTTGTCTTCAGCGTCCTCGCTCGTCGTCGTTGCTCGCCGGCGTCGTCGCCGTAGGGGGGGGGGGCGGGGCTGGGCTGACCAGCGCAGCCGGCGGCACCCGAAATCCGCTTGCGAGCAGGCCTCCCGCTCGGTGCGCGCAATGCAAAATGGGGCCCGCCATGTGGACGACTGCCTGAGGATGCAGGGGGGGAGGAGGGGCTCAAGAGACGGGGGTTGATGCAATCGGGGGTCCGTCGGAGCGCCGAGTCTTGCAGAATGCTGCAGAGCCAGGAGTGCATTGACCCGGGTTATGGCGCATGATCTTGCCGGATGTTGCAGGATTTTGCAGGATTTTGCAACGCCTTATTGACCCGGGTCTGGATTTACCTGGGTCGGTGGAATCCCGAAGCAAGGGGCAGGAGGACGAGGAGGAGAAATGGGGAGCGGGGAGAGGAGGAGTAGGAGGAGGAGCAGGAAGAGGACGACGACGAGGACGAAGAGGAGGAGGACGAAGAGGAGGAGGAGGAGGAGGAGGAGGGAGTTGTGGGAGCAGGAGGAATGAACGAAACCTTTGGTGCGTGTCTAAGTCAGCTGCACTAGTCGTGCAGGGAGCAGGAGGAGGAGGAGCGGGAGCATGAGGAGGAGTAGCAGGAGGAGGAGGAGAAGGAGAGAGCAGAAGAAAGGAGGAACGAGGAGGAAAGGCCTACCCTAGTAGTTGCAATGGCGGCAACGTGCCGTGGAATTGCAGTATCATCATTTGCCTCCGAGCTGATGGCAGCACATTCGTGCACATCAACTCTTACAACGGCGTGCGGCTCGCGGGCTCGACGGCACGTCTTCTAGCGCAGACGCTCTGCCAGTCAGACCTGGCGTTAAGCTGTGTTGAAGGTTGGTCCCCTGTCTCCCTCACAGACCCAGCTCCGAGTACTTTCTTTGGGTGGAGGGCAAGGGGTGAAATCTGAAAGGCCGTTTCGACAGATGCTCGAGGCCTAGATCTGCTCGAGGTGAATCACAGGACGGATTTGGTGTTCGAGGTGCAAGAGCCCATATGGATTTCCCCCTGAGCCCTCCACCCTGCAAGTATGTCGGACAGTTAGCCTCTTCTACACTCTACCAGCCTGGAACATATCCCTATCCCTATGCCGGGCACCTCCTCGTCACGATGCCAATCTTAGGGATCCCCTTAGTTTTTGAGGGCGGATCCCTAAGATTGTCATCGCCTTTTGGCGCGTCAATCTTAGGGATAGGGATACGTTCGAGGCTGGTTAACACTGGCGCACACCGCGGGAAGGTGTCATTGCAGACCCCTTGCGGGCTCACGCGTGCGGGCTCGAGCGTGCCGCGCTGGACTGCTGCGCTGCGCGCGGGTGCTGGGGAGGAGGTTGGCAGTTGACGAGTCACACAGTCACCAGGGCAAGGAGGAGGGGAGGGATGGGGAGAGCAAGGGGAGGCCGGCGACGAGGAGAAGGAGGAAGAGAAGGAGGAGGAGGAGGAGGAGAAATAGGAAAAGGAGCAGATGGGGGAGGAAGAGAAGGAGAAGAAGGAGGAGGAGAAAGAAGAGGAGGAGCTAGGACGGTGAAGAGCACGGCGGGCGACGACGAGGAGCAGGTAGGGTAACTTGGCATCGCTCGCACGTGAGCATCTTTGGGGGGCGAGGACCATCGAGGAACAGCCTGGATCCTCTTGCGAATCATCCGCGCGCGACACCGAACAGAGCACGGGGAATGGAGGTCGAAGCGATGGCGAGGTAATTAGGCAGGGCGAGGAGGAGGACGACGACGAGAAGTAGGCACGACGAGGCGCAAGCAGGGCAGGGCGCCGGGCGGTGGCCCCTCTCCGCGACTCGCCGCTCGGGTGGCTGCGGCGGTCGTGGCCGCCAGATCCTTCCCGGGTCGCAGTCCCGGATCCTTCCGAGTGCATTTCGATCGGGGTTCAAGAGACGGGGGTCACTGCAAACGGTGGTCAGCCAGGGCCCATCAGGAGGGAAAAAACACACAGACACAATTAATCGCCGACCCCCAGAAAATATGGGAAAATATGGGAAGTGGGAGGGAAGTCAAAAACCCAGAATATATAGGAAGATATGGGGAATCCGGTCATTTGTGTCTATTTACTTTTGTGCCCCAGGACCCCTTCAGCCCAGGGCGCCGGATCTTGCAGCCTGCAGAGCCATGGGTACACTGAACCCGGCTTGCGTGCAGGAACCTTCAGGATTTTGCAGGATCTTGCGAAGCCCGACTGACCCGGGTTTGGATTGACCCGGGTCAGTGCGTCCTCGACTCCCGCTTAGGACTTGGCAGGAATCGGGGGCAACGCCGGGCGACTCCCGTAGGTTCTCGGCGGTTGTCAAGCTTTGGGGACGCTCTTCAGCACCTGCGCCTCGCCGATAGCGTTTCGCGGGTCCCAGATCGTCCCAAGCGGCTGCCTGAGGCCCGGCTGGTGGGCAGATGGTATTCGGAATCGGGTCGGCTTCCGGCTGGACACAGCGCGCTTTCGCTTGCGCTTTCGTTTTCGCTTCTCCCCGAGCTGGTCCCTCCTGCCGTTTGTTCTCAGTACTGCCCGAGGTCGGGAAGCGGCGGGGGGTCCACTGCCGCCTGGGTGTAACCTCCTCTCCCTGCGCTTCCTCCTGCACCACCTTTCCCTGGGCATCGCTCGGACGTGCGCATTTTTTCTCGGTAAGAAACATCGAGGAGAATTTGGGGTTATCCTGCATAGAAATACGCACGAAACCGACAGATGCACGAGGACTGGGCGTCCGAACGAAGGCGAGTTCCTTCCATGAGCACATACAGTCAACGCGCCGAGTAAAGACGCGCACCTTCACATCTGGGGTTACCCTCGTGTCCCTGCCTCTGCGGCCTGTCCTTTGCCGTTCTCAAGGGCCGCCCGCCGCCCTACAACAATCCCAATTCCAGTCTCCAGGGGCAGCACTGCGCCCTCACCACGTTGCGTTCCTCCCATCGTGAGGGGCGAGTTCCGGAGCTCCTGCCGCGCTGCACACCGCAGGTTCCAGGCTATGAGCGCGTCGATTGACCGGACCATCATCCTGTGGGACCTCGAGGCTCGCGGGCGGAGGAGGAGGAGGAGGAGGAGGAGGAGGAGGAGGAGGAGGAGGAGGAGGAGGAGGAGGAGGAGGAGGAGGAGGAGGAGGAGGAGGAGGAGGGGGGAGCAGCGGCATGGCACAGCATGTGCTCCAGTGAGGCCACAGCCACGCGGCCTGCGCAGAGTGCTTGGGCCCCCCCCCCACCGCAGAGCTCGGCTGCCCCGACGGACAGGTGCCATCGGCCGTGTACACAGCAGGAGCCGACTCCCGATCGGGGAGCCTCTCTGCGGCCTCCGGCGCAGCCGAGGCGGAGGAAGCCGTGGGGCGAGCGGAGGCAGAGGAGGCGCAAGCGCGAGAGGGAGCGGGAGGGAGAGAAGGCGGAGGTGAAGTGGAGACCCGTGCCAAGAAGCACCCTGCTTGCCTCCAGGGTGCACTGGGTTTCTTGGGTCTCGATGGTTCTGCGATGGAACGCGTGACGCTCCCACGCCGGAAATCAACGGACGTCCTGGGGTCTCAGGGTTGGGCTTCTTGTGGAAAGTTTCTTGTGGTCGGGCCCCTACTGTACAGCCTAGACGCGGACATGAGGGCCGTTGGTCATTCCGTGGTTGTTCTTCTAGCCATCCTCGTGCACCCAGGCTCCTTGTGGTGCCAAAAAGGGGCTTCGTTCCTTGGGAGAATTATGCAATTCTGGTGGAAAGGTAGACCCCCAAGTGGAAGGGAGACGATGAGGGGGGAGAAGAAGCCGGAGGGAGGGGAGGAGGACGAGGAAGGCGTGCGACGCCAAGTGGTTCGGGACAAATCGGAACCAGAGATTCTGGGAGAGTTCCAAAGAAAAATAGAACGCCGAATTGTGGAGCGCAGCGCGCGCATTCGCAGAAGTTCCCCAAGGACTTTTCGAGGGCTTGAGGAGCCCAAGTAACGCGTGGGCGCTCAATTAAACTGTTGAGGGCGGGCAGAAAAGCTGGTGTACACGAGCATTGGGAGCGGGTGCGCGGCTTGCACGGGGGGCGCAGTAGGTTTGCGTTTCAGGGGCTTGGGCGCAGGCCGATGCTCTGATGGGGGGCCCGAGGGTGCGTCACACATATTACGCCTGTGGCGCCATGGAGGCCGCATGTGCGGTTGCAGTGGGGCGGGCGCCCCGCCGCGCGCACCGTCGCGACAGCTCTCTTGGGCGCCCGCCCGCCGCCGTGGACGTAGTGGGCCCAGCTAGTCTCGCGGTCGGCGCGCGGCGGGTCGGCAGCCACGACGCTGGCGGCCTGAAACTGCTTCGAAAGTGTTTCTCCCCGAGCCCGGGGCTACTGTACGTTTTCGGTGGCACGCGCAGCTCGGAAAAAGAATCGCCTTGTCCGTCGGCGGCCAGTTGGCTGTCGTCGCGCAGAAGTACCTGCGGATGGCGCGGTCCACGCTCAGCGCAGAGAGCGTGTCCATGGGCGTGGACTTGTGGAGGGGCAGGAGGAAGGACCTCGTGGTCGGGACCATCGCGGCCTGCGATGTCCACGGCCCCCACCCTCGGCGCGTGAAGACCTGCTGGGCGCCGCCGCAGGCCGATTTCAGAGAATCTCGGAACGGGAATTCCGGGCGCGCCAAATTTCGCGGGCCGAAAAACTCTCAGAGAATTTCGGCCAGCTCCGAGGTTTTGGGTTTATGGGAATGTTTCACGCGGGGTGTCGAGTTCAGAGATTTCCAGAGATTCTCAGAGAAGTTTGGACGCGAGAATTTGGCGCGCCCCGTTTTCTGGTTTTGTGAATCTCTGAAAAGCGGTTCCTCAGGTTTTACCGGATCTCCAGGCGTCCCACTGTCAGCCAGAGACGAGCGATTGGCTGGCGCCGCGCCCGATGCTTCCGGAGTCGCGAACTCGGTCCTCGATTCCCTGGGGCCCGCGGGCCCCTGGGCCAATCGCGAGGTTGCCGAAGCCCCCGGGCGGTTGCGCGCGATTGTCTCCGAAACCGGAGTTGGGCATCCATGTGGACGCCCGCGCGTGCGCGCTAGGTGTCCGCGAGATTATTCGGTGGCGGATATTGCATAGTGCGGGGGCCTTAAGACTTTGCGGGGTTTTCTCTACGGTTATCTCGGCGCGCTTCGGGAACCTTGGGGCGGCGCGGGGAAGTCGCCAGGCCGCGCGCGGGCTCCTTTTCCAATGCCTTCTTCGGCATTCTCGCGGTGTTGCGTGGCCGTAGAGGTCACTGAGTGCTGCGTTTTTTGACATTTACACGTGTTTTTCGTTGTGTTGGTTGCGTGATTGTTTTGGCGGTCCGCCTCTTTGGGGCCCCCTTGGGGCCTCAAGTTTGTTTTGTTGACGTCGGGTCTTCTGGAGTGAAAGGCGCTTGGCGCTGAATTCCCTCGGGCGCGCGCGAGGCCAACTACGCGCCGTGGCCTCATCCGCGCTGGGGCGCATTCCTTCCCTCGCGAAGCCGATGGTGCCCAAGGCGTGGCAGGCCCGTTCGGTGGCGCCCCCAGTGATTTGAAAAACCGAGCATGATTTTTATCCCGGTCAAACTTTGCCCCGATCCCGGCTTCGTCTTATAGGAAGAAAACTGCACCAACACAAATTTTCGAGGTCCGCGCGGACCGTCGAAATTTTGCGCGTCCTACAGCATCGAGTCGGTCAATCAAGCGGACCGCTGCATTCGGGGAACCGTAAGACTTGAGTTCACCAGAACTCGAATTGTCCGAAGCTTTTTGACGGGCCTCTCCTGGATTTTGACGGTTCAGTTTCCGTGGGATGTTTGCCGCGGGAGTTCGCGCGTCAGATTTTATATGGTGTCTCGTCCTTTTCTTGATTGCCCCGTCGGGCCAGCCCGAGTCTCCGAACCCATGTCTTGCGTTCTGGCGCTCCAGCCTACTTAAGCCTTGATCACCAGAAAGAACCTCGAGCCCCACGAAAGCACCGACATTTCACATGTCGGGCCCTGGAAGGCGATGCTCGGTCGACGCCGTCTCGGTGCCTTTTCTTGGGTGCTCGAAACCAGCTCTGGCCTGCGCTCCCGAGTGCGACGGGAGCAGCGTCAGTACCCACGCTTCCCTGCTGCACGCTCGCTGCGGGGCCGGCGGTCGCCGTGGGGGGAGAAGCGTCGAGTACACGTAAGAGTGACCATTCGCCGGAGTGGCCTTTGGTGCGGGCTCGTCGAGCTCCGCCCGATCGCCGAGCGCGATGCGTTGTGAGCGGCCTGCGCCCTGAGGTTTGGTTCCCTCGCGCCCCCAAAGGTTGCGCACCAAAGGTCACTCTTACCCAGGGTCACTCTTACGTCTAGCCGAGAAGCGGGCCCTGACGAGAACGGGCCCCGAGGTTTCTCGCGCCCATTTCCGTGGGCCCTCGGGGCGCCCTCCACGGGGCCCGTGGGGGCCGTCGGAGAACGGCTCGGGAGGAGCACCGCGTCCAGAGGGAAGGCCCCAGAGCCTCGGTACGGGAGGGTTTCCCCGAAGGGTTTAGGCGACCCGTCCTCCTCCTCCTCCTCCCCCTCCTCCTCCTCCTCCTCTTCCTCCACCTCCTCCTCCTCCTCCTCCTCCTCCTCCTCCTCCCCCTCCCCCTCCCCTTCCTCCTCCTCCACTCCTCCTCCTCCTCCTCCTCCTCCTCCCTCTCGTCCTCCTCCTCCTCCTCCTCCTCCTCCTCCTCCTCCTCCTCATCTCCTCCTCCTCCTCGTTTCCTCCTCCTCCTCCTCCTCCATCTCCTCCTCCCCCTCCCCCTCCTCCAGCAGTTGCACGAGGGACAGGAAGCCACAGTCAAGACGGACGTAACCAGCCGGCCCTTCAGTCTTTTGCGGGGCACGAAACATGCCCCTGGCCCAAGGTGCCCCCAGGATGGTATTGCTGTTCATTCGCGGAACCCGTAAGGTCCGTGACGGGGTCGCCCCCTCCCCGTCATGGTAACGAATGTGCTGGGAGGTGGGGGGTCTGCCCCCCAACAGCTATGGCGCCGTGCTCATGGGTATGGTGTGGTGTTGACAGGCATCGAGTAGCCTGAAGACGCCTCCGCTGGCGGGCGTCCTCGTCGTCGTCACCGTCACCGTCACCGTCGGCGTCGGCGTCGGCGTCCTCGTCGTCGTCGTCGCCGTCCCCAACGTCGTTGTCGTGGTGTGGTGATCACGTCGTCGTTCTCGTCCTCGTCAACGTCGCCGTCCTGTCGTCGTCGTCACCGTCACCGTCACCGACACCGTCACCATCGGCGTCAGCGTCGGCGTCGGCGTCGGCGTCGTCGTCCTTGTCGTCGTCGTCGTTGCCGTGGCGGCGGGTGCCGTGCCGTGCCGTGCCGTCGTCCTTGTCGTCCTCTTCTATCATGACTTGGCGGGTGAGACTCGACCTTATTCGCTCAGCACTGCCTTCGAGCTCTGCCCGCATTGCCTCCTTGTCCTTCAGGCTGGCCTTCGCGATCTCCTCCTCCTCCTCTGCTCTAGTCCTTAGCAGGGCGAACTGCAATGCCTGCACCTCGTGCGGGATTTGCCGCTCCTTGTTGGCGCTTCTCAGCTCCGCTGCTTCATGGTATGCCACTTGTACTGCACGCTGCGCAGCGCCCGCCTCAAGCTTGGAGTGCTGCTGGAGCTCGTGTATGCGGGCTTCAGCTGTCTCGAGCTCGCTTTTGGTCTGCTTGAGCCGCTCCTGCTGCCGTGCTGCTGTCTGGACAATCCCTTGCAGCCTGGCCGCCTCTGCCGGCGGGAGGGCCCCTTTTCCCTTGGCATTGGCAACCACTTGGGCCTGGGCGATTGCCTGGACCCTGGCTGATTCGGCGGCAGCTTCAATCTCGAGGGCGTGGTTCTTTTTGGCCTCCTGGAACTTCTCTTCCATGACCAGCTCCTGCCTGGCGAGCTGCTGCTTGAGAGTGCCCGCTGTAGCTGTCGCTTGGGCGCTCTCGTGCTGGGCCCGTCGCAGTGCCTCTTGCGCCTCGGCTCTTGCCCGCAGCAGGTCTTGGTAGACCCTGTCCTGGGGTTGCGGCTTCTCCCGGTGCTCCGCTCGAACTTGCTCAAGCTGCTCATGCAGGTGATTTGCCCGGTGGGTCGCGGCTTCGGCCTCTGCCTTGGCTCGACTGAAGGCTGTGTCATGGCTGATTATCCTGGCCTCCATCTGCGTCGCGAACTCGAGCTGCTCGGCTTGTTGCTTCTTGATTTCATGGCGGAGGGCCTTGTGTTGCTGCTGCTGCTGCTGCTGGGCTGCGCTCTCCGCTGCGGTGATGCGCTGCAGCTGCTCTGACTCCTCCTTGAGTGCCAGCCTGAGTTTCGCCTGCTCGCCGTTGTGGCGGAGTGCTTGTTCTCGGGCGACCCTCCTGACTTCCGCCAGCTCGGCAGCAAACTCTTGCTCGGCTTCGGCATGGCGCTGCTGCTGGTGGGCCCGCTCCGCATTCGCCTTGGCCACCTGATCTGCGAAGCCTCTGGTTGCGCTGCCTGCCGAGCTGGCTCTTGAGCGTGGCGATCGCCCCACCACTCCCGCTGGCCAAGCTGGGAACCCGTCACCAGGTGCTTCGCTGTTCAGGCGCCTGTCGATCACGGCCTTGTGGAAGGCATCCCAGCTCGGTGCCAAGCCGAACCCGTCCGTGTCCCAGTCGCCCTCGTCGTCCGCCGCGCCGCCGTCGGCGAGCACGGCCCGCACGTCGGCGATGTTGGACTCGAGCTGCCTCAACTCCTGCTGCTTGGCCTTGAGGTCGTCCCGCAGCTCGTTCGTCTTGGCCTCGAGGGCGATGACTTCGAGTTTGACGGCCTTGCGCCTCTTGCTGAGCACCTGCAGCTGGTCATTCGGCCTCCTCGTGACCAGCTTCTGATACTTGATGACCGCGATCTCCATCAACTGCTCCTTCGTGCTGTCCCCCGCGGCCTGCTTGGCAATGACCAGGTCGCCAAGCTTCCTCAGCCTCTGGTCGGCGGTGCTCAGAAACTTCTGGATGCCTGCACGGTCGGCCGGGGGCGCCTGCCACTTTGGGTGGGTGGTGGCCTCGTCCAGCGTGCAGGCCGCCACTGAGTCGATGACCTTTTGAGCTCGCTGGTCCGCTTTGCTGGAGCTGGCCTGGCCACCCTTGCCCGCCCTGGGCTGCTGCTGCTGCTGCTGCCAGGGAGGCTGACTGGGCTGCTGCTGCTGCTGCTGCTGCCATTGGCGAGGGCTGGCCTGGCCAGAGCGTCGTGGCCGCGACGGCTCCCTGCGCCAGGGCGGGTCCTCACCTGCTGGCTCGGCGTGCCAGTGCTGCTCTCGCCAGCCAGCGCCATGCCACCTCTCCTGGCGCCATGGGGGCGCTGCTGGCGGTGCTGCTTCCTCCTGGGCCTGGCCCTTGCCGCTGCGGCCACCACTGCCTCTGCCCTTACCGTCACGGGCCATCGCTGGCTGGGCAGAGTGGTGGGCGGCCAGGCGCTCGGCCGCTGCCCGCAGGCGGAGCAGGAGCCTGTCCTGGGCTCTCTGCTGCCGCTCGCGGCGGTGGGCAGCGCCCTCTGGACCTCCTCCTCGGCGATGTCGCGGCGTCCCGCCGCTGGGCCGCAGCGCGGCCGCGAGCGCCGCGGCCTGCGGCAGGGGACAGGGAGGCACAGGTGGCCCCCTGCCGCAGAATATGGCGCGCGGCGCGCGTGAGCCCGGCCTCGGGGGCTGGCCGATGCGCGATGCGCCCTGCCACCGCGATCGATCGGGCGGCAGGCGCCGACCGACCCCGATGGATCGATCGGGATCGGCTGGCCCGCAAGAGGCCAAATGGCTTCCTCCTCCTCCTCCTCCTCATCTCCTCCTCCTCCTCGTTTCCTCCTCCTCCTCCTCCTCCATCTCCTCCTCCCCCTCCCCCTCCTCCAGCAGTTGCACGAGGGACAGGAAGCCACAGTCAAGACGGACGTAACCAGCCGGCCCTTCAGTCTTTTGCGGGGCACGAAACATGCCCCTGGCCCAAGGTGCCCCCAGGATGGTATTGCTGTTCATTCGCGGAACCCGTAAGGTCCGTGACGGGGTCGCCCCCTCCCCGTCATGGTAACGAATGTGCTGGGAGGTGGGGGGTCTGCCCCCCAACAGCTATGGCGCCGTGCTCATGGGTATGGTGTGGTGTTGACAGGCATCGAGTAGCCTGAAGACGCCTCCGCTGGCGGGCGTCCTCGTCGTCGTCACCGTCACCGTCACCGTCGGCGTCGGCGTCGGCGTCCTCGTCGTCGTCGTCGCCGTCCCCAACGTCGTTGTCGTGGTGTGGTGATCACGTCGTCGTTCTCGTCCTCGTCAACGTCGCCGTCCTGTCGTCGTCGTCACCGTCACCGTCACCGACACCGTCACCATCGGCGTCAGCGTCGGCGTCGGCGTCGGCGTCGTCGTCCTTGTCGTCGTCGTCGTTGCCGTCCCCAACGTCGTTGTCGTGGTCTGGTGATCACGTCGTCGTTCTCGTCCTTGTCAACGTCGCCGTCCTCTCGTCGTCGGCGGCGTCGTCATCGTCGTCATCGTCGTTATCGTTATCGTCATCGTTGTTATCGTCGTCGCCTCGTCGCGGTCGTCATCGTCGTCGTCGAGAATGGCCTCGAAGGGTCTGCAGACTCCTTCAGAGGCCTGCGAAGATCTCCTGTGGCCTCCGGAGACCTCTGGCGACCTTCAGAGGCGGCCGTTGTCGTCGTTGTCGTCGTCGTCCATGTGGTCGTCGCCCTCGTCATCTCCGAGGGCCTCAGAAGGGCCTCGAGACGCCGCCATAGGCTTCCAGAGTCCTCCCGAAGCCTTTGGAGACCTTTTGAGATCTTCAGATGCGGCCGTCTTCGTCGTCGTCGTCGCAGAGGTGGCGGCCATCGTCGTCATCATCGTTGTCAGCGTTGTCGTCGTCGTCGTCGGCGGCATCATCGCCGTCGTTCTCGTCGTCATCGTCGTCGTCGTGGTCGCGCCCAGAGGTGGCGGCCATCGTCGTCATCCTCGTCGTCGTCGTCGTCATTGTTTTCGTCGTTATGGTAATTTTTGTCGTCATCGTCGTCGTCGTCGTCTCCGCGGGCCTCGAAGGGCATCCAGACGCCTCCAGAGAAGCCTCCAGAGACCTCCCGAAGCCTCTGGAGACCTCTGGAGGCCTTCAGAGGCGGCCGTCCTCGTCGTCGCCCAAGTTCTTCTCAACGTCGTCGTCGTCGTTGTCCTCGTTGCTGTCGCCCTCGTCGTCCTCGTCCTCGTCCTCGTCGTTTTCGGCGTCCTTGCCCTCGTCCTGGTCGTCGTCGTTGTCGTCTGCGTCGGCGTTGTTGTCGTCGTTCTCGTCGTCGTCACCGTCCTCGTCCTTGTCCTCCTCGTCGTCGTCGTTCTCGAGAGCCTCGAAGGGACTCCAGACGCCTCCAGAGACCTCTGGAGACATCCTGAGGCCTCTGGAGACTCCCGATGACCTTCAGTCGTCGTCGTTTCCGAGAGCCTCGTTGGGCCTCCAGGCGCTTCCAGAGGCCTCCGGAGACATCCTGAGGCCTCTGGAGACTCCCGATGACCTTCAGTGGCGGCCGTCGTCGTCGTCGTCGCCGCCGCCGCCGCCGTCGTTCTAGTCGTCGTCCTCCAACTCCTCCTCCTCCTCCTCCTCCTCCTCCTCCTCCTCCTCCTCCTCCTCCTCCTACTCGTCCTTGCCTTAGTCCTTCTCCTCGTCCTCGTCGTTGTCGTCGTCGTCATCGGCCGATGCCCAGGTCCCCCCCGCCTGCAGGGCCCGCCCACGCTCGTTGCCTCTGAGCACCCCACGGGGGTGCGACCCTCCCCCCCCGCAGGGACGCTACGGGGAGGGGAAGCAATGTTTCTCCCCCCCTTCCCCCCTCCCTCCCTCCCCCCCCCCCCTTCCCCCCCTTCCCCCCCCTCCCCCCCCCCCCTTCCCCCTCCCTCCCTCTTTCCTCCCCTCCGTCTCCCTCCCCTTCCCCCTCCCTCCCGCCCCCCCCTTCCCCTTCCCTCCCTTCCCCCCCGTCCCCCCCTTCCCCCTCCCTCCCTCCCGCTTTCCTCCCCCTCCGTCTCCCTCCACTCTGAGCCCCAACGTCGTGACGCGCTTTGTTTCTGTTCTGCCTCGCAGTCGTGAGGTGCTCGGCGGTTCCGCGACGCAGTCGTGGGGCATTCCGCTTCTGCTTCGCAGTCGTGTCTGTGCGGGCACGCAGTCGCCCTGCAACGTCTTTTCGGTCGTGTGCTCCTGAAGAGTTGCCAATCGCGCGCTCTTCTGCCCACGCGTCCCTCGGGACGCCCGGCTCAAGGCAGGCAGGCCTGCCCCCAACGGTTACAAAGTCCAGGGCTCGCTTGGGACTGGCTGCCTCTCAAAACAGCCGAACCCCCCCTCGAAACTTTCCGAACCCCCCCCTCGAAACTTTCCGAAAACCCTCGAGGCTTTGAGGATGGTTTCGGGAGGGTCTGGGGAGGGTTTCGGGAGGGTCTGGGGAGGGTCTGGGGAGGGTTTTTCCATCGCTTTGGGGGGGAACCAGTCCCTGGCGAACCTTGGGCTTTCTAGCCCCACGGCCTCGAGAGCACCCCATCCCGAGGCCCAGAGGGCCCCAGGAGCTCCAAACTGCAGCGAAAAGCTGGGGGCACCTTGGGCCCGGGGCACTTCGAGCAACCCTCGAGCGGGGAGGGAACACAGGGGGAGGTTTGGGGAGAGAGCCAGGCCGCCCAACTTGGGTCGAAGAAGATCGGGTCGGTGTCTCGTGCCGTTCGTCGATTGGGTTAAGTCGGGCCTGTCCCTCTACAGGAGGAGTTTTCAAAAATAGCAAACACATGGTCTGGGGACCATTTGTTGTTTACTTTTGAATAGTTTGGGGCATTGTTGGAGCATGTTTTTTTTTTCGTCCAAAATCCCCACTATGGCACGCCCGACCTAACGATAGGGCTCGGTTCGCATTCTTATTTTATCCCTCCCGACGTCGCCGACACAGCCGATGCATCGGCGGTGGGCGATGCGGCGCGATCCTCGGACGCCACCTGCTCGGGCCCCATCTGGGTGGCCTCCCAGGGAGGGGAGGCGAGGGCGGGGATCCAGGTGAGGAGCGCGCGAGAGGATGGAAACAAGGGTTAAGTCGGGCCTGTCCCTCTACAGGAGGAATATTCAAAAACATATAAAACAATACTCTGGGGACGATGTTTTGATTATTTTCCGCTATTTGGGAGCATTTTCGGTGTATTGTTGATTGTTCGTCCGAAATCCGCATGTAGGAGGACACGCCCGACCTAAAACAAGAGGGAGCGGCACAGAGGGGTTGCCAGGCGTAACGGGAGAGGGAAGAGAGGGACGCGGAGGAGGGCACGGGCTGAGGAGCTCTGAGGGGCTCAAGGCATGGGTCATCAGGCTGGAGGAGCGCACGAGGGAGGCAGGGGTGAGCCGAGGGATGGAGGTGAGAACCGAGGGAAGGTGAGCGGAGGAGGGATGGATGGCGAGCGGAGGAGGGGGAGAATCGTAGATAGGGAAACAGGCAGGGAGCGCTGTGAAGTGGGCTCACGGGAGAGCTCCATGACCGCCTGGTCGCGCGTTTGCGGTCCTTCCCCGCTCTCCACTCCTCCTCCTCCTCCTCCTCCTCCTCCTCCTCCTCCCCCTCCTCCTCCTCCTCCTCCTCCTCCTCCTCCTCCTCCTCCACGGACGAGACACGCATAGTCAAACACCGAGGGAGGCTTGGAAGGCTCCGTGGCCATCTCGAGCCGTCTTGGAGCGGTGTTGGGGCCGTCTGGGGCACTTTGGTAGCCATCTCGAGCCAGCTTGGGCTATCTGGACTAT
This sequence comes from Prorocentrum cordatum, assembly GCA_963575745.1. Classification (NCBI taxonomy): domain Eukaryota; class Dinophyceae; order Prorocentrales; family Prorocentraceae; genus Prorocentrum; species Prorocentrum cordatum. The sequence goes on from CAUYUJ010007036.1 coordinate 151,928, forward strand.
CTTGGAGGTCATCTTGGGTTCTCTGAGGCCGCTCGGGGGCCTCTTGGGGGCTCTCGGGTGCTTTTTGAAGGCCTCTTGGGGCTTCTTAGGGCGCTATTTGGGCCCTCTTCGGGGCCTCCCAGGAGACCTGGAGGGCCTCTTGGGGCCATCTTGGAGGCGGTCGGTCAACACACGGGGGGGTACTCGATTTGCGTCCCTCCCCCCCGGGGGCCACGATCCTCGTGAGGGGTGGCAACAAGTGGCCCTCCCAATGGCTGAACAAGGAGTCCTACCTCGCGATCCCTCCCAAAACATCTCAGGTAGGGGAGGGGGAGGGTTCCCCCCCGAAGGGAGGAGGGGTTGTGGAAGAGGAAAGGGACCCTCCTTATATCCAGGCTAATGGGGGTGCACACGTTATTCTGATTCGCGGTGTTCAAGTCCCAGGAATGGCGTTCTGGCACGATCCAGGCTTGCAAAGACGCAACAGTCAGGTTGATCCGTGGCGTTGGAATCCCGAGAACCATGTTTTGGCTTGCTTCAGGTTCTTCAACCAGTTGTCTTCCAACGAGGCAATTCCCTCAGTAAAAAATGAACCGTTGTAGGTGCCTATGAAGAGCGAGCTCGGAGGGAGGGTTTATTCCAACATCGTTGATGCATCTTGGGTTTACACTGGTCCTCCTCCTCCTCTTTCTCCTCCTCCTCCTCCTCCTCCTCCTCCTCCTCCTCCTCAGGGTCCTCCTCCTCCCCTCCTCCTCCTCCTCCTCCTCCTCCTCCTCCTCCTCCTCTCTCCTCCTCCTCCTCCTCCTCCTCCTCCTCCTCCTCCCCCTCCTCCTCCTCTCCTCCTCCTCCTTCTCCGCCTCCTCCTCCTCCTCCTCCTCCTCCTCCTCCTCCTCCACCTCCTCCTCCTCCTCCTCCTCCTCCTCCTCCTCCTCCTCCTCCTCCTCCTCCTCCTCCTCCTCCTCCTCCTCCGCCTCGGCAGGTGGGCGAGCCCCTTTCCACGTACGCGGGGCACTCGGGCAGCGTCTGCTGCCTGCCGGGCCCCCAGTTCGGCGGGCTGCTGCGGGCGCCTGTTGGGGACGGCTCCTGCAGCCCAGGAGACGTTGCCCGCAGATCCCCAGGGCGCCAGAGACGGGGGCACAGCCAACGGGGGTACGGGGAAGGCAGATTTTTTTCGTTTGGGGTATGCCCCCGTTTAGGGAGCCCTGGGTGCCGTAGACGGGGATGCAGTAAAGCGGGGGTATTTGGAAAAGCCTGAGCCCCCGTTTAGCTAAACCCCCATTTACGAATGCCCGAGATCCAAGCGTCGCAAGCATCGAAGAATACACAATCGCAGACATCGGCGAAGCGCAATGGGGGGGCAGGGGGAGGGGGGAAGGCTTCTTAGAAGCACCCCTGCTTCTTACCAGGCGCGGGCCCTCCCTACAGATGCAGGGCGAGCGCTTTCTACGAAGCAGCTTCATGCTAAGAGAAGCCTTCCCCCCCCCTCCCCCTGCCCCCGTGCGCGCCGCCAAGTAAGCATGCATGTCGGGAGCTCCCCGCCGACTTCTAGGATCGGAACCCATTCTACGTATTATCTCTCGGAGGTCCGCGTCGTGTTTCTTGGATCGACGTCGGGCGCCCCCAGCGGCGTCGCCCCCGGCGCACCCCGCGCCCCAGGGAGAGGCGTCCCGCGCCGATCCGAGAGATCCGCGCCGCGGACCTCCGAAAATCCCCCTCCTCCTCCTCCTCCTCCTCCTCGCCCTTGTCCTCGTCCATCTCCTCCTCCTCCTCCTCCTCCTCCTCGTCCTCCTCTCCCTCCTCGTCCGCGTTCTCGTCCTCCTCCTCCTCCTCCTCCTCCTCCTCCTCCTCCTCCTCCTCCCTGTAGACGGGGCGCTGGAGAAGGAACCCTTTTCGTTTGGGCGGGGGTCGGTGTTCCCCGATTGTTTCAGACGTTGCCTCGGGTGCTCCTCAGGTCTTCCATGGGGAAGCGAAGTTCAACTTGTGAAAGAAAGGGGCCTCGCTCCCCAGTCAGGGTTCCTCCAGTCAACGCCCCGACGTTTTGACCCAGCGTATGATTCGGGAACGAAGGAAGCCGCGCCGCCAGCGCGGAGGGCCCCGCGCCGATCCACAGGAGCCGCGCGGATCTCCGGAGGTTCGTGCTGTTTTTTTTTTGTTGGCTGCTTCTCCGAGACAACAGGCGCGGCGGCGGGTTGTTCCTGGTGCTCGGCCTCCGCGGGCTGGCTCCTGGCCCCGGCGTGGTCAGTCAAGCAGTGGCGAAGCGTCCTGGCTCGCCGATAGCCCTACCAAGCAATGTTCTAAGAACCTTTTTGTGGTTTCCACGACATGTTCTGAGAACATGTCTGGCGGAGCCTATTTTGTTTTAACACATCGGGCTCATGTTCTAAGAACAGTGTTTCTGTTCTTAGAACACTCTTGGGTTCTAAGAACACTTCGTGGCAGGACTATAGGAATGCCGGGACGGTCGGTCCCTGCTCAAGTCAAGCGACGACTCGTGAGGAAGAGCCAGCCCCGGGAAGGGGCCGAGACCCCCGGTGGCGAGTGCCGCGAGGCACACGTGCTGCCTCGTGGGAGAGGGCCGGCCAAGCCCCCGCGAGACTTGCGAGCGCCGCTGTTTGGGCGTAGAGTGCGGGGGGCAGCTCGTGTGTGTCAAGACGTGGTGGTGGACTGTGTCGTGATGGGTGCAGACTGCTGCATGCGAGGCAGATCCCCTCCTCCTCCCCTGCCTCGGCGCCCTGGCTCCACGTCTGCCTTCGCACTCCTCATCCTCCTCTTCCTCTCTCCGCCTCCTCTTTCCCCGCTCCTTGCCGGAAACCTCCCTCCACCTCCAGCGCGCTTCCGAAAGGATTGTGGACACCTCGTCGTCCTCCCCTCCCTCCTCTCTCCGCCTCCTTCCCCGCCCCTTTCCGGAAACTTTCTTCCACCTCCAGCAGGCTTCCAAAAGGCTACAGTCGGCCTGGATCAGTAGGTCGACCCTGCCAAGTCAAGGGTAATTACCCTTGTGTCCTGTGCCTCGCGGCCCATGCCTTCTCGCATTCCTATGTCAATGTGGCCCCCGGAAGGGTCTCGTGTCCTCTCGCGTGTCCTTTCTTTGGTGCTTCGTTCGCAGAGCCGGATTCGACGGAATGCGTGGGAGCGACAGACGGCCGCCAGCGGCAGACCGCGCCACAGGGGGGACGAGCCCGCGAGCATTGCACAGTCGGGGCGCTGAAGAAGGAACCTTTTTGGTTGGGGAGGGGCTCCGTGTTCCTCAACTGTTTCGCAGCTTCCCTTAGGTTTTCCTTCTGTTTTCGAAGGGTAATCGACGTCTAACTCATCGAAAAGTGGGCCCGTTCCCTATGTAGGGTTCCTTGGGCCAACGCCCCGACTGTACTTGCTATCCCACCCTGGAGCTCGGGCGGACAACCACAGCCGCACGGCACGGCACGACATTTGGGCGAGAGATCCGGGCAGTACAGCCGCGAGTCACGGTGAGGCCGCCTTCTCCGTGCCCCCCTTGGGGCCAACTGCGGGCGCCCGACGTTCCTCGCTTCGCCGCCTATGCGGGCACGCGGCGTGTGAGGGTGCTGCCACGAAGCCCTGAACGGCCGGAGCAACAACGGACCGCCGTGAGTCTGCTGAAGCCTCCTGCCGTCAAGCGTCGGTGCGTTTACGGGTCGTGGGGAAGAAGCAGAGGGAAAAGCAGGATGAGGCAGATGGGTGGAGGACGAGGAGGAGGGAGGAGGAGGGGGTATCAGGAGCAGCTCTGCGACCGAGAAGGAGCAGAGGGAGGAGGGAGGAGGGGGGAAGAGGAACCAGGGGGATGTGTCGGAGCTGGGACAGGGGAGAGGGCGGGAGAAAAGAGGGGGAGAACAATTTGAAAGAGGTGGAGGTGTCGAGGAATACTTACTCGTCGCGAAGATCCTCGTATGTGCATCTTCTAGTCATGGCACGTCTCGATGAGGGAATCTGTATGCGAGCATCTCTGGGTGCGAGAGCGACTTTCGCATCCAGCGGGAAGCAGCGAGTCCTGAGGGAACACGCTGCTTCGCCTGGATGCGCGCCGAAGCACGACCCTGAGGGCACATCTCATTGAATCGCTTCGCTCACTCCGCCAGCCCACTCCGCATCACTGGGGCTGCGTGGTGGTGGTCGCGTGCCCGTGGGCCTCTTGGGGGCCTCAGGGTCGCTCTTGGGGCTCTTGGGAGGCCCTGAGGGCGGCGCCCAGGAGCGTTGTGAGGCTCTTATGGGCTCCCTTGGAGCCTCTTGGAAGCTTCCTGCAGCTTCTTCGGGGCGTCCTGGGGTCCGAGGGTTCGAAATGTCCAGTCTGGTTCTTCCCGTGGGCCCCTCTTGGCGCAGTCCGAAAGCCGTCTTGGTCATTTTGGGTCTCTTCGAACCGTCTCGAGGCTCTCTGGGACTGTCTTGGAGCCTTCTTGGGGGCCTCTTCGGCTGTCTTGGGGCGATCTTGGGAGCCCCTGGGGCCGTCTTGGACGTTGCGAAGGCTGAGGAGGCGAATCGGGTACAAACATATACGTTTTACGAAGGCAATGTAACGATTTGTGCCTCCTGGGGCTCGCTTCGGAGGCGTCTCTTGGAGCCTCTTGGAGCCTCTTGGAAGCTTCCGGGAGCTTCCTCGGGGCGTCTGGAGGCCGAAGATTCGAAATGTCCGTTCTGGTACCTCCTTTGGACCCTTCGAGGAGCAGTCCTGAGGCCGTCTCGGCCTGTCTTGGGGGGTCCTACAGCCGTCTTGAGGCTCTTTGGGGCTGTCTTGGAGCCTTCTTGGGGGCTTCTTCGGCGGTGTTGGGGCGATCTTGTGAGCCTCTGCGGCAGTCTTGCACGCTACGACAGCTGAGGAACGAATCTGGGGAAAACATACGTTTTTGCGACAGGAACGGAGCGATGTTTGCCTCTTGGGGCTCTCTTCGGAGGCGTCTCTTGGAGCCTCTTGGGCCCTCTTGGAAGCTTCCTGCAGCTTCCTCCGTGCATCTGGGGCCCGAAGGTTCGAAATGTGTGTTCTGATTCCTCCTCTTTGCCCCTCTTGGCGCGGTCTGGAGGCCGTCTTGGCCAGTCTTGGGCCTTCTAGAACCGTCTTGAGGCTCTTTGGGGCTGTCTTGGAGCCTTCTTGGGGGCTTCTTCGGCGGTGTTGGGGCGATCTTGTGAGCCTCTGCGGCAGTCTTGCACGCTACGACAGCTGAGGAACGAATCTGGGGAAAACATACGTTTTTGCGACAGGAACGGAGCGATGTTTGCCTCTTGGGGCTCTCTTCGGAGGCGTCTCTTGGAGCCTCTTGGGCCCTCTTGGAAGCTCCCTGCAGCTTCCTCCGTGCATCTGGGGCCCGAAGGTTCGAACTGTTTGTTCTGATTCCTCCTCTTTGCCCCTCTTGGCGCGGTCTGGAGGCCGTCTTGGCCAGTCTTGGGCCTTTTAGAACCGTCTTGAGGCTCTCTGGGGCTGTCTTGGAGCCTTCTGGGGGGCTTCTTCGGCGGTGTTGGGGCGATCTTGTGAGCCTCTGCGGCAGTCTTGCACGCTACGACAGCTGAGGAACGAATCTGGGGAAAACATACGTTTTTGCGACAGGAACGGAGCGATGTTTGCCTCTTGGGGCTCTCTTCGGAGGCGTCTCTTGGAGACTCTTGGGCCCTCTTGGAAGCTTCCTGCAGCTTCCTCCGTGCATCTGGGGCCCGAAGGTTCGAACTGTTTGTTCTGATTCCTCCTCTTTGCCCCTCTTGGCGCAGTCTGGAGGCCGTCTTGGCCAGTCTTGGGCCTTAGAACCGTCTTGAGGCTCTCTGGGGCTGCCTTGGAGCCTTCTTGGGGGCTTCTTCGGCTGTGTTTGGGCGATCTTGTGAGCCTCTGCGGCAGTCTTGCACGCTACGACAGCTGAGGAACGACTCTGGGGAAAACATACGTTTTTGCGAAAGGAAAGGAGCGATGTTTGCCTCTTGGGGCTCTCGTCGGAGGCGTCGCTTGGAGCCTCTTGGGCCCTCTTGGAAGCGTCCTGCAGCTTCCTCCGTGCATCTGGGGCCCGAAGGTTCGAAATGTTTGTTATGATTCCTCCTCTTTGCCCCTCTTGGCGCGGTCTGGAGGCCGTCTTTGCCAGTCTTGGGCTTTTTTGAACCGTCTTGAGGCTCTCTGGGGCTGTCTTGGAGCCTTCTTGGGGTGGCTTCGTCGGCGGTGTTTGGGCGATCTTGTGAGCCCCTGCGGCAGTCTTGCACGCTACGACAGCTGAGGAACGAATCTGGGGAAAACATACGTTTTTGCGACAGGAACGGAGCGATGTTTGCCTCTTGGGGCTCTCTTCGGAGGCGTCTCCTGGAGCCTCTTGGGCCCTCTTGGAAGCTTCCTGCAGCTTCCTCCGTGCATCTGGGGCCCGAAGGTTCGAACTGTTTGTTCTGATTCCTCCTCTTTGCCCCTCTTGGCGCAGTCTGGAGGCCGTCTTGGCCAGTCTTGGGCCTTGTAGAACCGTCTTGAGGCTCTCTGGGGCTGTCTTGGAGCCTTCTTGGGGGCTTCTTCGGCGGTGTTGGGGCGATCTTGTGAGCCTCTGCGGCAGTCTTGCACGCTACGACAGCTGAGGAACGAATCTGGGGAAACCATACGTTTTTGCGAAAGGAACGGAGCGATGTTTGCCTCTTGGGGCTCTCTTCGGAGGCGTCTCTTGGAGCCTCTTGGGCCCTCTTGGAAGCGTCCTGCAGCTTCCTCCGTGCATCTGGGGCCCGAAGGTTCGAAATGTTTGTTATGATTCCTCCTCTTTGCCCCTCTTGGCGCGGTCTGGAGGCCGTCTTGGCCAGTCTTGGGCCTTTTAGAACCGTCTTGAGGCTCTCAGGCTCTCTGGGGCTGTCTTGGAGCCTTCTTGGGGGGGCTTCTTCGGCGGTGTTGGGGCGATCTTGTGAGCCTCTGCGGCAGTCTTGCACGCTACGACAGCTGAGGAACGAATCTGGGGAAAACATACGTTTTTGCGAAAGGAAAGAAGCGATGTTTGCCTCTTGGGGCTCTCTTCGGAGGCGTCTCTTGGAGCCTCTTGGGCCCTCTTGGAAGCGTCCTGCAGCTTCCTCCGTGCATCTGGGGCCCGAAGGTTCGAAATGTTTGTTATAATTCCTCCTCTTTGCCTCTCTTGGCGCAGTCTGGAGGCCGTCTTGGCCAGTCTTGGGCCTTGTAGAACCGTCTTGAGGCTTTTTGGGGCTGTCTTGGAGCCTTCTTGGGGGCCTCTTCGGCGGTGTTGGGGCGATCTTGGGAGCCCCTGGGGCTGTCGTGGCCGTTGCGAAGGCTGAGGAGGCGAATCGGGTACAACAATATATATGTCACGAAGGAAATGTAACGATGGTTGCCTCTTGGGGCTCTATTCGGAGGCGTTTTGGAGGCGTCTTGGACATTGGAGGCCTGTGGGGCCGTCCGGAGGCCATCTGAGACATCTGGGAGCGATCAGTGTGCGACTCGGAGCCATCTGGAACCTCTTTGGGGCGCTCCTAGAGCGATTTGGGAGCCTCCAGAACCGCGCCCGGGAGTTCCGCCATCTCTGATCCAGAGTCTGTTGGGTGTCCGTCCGCGTACTTTCCGTCCGGGGATCCCCAGGGTGCGCGCCGAAGCACGACACTGACGATGATGATGACGATGATGATGACGATGACGATGACGATGACGATGACGATGACGGTGTTGATGACGATGATGATGAGGATGACGATGGTGGTGGTGGTGGTGGTGGTGATGATGATTATGATGATGGTCGTGGTGGTGATGGTGATGGTGAGGGTGGTGGTGATGATGATCGTTTCTCGTGGTGTGTTGCTGCGCGTCTCGACGCAGCCTGACACGAAGGCGGTCGGCCAGGCCAGGGCCCTTCGAACATGGCTCCAGACTCGCTTGCGAAGCCCTCGAGCCGAACTGGCTACGGCCTGGATCGCCGTGAGAGGCCGAGGTCGGTCGACTATAGGCGATGCATCGGCGACGCCAGCGATGCATCTGCGACGTCGGCGTGAAGCAAAACGGTATCCACAGCGAGCCGCATCGCCGATGCATCAGCGATGCGGAGCAATCCTGCATCTCCACCTACTCGGACTCCGTTTGGGAGACCTCTCAAACACGAGGTGGGAGAGACAGAACAACGGAATCGATTGCGCCGACGTTCGCGCGCAAGCGTCCCGCGTAAGGTCGCGCGTGAGTGCCCTCGCTCCCGATAAAGCGGGACGCGCTGGCGACGCACTCAAGCGTTTGCGTAAGTTCGTGATCTCGCATAAGACTCATGGCGCCAACATCGCAGAGCGGATTTCGTTCGGAAAACACTAGGATGGGCCTGGAGTGTCCTGGAGAATTTCGTTCTGGATTTCGAAATAGATTTCGTGCGGTTTTTTGGGAGTCAGGATCGCCGCTTCGAGATTTTGTCATGGCAGAAATCCAAGCAAAAATGCTCTGCAGCACGTCTGCAAGGTCGGTGCAGTGATAAGACCCCTTCTGTTTCGTCGCTCCTTTGCGAGGCCTTTGAAGCACGAGGCGCGAGGAGTGACCTGGAGCCCCGTCAGAAGCCGAGGTCGGTCGACTGGGCCGGGCGCCGCATGGCGAGCGGCGCGGGCCCAGGGGACAACCGGCGCGCCCCCGCGGCGGCTTGAGGAGGAGCAGGAGAATGGCGCCAACATCGCAGAGCGAATCTCATTTTATGATGTTCCAACCTATTTCAGCCTGTAGCACCAGAAAGAATGTCGAGCACCAACAAAGTACCCACAAACTCGATGGTTTTCACGTGTCGGGCCCTGGGAGACACTCGTCCGACACTGTTTCGACACTGTTTCGACACTCTTTCTACTCGTTTCTGGGTGCTCGAAATTATTTCCGGGATGTGGTCCTTAAGGACGATGGGAGCAACATACATTTCGTTTGGAAAACAGTAGGATGGGCTCGGCGTGTCCTGGAAAATGTCGTTCCGGGTTTCGAGGTGAATTTCGTGCGGCTTTTTGGGCCAGGAATGAAGACAAACGAAACATCCACGTGGAATCCACTTCGTTTTTCGCTCGCCGTGCTGGGGTTTTGCATTGACAGAAATCCACGCCAAAATCCGCTGCAGCATGTCTGCAAGTTGGGTGCAGCGAGAATTGAAGTCGCCTTCGCGTAAGAGCTCGGAGGAGGAAGAGGTGCCCTTAACCTCTGCCCCCTCTCCCGTTTTCCCCCTCTTGGGCCTCCTTGGAGGCCCTCGGCGCCACTGCCGGATTCGCCTGGAACTCCTGGTCAGGACGCACCCCAGGAGAGGTCCGCGGGGTTAGCGGTGTATCGGTTCTTCTTGGTTTCCCCAAGAGTGACCCTTCGCCGGTCTGGCCCCTGGTGCGGGCACTCGAGGGTCCCCTCAGCACTGGCCTGAAGCGGCTTGCTGGCTTGAATTGGCCCCCTCGCGCAATCCCGAAGCTGCGCACCAATAGTCACTCTTGCCCAGGGTCATGCTTGCGTGTAGCCGAGGGGACGACGGCTAGGACTATCGAGATCAGGGAGGAGTTGGAAGAGGTGGAGAAGGAAGAGAAGGAAGAGGAGGAGGAGGAGGAGGAGGAGGAGGAGGTCAAGTGTCGCAAGTGAGGAGAGCGACGCGGAGGAGGAGGAGGAGGAGGAGGAGGAGCACGACGACGACGATGAGGAAGGAGGGCGGCGAAGGAGGAGAGGACACCGCGGGAGGAGTGCGAAGTGGGAGGAGGGCGGCGAGGGATGAGCGTAACGAGATATGACTGGCGAGGGACCAGCAAGGATGGTGGAGGAGGAGGAGGAGGAGGTGGAGGAGGAGGACGAGTGGACGAGGAGAACGAGCAAAGATGTTGCTGCGGACGGAGGAGGGGCACGGAGGCGGACGAGGATGGAGAAAGAGTGCGTCTTTGTTGGGGGTCTAGGGGGGGTGGCTCCTTTTATTTTTCAGAGGTCGTCGGACTTGTCCCGAAGGAGACAGGAGTGGGAACGGAAGGGGGAGGCGGGGGGGGGGGGACAGAGACGGCGAGGGAGGAGGCCGGAGGGGAACGAGGAGAGGGGCAATCTGCAGACTGCTCGAGGTGAAGATCCCCACCGGGAGGACGGCTTCTCACCCTGCTCCTTCTCCTGCTCCTTCTTCTCTCGCTCCCTCCATGGGTGAAGGAATGGAGGCCAACAAGGCAGGGGAGAAGGGATGAGGGAGGGGGTGGCGCAGGGGATGGGAGAGGAAGAAGATCGGAGAGAGGGAGAGACAGGGAGAGAGCGCCAGGAGTTAGACAACCAGAGGAGCACAGCGAGGAAGCGCGTTGCTCCTGGCGAGAGAGCCTATCGCGCGGGGAAGGTTTCTCCATTTCCTGCAGCAATGGCCGCCGTCTCGTGTTGAGCTCTTGGTCGTCCTCCGTGCGTTTGGCTTTGTCGAGCGCAGCGGGGCTGAGCGCATCGGTATCCAAGCTCTGGAGGCCAGGGCTACGGCGCGTGCGCGGCGCGACTCCCATTCCGAGGAAGACCTCGGGTGACGTAAGGGGGGCGGGGTGCCCTGACGTTTGGCCCCGCCCGAGGTGGATCGCAGCCTCGGGCGGGGTATCTATCCTCGGATGGGCACCCCACCCCAAGTTTCTTTCTCTCTTCCCTCTTGGCTCTTCCTCCTCTCCTCTCCCATTCCTCCTTCCTCCTCCTCTCTCCCCCTCTTCACCTCCCCTTCCCCCTCCCCTCCCTGCTGCACCTCTTCTTCCCGCTCCCCTCTCGTGTGACAAGTGAAGGAAGGGACCGTGCAGCTCCTTGAGCATGTGGCACGCGGTGGTTGCACTGCCCCCTCCCTCTCCCCATCCCTTCGCCCCCCCCCTTCTCGCCCCCTGGTAGGGGGACGTGGAGACCCGGATCTGGCAGCGGGAACGGGAGGCGGCCAGGGCGCGGCGAGGGCTCCCAGAGGTGTCCGACGACGAGGGACTCGGGGCGTCCTGTGGGTGAGGAGGAGGAGGAGGAGGAGGAGGACGAGGAGGAGGAGGAGAAGAGGAGGAGGACGAGGAGGAGGAGGAGGAGGTCACCCTGCAGGAGGGGAAGACAGACGTGGTCGTCGGATGCTGTTTTGTTCATGCAGTAGTTGTAACGTTCCGTGCCGCTCCTGAGGGTCAGGTCGGGTAGCCCACTCGTGGCCGAGGTTCTCGCCGTGCAACGTGGCCTCGGCCGCTCGTTCTCCCTGCAGCTGTGCAGCGCGCCCCGTGGCGGCAGCTCGACCTCATCCCGCTGCCCCGCAGGTGCCCGCACTGCGCCGCGCGACGCCCCCCCCCCTCCCTCGCCCTCCTCCTCCCTCCTCCTCCTCCTCCTCCTCCTCCTCCTCCTCCTCCTCCCTCCTCCTCCTCTTCCTCCTCCTCCTCCTCCTCCTCCTCCTCCTCCTCCTCCTCCTCCTCCTCCTCTCCCCCTCCCTCGCCCTCCTCCTCCTCCCTTATCTCGTCCTCCTCCACCTCTTCCTCCTCCTCCTCGTCCTCCTCGTCCTTCTCGTCCTCCTCCCCCCGCCCCCCGGTCCCCCCCAGCATCCGCGTCTGGGACTTCAGCGACGGCTACTGCGCCAGCGAGGTTGAGTCCCACGAGGGCACCGTCTGGGCGGTGGACTGCGACTGGGCTGCGGCTCACAAGGTTCGGATGGGGGGCTTGGCGCATCTGCACCACTTGGAGCCGTCTGGGCGTCTGAGGTGGCCCAGCACTGGCTCGTGCCAGCAGGAAGGGTGGGCAGGTCCGAGGTTCTGGGTCTTGGAAGGGTGTTTTGGCTTGTTCGGTATCCAAGGGCTGCTCTCGGGCCCTGGGGCTGCGAAAACTCCTCCTCCTCCTCCTCCTCCTCCTCCTCCTCCTCCTCCTCCTCCTCCCCCTCCTCCCCTCCTCCTCCTCCTCCTCCTCCTCCTCCTCCTCCTGATCCAACTCCTCTTCTTCTCCTCCTCCTCTTCCCCCCTCCTCCCCCTCCTCCCCCTCCTCCTCCTCCTCCTCCTCCTCCTCCTCCTCCTCCCCTCCTCCTCCTCCTCCTCCTCCTCCTCCTCCTCCTCCTCCTCCCCCTCCTCCTCCCCTCCTCCTCCTCCTCCTCCTCCTCCTCCTCCTCCTCCTCCTCCTCCTCCTCCTCCTCCTCCTGGGAAGGGGATGGGAGGAGGAGGAGGAGGAGGAGGAGGAGGAGGAGGCGTCCAGGGGCCGACTTTGAGGGCAGTTGATCTCATCTCCCCCTCCCGGCAGATTTCCTGGGGTGCCGGATGCCAATGAGTTCAGAGCCTGTGGCCGCCTCCAGCACACCGCGACGTGTTGCTGGCAGAGGAGCCGACGTGCTCGGCGAAAAACGTCGGTGCGTACCTATTCGCTCCAGCGTCCCGTAGCATGGGCGTTGCATGTAAGCCGAGGAGCAGGAGGTCGTGATGCTGGCTCGCTCCAAGTTGTCCGCGGTTCCATAGACGTCAAAAGGTTTCACAGCGTACCGCACAGGCTCCAGAAGCGAGGGCCGCTAGACATTCTGGAAAGCTCTGAACGCATCCTGAGCAATTCCTGTCATGACATCGTGCTCGTCCCCCACAGTGGAGGCGCGCATCAAGAAGCCAACTGTTTTCTGCCAAGGTTCCCACGGCCGCGGCCGTAAAGAAGCTGATGTGCTCAGGGTGCTCCAGCTTTCCCCTCAGGTGTACCTCTCGCGCGGGTTTTCTTGCGATGGTCTTTGCGACAGCGTTCCCCTCTTTTTGTATACGTCGGGCAAACTTCGCGAGAACTGCCTGTGGCGTTCTCTCTCTCTCTCTCTCTTTCTCCCCCTCCTCCTCCCTCCTCCTCCTCCTCCTCCTCCTCCTCCTCCCTCCTCCTCCTCCTCCTCCTCCTCCTCCTCCTCCTCCTCCTCCTCCTCCCTCCTTCTCCTCCCTCCTTCTCCTCCCTCCTCCTCCCCCTCCTACTCCTCTTCCCTCCTCCTCCTCATCCTCCTCCTCTTCCGCCTCCGCCTCCGCCTCCTCCTCCTCCTCAACCTCCTCCCTCCTCCTCTGCCCTCGCCCTCCTCCTCCTCCTCGTCCTCCCTCCTCCTCCTCCTCCTCCTTCTCCCTTTTCTCCTCCTCCTCTTCCTCCTCCTCCTCCTCCTCCTCCTCCTCCGCGCTCGCAATGCACCATGCGCCGAGCTCGGAACCCGGTCGTATTGGGCCACGCCATGGCTCGGAAAAAAGGAAACTCTCCTCTCGGGAAGAGCGCAGGGGCCCCGCGTCCGTGTGTGTGTGTGTGTGTGGCGTGTGTGGAGCACTGCCTGTAGCGTTCTCTCTCTCTCTCTCTCTATCTCTCTCTCTCCCCCTCCTCTTTCTCCTCCTCCTCCTACTCCCTCCTCCTCTCCTCCTTCCTCCTTCCTCCTCCTCCACCTCCTCCTCCTCCTCCGCGCTCGCACTGTGTGTGTGTGTGTGTCTGTGTGCCGCGATCGGCTCGACGGTCGCGCGGCGACGTCTTGGCCTGGCTCGGAAGGCAGGGCTCGTTTCGACTCCTCCGAGTCGATTCGGTTCGATTCGATTCTGATGGATTCCCATCCCGACTCGACTCGACATCGGATTCCGATTTGGGACCCGATTTCTCAATGGAGGCCCACTAGCCTGCCGATGTCTACCGATTCGACTTTTCCCGACTCGGCTGCCGATCTCCGCCGTTCCGATTCATTTCGATCGCCGATTCTGCTTGTCGATTCGATTCTGGGCTCTCCTGGGAGGGCGGAAGGGGCGGGCCTTCTCAAAAGGATCGGAAGGTCCTGAGAAGCTTCCTTAACCTTCTCCAAAGCCCAGCCGCATCCTGAGAAGGCCTAATTACCCTTCAGTCGGGCCTGTCCCTCTACAGGAAGAATCTGCAAACATAGTCGAAACATAGTCTGGGGACGATGTTTTGTGTCAACTTTTGATTTGCGTTTTTTTCTGTGTGCGTGTGTGTGCGTGTGTGTGTGTGTGTGTCTGTGTTATTTTTGGGGTATTTATTTTTGTTCGTCCAGAATCCGCCTGCAGGGGGACATGCCCGACCGAAGCCCAACCCCTCTCACGTCATCCCCCCATCGGCGCGCCGCCGGCACACGCCGAGCTCCTCAGCAGCAGCTGGAAGGCTCTGCGCGGGCTCGCAGGACTCGGGCCGTGCTGGTGCCCGGGGGGGACGCCCCCTCCTCCTCCTCCCTCCTCCTCCTCCTCCTCCTCCTCCTCCTCCTTCTCCTCCTCCTCCTCCTCCTCCTCCTCCTCCTCCTCCTCCTCCTCCTCCTCCTCCTCCTCCTCCTCCTCCTCCTCCTCCTCCTCCTCCTCCTCCTCCCCCCCCCGTGGGGTCTGAAGGCCAGCCGTTCGTCGACAGGGCTCGGCTCGCAGTCCGGCGTTCTCCCTCGCGACATCGCCGACACAGCCGATGCATCGGCGGTGGGCAATGCGGCGCGCTCCTCGGACGTCACCTGCTCGGGCCCCATTTGCGTGGCCTCCCAGGGAGGGGAGGCGAGGGGGGGGGGGATCCAGCGGAGGAGCGGGCAGGGAATGGACGCGGCACGGATCAGGCGTCCGCAAGCGTGGATCGAGGGGGCGTGGATTAGCGACGGGCCCCGTTTCCATGGGAGATCGCACACTTCCGCCGCCGGACGAGGCGGCACGGCCGCACTGTCGGGGAGGGCACCTCCCCCGATCCATGGATCTGGCGACCGCGCGCCACATCCATGGATCGCGAGTCCAGGTCAGCGAGCCCCCGAGAAGAGGCCGACCTCTGAAGGGGCGAAGGGCCTGCGTGCGATGTTCGGCCAGTGCGGCGATCGCGTGCCGACGTCTCGGCGTGGCACCGATCGATTCGGTGGCACACCGGCGGCGCGCCCCGCCTTCTCTCAGAAGGCCTGGGGAGGCCTCCAGCTTGCTGAGAAGTTCGGGTTTAGGATTTTGGGTTTAGGGTTCAGGGTCAAGGTGTCAGAGCGGATTTCGCTCGGAAAACATTGAGATGGGCCCAGAGTGTCCTGGAGAATTTACTTTCGCTCCAGACTTCGAAGTGAATATCGTGGGGATGTTAGTTCGGCCAGGATTGGTGAAGACTACAAGCAATCCGCGTGTAATCCACGTCGTTTTTCGCTCGCCGCGTCGGGACTGTGCCATGGCAGAAAAATCCACGCAGCAGTGCGTCGCAGCACGTCTGCAAGGTCGGTTCAGTGACCTTTTCCGAATCCGCAGGTTTACCAGCCTCGAACGTATCCCTATCCCTAAGATTGACACGCCAAAAGGCGATGACAATCTTAGGGCTTCGCCCTAAAAAATAGGGGAATCCCTAAGATTGGCATCGTGATGAGGAGGTGCCCAGCATAGGGATAGGGATATGTTCCAGGCAGGTAAGCAGGCGTTTTCTCGGAGGGTCGGGGAGGGCTTCTGAGGAGCCCCTTCCGCCTTCTGGGCAGGCATGCCCCAGCGCACTGCCCGCCCCCGGAGCGCCGCCGAGGGTAGGTTGAGTCGGGCGTGCCCCTCTGCAGGAGGATGCTCAAACCTAGAGACAAGAATAGTCTGGGGACGATCTTTCGACTATTGTTGACCATTGTTGGGCATGTTTTGACTATGCTTTATGTTTCGCCCAAGATCCGCCTGTAGGAGGACACGCCCGACCTAAGGTTATAATTTTTGGGTCACAGCTCGGGCCCCTGAAGAGGCCGTGCGGAACAACGATGCCGGTATTCCCAGAACGCGTTCGGCGAGGAGAAGCCGCTGGAACGCACCCCGGGGCTGGGAAACCGCCCCAGAATCACCAATCACAAGACAGCTCGCCGCTTGGGCCCCACCACCAGCCCAAATGGCGAGCATACATCGGGCGTGACCCCGTACGCAGTCTCGCGTCCAGCCAGTTTGGGCCCCTCCTCCACATCGTCCTCGTCTTCTTCCTCGTCCTCCTCCTTGCGCCCCTCCTCCTCCTCCTCCTCCTCCTCCTCCTCCTCCTCCTCCTCCTCCCCCTCCTCCCTCTCCTCCAACTCCACGTGGTCATCCTTCTCCTACGCTCAGCGGCGTTGGCAGGGTCTCAGTAGGAGCGAGTGCAAGGGTCAACGAGCCACTGCACATGGCAGACTGAATCGTCTGTGGAAGGGCCAGCACCCGACCACGTGGAGGCCTTTGGGGCCTTGTCAGGTTCCTTCTACACGGTAGAGGTAGGACCTGCTCATTTGGTTTATCTTGTCTATCTTGTTTATCCTTGCCCTCCTCCTCCTCCTCAAATATATTGTCCAACGAAGCGGATATTGCGGTAACGAGTGTTGTCGGTGCTGCTGGTTGAGTCATAGGTTGCGCGCGCGGCCACCAAACATAAAACGGCCTCGCACTGGTTTCGCCATAGGTTGCGCCATCGGCCGCCGAGAATAAAACGGCCTCCCGTTGGTTGCGCCGTAGGTTGCGCCCTCGGCCGCCGAGAGTGGCCGCCGAAATTAAAACGGCCTCTAATTGCTTGCGCCGTAGGTTTCGCCCTCGGCCGCCGAGAGTAAAACGGCCTCGAATTTCTTGCGTCTTACGCTATAGGTTGCGCCCTCGGCCGCCGAGAGTAAATCTGCCTCCTATTGGTTGCGCCAAAGAGAATAGCCGCCGAAAATAAAACTGCCTCCGATCGCTTGCGCCAAAGGTTGCGCCCTCGGCTGCCGAGAATCAAGCTGCCTCCGATTGGTTGCGCCATAGGTTGCGCCCTCGGCCGCAGAAAATAAAACGGCGGCCTAACGGGTGCGACCGGTCAGTTCAGTTCAGATCAGGTCAGTCAGTTCAGTCAGATCCACCCTGCGAGGAAGAAGTTGGGGTTGCGCCCGAGCAACCGCGCAAGCAACAACTTCTTGTAACTCTCGACCCCGGGAGCTCCCCAAGCCTCCCCAGCGGGCAGCGCATCAGTCGACTCGGTGGATACCTCAAGCCTCTCCTCCAGAAGAACGGACACCGGCATCAATGTCACTGCTCGGGGGTCGACGTTGGGCCTCCCTGGCGGCGCCTCCGGCACCGCCCGTGGCGCGATGCGCCCGCCAGGGAGGCCCAGCGCCCGGCCAGAAGGCCAGCACGGACCTTCAAGAATTCATGCCTTTCTTTCGTCTGCTCCTCGATGCTCCTCGCCCTCGCACCAGTTCGGAATTGCGTCGGGACACCGCTCATGAGCATCACGACTCATGTGGGCGGCTGGCGCAAGCGTCGAGCCCTTCGGCAGCGCGCGGAAAGGCGACGGGGCGAAGATTGATCATCTTCCCGACTAGCTCTCGCCTGGAGGTCCAGATGGATAGTTCGATGTCGTCTGAAGGACGATGGCAGAGGACAGGATATGCTTCAGTTGGGAAAAAGACGCATACTCAAGTAATCGTCGAGTTCCATGCAAATATGGAAGATATGGGAGATTCATGGGAAGACAACATTCTGGGAAATATGGATCAGATTGGGAATCCTGGGGCTTGTGTCTATGTAGCTGTGTGTCTCTGGGCCCCTTCACTTTTGTTGTTTTCGCTGCATCTTCGAGTTTCGGGCACCCTTGCCCAGACACCCGAGGCGCAGTGGAGGCGGATCAAAATCTAGCCCCTGGATGCTCCTCTTCTTGCCCTATCCGTTGCGCCTCATCCAGAAAATCCAAGACGCAGCAGGTTATGGATATAAATATGGAACGCAAAGCGCGCAACAGGGGCAGAGGGGACAGGAGACCGCTTTTGTCGCTTCCCTCCTCCATTTCCTCCTCCACCTCCTCCTTCTTCTCCTCCGCCTCCCCCTCCTCCTCCTCCGCCTCCTCCTCCTTCTTTCCCTCCTCCTCCTCCTCCTCCTTCTCCTCCTCCTCACCCCCTTCCAACAGAGGAGGAGCCCTCCTCCCCCCCAGAGGCCGTCGCGGACGCCGCCGGGGTCCCCTTCGGCGGTGGCGGCGAGGCCGCCGGCACGGCGGCCGCTCCTACGGGGGCGGCCCCCGGCGGCGCTCCCGGCAGCGGGGGCTACCCGGCAGCGTGAGCCGAAGAGGAGGCAGCGGCGTGCCCAGGTATCGGCTAGACGTAGGAGTGACCTGTCGCCAGAGTGACCTTTGGTGCGGGCCCAGTGGGCCCCCCCGATCGCCGAACGCGATGCGATGGTAGCTCCATGCGCGCCTGTGCTTGGTCCCCCCGCGGCCCCCACAAAGCCGCGCACCAAAGGTCACTCTTACCCAGGGTCACTCCTGCGTGTAGCCGAAGTTAGGGAAACGTCATTGTTTCTGTAATTGCCCGTTTCCCTAATTACCAGTGGGCCCCAGAAGCGGCAGGGCCGTTATTTCACCGCTTTCGAGAAGGTGCCGTTCGAAAGTGGAGGCGGCAAAAAACGGCAATGAAAACGACTCCAAGGTGGGAGTGGGAACCGGAAGCGGACATAAAACGGCGACGGAACCGGCAACAAAACGGCGACGGAACCGGAAAGCAAATTGCAAAACGGAATCGGTAAAAACACGGTTTCGTTGTTTCCAGGGCCCACTCAGATGCCCAGCCTCACCGAGCGCGTTCCGCTACTCGCAGAGTGCCTAATCACGTGCAACAGTTTGAAAACATCACGTCTTCCTCTATGTAGCGGATCGTAGATCCCCAGCGGCAGATCCTGGCCATGTGCGAGCAGCTACTCTGCGAACAGTGGGACGCGCTTGTCTACAGCCGCCCGCTGGTCGTAAGACCACAGCGCCAGGCCTCCCAGAGTGGAGTCTTCGCAGATGTGGTCGGAGGACGGCCCGGCTCTCGCCACGGCGGCGTCGTCGCCGGTGCATTTCCGGCGTCACGGGTGCACCGTCGCAAGAACGAAGCAGTCACGACGACGGGCGTCTCCTGGTCTACCTCGGTGGCGGCCAGGGGGGTGGACATCATGGCCGGGGCCACGAACTTTTCCAAGATTCGGAGCTTCAGAGACGGGGGTTAATGCAAGCGGGGGTCAGCCAGGGCACTGGATCCTGAAGTTTCCTGCGAAGACCCCCTCTGGCTGACCTGGGTTAGCGAGCCGCGAGGTGGCCGCGCATATTGGCTGACCCGGGTTTGCGACGCCCTGCGTTGCAGTTTTTTCCTCTCCCTGCAAAGCATTTTGCTGGTTTCTTGCTGACCCGGATCTGGATTGACCGGGTTAGCAGACCCCCGACAGATCTCAGGAGTTTTCCGTCTTTTGTTGAGACGTTTCTTGATTCCGTTCTCGTCGCCAGAACCAACGCGCCGAAGAAAGACTGGATGACCGCATGCCCCGAGTAATGAAGTATACCCCCTCCCACAAACCCCAAGAGTTGCCTATCCTGGGCCAAGACAGATCTGGTCGGGGGAAAGGGGCGTCGAGGCCGACCTTCATTATCGCCAGGGAAAATAATAATCGACGTTGCAAGCTTCTGATGTTGAGTAGCAATACTGTCACGAACGTGTGGCAGGGACATGGAGTTCTGACAATGCAGCAGTCCTAACTCACGAACGTGTGGCTGGGCTATGGGACTCTCACAATTCCAGCTTTCCCAAGTTACGAACGTGTGGCAGGGGATCAGTACACCATACTATTTTTCAAGTTTCGCGCTTCGCCCACCCCTCCAGGGAGGCCCCGCCAGAACGAGGCGGTGATCGCTACACCATACTAGTTCTCAGGTTTCGTGTTCCTTCAACCCCTCCAGGGAGGCCCTTCCAGAGCGAGCAGGGTATCGCTATACCATGCCATTTCTCAGATTTCATGCTCCTCCGAGCCCTCCAAAGAGGCCCCGCCCGAGCGAGCAGGGCATCGCTATACAACACTATAGGATCGCTTCGCTCACTCCGCCGGCCCATGGTGTCTCGCCGCTGTCGTTTGTCTTGGTGTTCCAGTGGCGACGATAGGGGCGAATAGCCCAGGGGAGAGCAATAGCAATACATGTATCCAGGGTCGCCGATGATCTACGTCTTCGACAAGGCTCCCGGGCGAATCCGTGTAATGCCCGCCCGCTCCTGGGTTACTCTCCCCCATCGTCGCCGCCGAGTGTTGTTGTCAATGCCGTGCCGCTGGGCGGCTGCCATTTTCTGGAGGCGGTGCGTGGCGAGCGTCGGAGGTGAAACAGTTACTGTGGAACTGCTTCCTGGGGGTCTGTCGGAGAGCCCTGCGGTGTTGTCTAGGCAGCCGTGGGTTCTCAGGCGGGTTGCCTGTGTTTCGTTTGTGCCGTTGTGGGTCTTTTGGGGTGTCCTGGGGGCCTCTAGATGAATGTTGGTGTGATCGCGGGGCCATGTTGAATGACAGGTGCTAGATCGCGGGACCATAGCGAGTGACAGGTGCTACATGTTGCTTGTGTTTGCGGCGAACGAATCGAGGAGGAGGAGGTCTTCCTGCTCCCCCGACCTCCTTCGGCGCACCGCACCGCCCCTGCCTCCTTCGGCGCCTCTTTGGGAGGCGTCACGCCTCTCGTGGGAGGCCTGCCGGGGTCTTTGGAAGGAGGAGGAGGAGGAGGAGGAGGAGGAGGAGGAGGAGGAGAGGGAGGAGGAGGGGGAGGTGGAGGGGGAGGAGGAGGGGGAGCAGGTTTGTGGCCCCCTGGAGCCTTTTGAGGACGTTTCGGGGGCCTCTCTTGGGGGCCTCAAAGGCTGCTCCTCCCCGGACGTCTCGGGAACCCTTTGGGGGCCTCGTGGGCCCCCGGGGCGGGGGCCTTTTGGAGCCTCTCGCGGCCTCGAGGACATTCCTTGGAGTCCCTCGGGAGCTCTCAGAGGCGCCGTGGGGCCTCTTGGAGGCATCCTGGGGGCATTTTTTGGGGGCCTCTGACGGCCTCGTGGGCGCCTCTTCGGCTTCTCTGGGAGCCTTGGCATCTTGGGGTCATCTCGGGGCTCTCTTGGGACCTTTTGTTGGTCGTCATGGGACGATCTTAGGTGCGTCTCGTGCAGTCTTGGACAGAAATCGCAAGAGTGCTGACAATTACGTCTTCCATCGGAAGTTGTAAAGTTTGCTTGTCGAAGCCCTGTTGAGGGGCCTCTGAATACCCTCGTGGGCAAGATTGAAGCGCCTTGGGATTATTTTCGGGGCCAGATTGAGGCACCTTGAGTTTATTTTCGGGCCATCGTGAGGCCTGCCACCTATTGATGCGGACTCATTGGGCCCTCTAGGAGTTCCCTTGGGGTCTCTTTGGACGCTCCTCGGGCGAGATTGGGGGAGTCGAACATCGCCCTCGTGAGTTCCAGCATCCTTGAGCGGACTGTGCCGGGAGTCTGCAGGGGTTTCTCGCCTGGGGGACCCCAGGGGCCGCCCCCTCGCGCGCGAACTAGAATCTACGTGTACTCGGTGAGCCAGGTACCAGAGTCTCAGCAGGCCTCTGGCCCGTTGGGCCAGCAAGTTTCTCAGGTTCCGTGTTTCTCCAACCCTTCCAAGGAGGCCCCGCCAGAGTGAGCAGGGTATCGCTACACTGAACCAACATCCCACCCCTACCCCAGTACATGCGAGTTGCCAGTGCGAGAACTCTGTGATTGTCGGAGCTCCGCGCGGATGTCTTGGATCGGCGTTGGGGCCCCCCCCCGTGACGCCGCCCGGCACCGCTCCTCTGGCGCGCTCCGCGCGCCAGGGGAGGGGGGGCCCAATCCCGAACCACGCAATCCGCGCGGTCTTCCCGAACTTCTGTTTATGACGCTTTTTTGGTCTAGCGGTCGAAATGGATACGGAAGAAGGGGGACGAAGGGCGACAGGACATCCTGCCCAGTTGGGACCGGGCGCGCCGTCGGTGTCGCTGTGGAGTGGACCCAGTCAGGAAGAAAATGTCGTTTGCCCAGTAGCGGCCGCAAACAGTTTTGGACGGCATTTGCTGTTAGGCTCAAGTCGGGCCTGCTCCTCTACAGGAGGAATATTCCAACAATAGTCAAACAATAGTCGGATAACGGTTCTTTGACTTTTTTCGGGGGCATGTTTAAAAGCATGTTTGAAATTATTTGTCATTGTTTGCCAAAATAAGCCTGCAGGGTGAAATGCCCTACCTAATGCTAGGCATCATACCATTCTCCATATCAATTTTGGGCGTGCCAGGGGATCGAGGGTGGATTTGTTTGGCCTTTCTGTGGCACTTTCCGACCCTCCATGGGGTCCCGCAGGAGCCTCCGGAGGCCTCATCGGGGCGAGGTCTTCTTTGGCGGGGGGACATCCAGTGTTAAGTCGGGCCTGTCCCTCTACAGGAGGGATATTCAGAAATAGTCAAAGAAATAGTCTGGGGACGATTTTTCCGTATTTTTGAGCATTTTGGGGGTATGTCTTTAGTATGTTTGATTTTTCGCCCAAAATGTAGGGGACAGGCCCGACCAAAATCCAGTGTCCCCGTTTGCTTCGGGATTTTGGCGGCTGGGGCCTCCGAGATCCCAAAACCATGCGGTGGTTCACCGTGCGGTGAGGCCTGCGGGGGTCTCCGGGGTCACCGCACGATCTGCCGCCACACCGTTTCGGGACCCCCAACTTAGACACGCGATGTCTTGACATTTTCGGTTCCCGGTCTCCGCGAGTCCCGACCGTGTCCTTCCGGCCGGTCTTTCGTCCCGAGCCATGTTTTGACGGCCCCATGGCCTTAGCGAGAGCCCCCAGAGGCAACGTTCATATGGTATGTTTTTTGTCACGACGCGATGGGGGTCTGGGCTTCGGGACCCCATTTTTTTCCTGTCCCGTCGCCCCAACGGCACCCCTCCTACAGAACCCCCAGTCGCTCATGGATCGCCGACAGGGGCCTGATAGCCCACCTCGCCCAGGACCGTGCGGCTTCGCTATCGGGGGCTCCTCCTCCTCCTCCTCCTCCTCCTCCTCCTCCTCTCCTCCTCCCTCCTCCTCCTCCTCCTCCTCCTCCTCCTCCTTCTCCTCCCCCTCCTCCTCCCTCCTCTCCTCCTCCCTCCTCCTCCTCTCTCCTCCCTCCTCCCTCCTCCCTCCTCCCCTCCTCCCCCCCTCTCCTCCTCCTCTCCTCCTCCTCCTCCTCCTCCTCCGCCTCTCCTCCGCCTCCTCCTCCTCCTCCTCCTCCTCCTCCTCCTCCTCCTCCTCCCCCTCCCCTCTCCTCCTCCTCCTCCTCTCCTCCTCCTCCTCCTCCTCCTCCCTCCTCCTCCTCCTCCTCCTCCTCCTCCTCCTCCTCCTCCTCCTCCTCCCTCCTCCTCCGCCTCCTCCTCCTCCTCCTCCTCCTCCTCCCCCTCTTCCTCCTCGTCCTCCTCTTCCTCCTCCTCCATTCCCTCCCCCTCCTCCTCCTCCTCCTCCTCAGGTCGCCTACGGCCCCGGGGGAGACCGTGCAGTCACCCCTGCATCTGTGCCTCGTCGGTCCATCCTCTGCCCCCTCTGATTGTCAGCCCCCGCTCGACTGGCTTCCGAGGCCCTTTCGGAAGCTGGGCGAGGGCTGCTTAGCAGCCGTGGCTGCTAAAACGGCCCTCCTGGAAGGAAAGAACAACTTCCCGGAAGGAGGCGCGGCACGCGAAACAGTCAACGGGTTTCTTCCAGGAAGGACGAAGACAACGTCCCGGAGGTCGATTTTAGCAGCCACGGATTTAGCAGCTTTTGCCCGGCTTCCGACCCTCGCATCTCTATCGCGCAAGCTTGCCACAGTCGGGCCGCTGACATGAAGGAACGCGAAGCAAGGAGCGACGCCCCCTTTTTGGCACCAGAAGCGCCCGCGCGCACGAGGAGGGCCAGAGGAACAGGCCTGGGAGGACCCAGGGAGCATCGAGCCCCTTCCGAGCCCAAATTGTTCCCTATTTCAGCGACTTGACTGTATCAATGTTGACTGTATTTCCAGCCCGATGTCTCTCCCCCTTCCCCCCCCTGCCGCTGACCCTCCGACTGGCTTCCAAGGCCCTGGCATCCTTATCGCGCATCCTTGCAGTCGGGGCGCTGAAGAAGGAGCCCTCTTCCTTGGGGGGGGGCTTCGTGCTCCTTGATTGTTCTACAGTCTGCCTCACAAGTGCTCCTTTTGTCTTCGATGGTAGATCGAAGTTTGGCGTGTGGGAAAGAGGGGCCTCGTTCCTCATCTAGGTCTCCTTGGCCTCGACAGTCTTGACCGCACTCTGGCCCGATGCCTCCGCCGCCCGAGCCGGTCCCCCCCCTGCGTGCCATGGACCCCCCGCAGTGCCCGCCCCCTCGCCCCAGCTGCCCCTCGCTGCCCCGCGGCCGCGCCGCCCCGGGGGGGCCTTCGACGCTCCGAGAGGGCCGCCAAACACTGGACGCGCCGATGGGCGCGGGCCCCGGAGAAAAGGGGAGCTGGGCGCGACCTCGCGGGGGGCGATCCGTGGGGGTGGGGGGGGAGAAGGGAGAAGGGTGCCCTCTTCGGGCCCTCCAGGTGCCCTCTTCGGCAGCGCTCGCTGCCCTCCCAGCCATCGCCCCCCGCAGGGATCACGGGCGGCCTGACCGGCCCCTGGCAAAAGCCGCCCCCGTCCGCGCTGCCCCACCCCCCGCCCCGCCCCGAGGCGTGCGCACCTATGGGGCCGGAGGGAGGCCGGGGAGCGAGGGCTGGCGCGACAGGAAGGCGCCCGCCACGGAAGGCATCGGTCGGGCCGCGCCCGAAGGGAGGGCGATGGCCGGGGGGGAAGCAGGGGAGCAAAAATTGGCATAAACATAAGAACTCGGAGGTCCGCGCGGATTTCTCGGATCGGCGCTGGGTCCCCGCCGGCGGCGCTTCCGGCGCCGCCCCTGGCGCGTTCCGCGCGCCAGGGAGGGGGGGTCCAGTGCCGATCCGAGAAATCTGCGCGGACCTCCGAGTTTCTATTTTTATGTAATTTTTGTTCCTCCAGAGGGGGAAGGCTGGAGGAGGGCCAGGCGAGGCGACGGTGGCCCATGCCTGGCGCTCTTCTTCGTCGTCGCCGGGGCCAGTCGAGGCAGCGGCGCCCTCGCTCGCGCTGCCGCGGTCGCTCCCCGCGTCGTCGGTCCTCCCTCCATCGATGCCGCCACGCTCCGCGTCCTCGCTCGTGGTGCCTCCCGCTCTCCCTTCGCGCGTGCCCTTTCCCCTCCTGAAATTCTTTACGCTTCGCGTACCCCCACCAGCCCATCTCACAGCAGCACCTCTTGTGAAGCATGCCGACAGTGGTGTGTGTCAGGCGTGTGTCCGTTGGGCTCCGCATAGCTCCCCTGTTTCTCCTTCCTCTCGCTTCCGTGTAGTGGTAGTAGTAGTAGTAGTAGTAGTAGTAGTAGTAGTAGTAGTAGTAGTAGTAGTAGTAGTAGTAGCAGTAGTAGTAGTAGTAGTAGCAGTAGTAGTAGTAGTAGTAGTAGTAGCAGCAGCAGTAGTAGCGACACGACAAGTTTCAGTGGCAGTAGATGTAGGTGTCGTGGTAGAAGGAGTAGTGCTCCTAGTAGTAGTAGTAGTAGTAGTAGTAGTAGGATTAGGAGGCAGAGCAGCAGTAGTACGATGAGTAGTAGCAGCAGTAGTTGTAGTAGACCTCGTAGTAGCAGTAGAAGTAGTAGTGGGAGTAGTAATAGTAGGAGTCGTCGTAGTTGTCGTAGTAGTCGTTGTAGTAAATGTAGACGCAGTAGTGGTAGTGCCATCGCCGACGAGGAACCCCAGCGAAGCATGCCGACAGTTGTCTGGTGCAAGCATGTGTCTGTTTCCCTGTACGTGTATTCTATGGTCCGAAGCAGGAGGAGTCGGAAGAGGAGGCGGGAGGGAAGGAGTTGGGAGGCAAGACAGAGGGCGGCCGTCGTCGAAACCAGCGATCTTTCCCGACCAGCGTTGTTGTCGTTGCCATTCTGGCTTCTAGTATTGGAGTGTGGCTGTGAGCTTCGCTCCGCCTACCCGTAATAGTCTCCGCCTACTAGCATCATCTTTGCGGCTGGCATGGAGAAGCGTGTGAGTCCCCTCCTTGTGGTGTGAGTCGTTCGGTCCCCTCCTCCTGGTGTGACTCGTTCGGGCTCCTCGTGGTGTGAGTCGTTCGGGGCCCGCGTCGTGGTGTGAGTCGTTCGGGCTCCTCGTGGTGTGAGTCGTTCGGGCGCCTCGTCTTGGTGTGAGGCGTTCGGGCCCTTCCTTGTGGTGTGACTCGTTCGGGCTCCTCGTGGTGTGAGTCGTTGGGGTCTGTCGTCCTGGTGTGAGCCGTTCGGGCTCCTCGTTGGGCCTGTTGGGGGCCTCTTGGAGCTCTTGGGGCGTCTGGGGGGCCTCTCGGGGGCTTCTTGGGGGTGTCTTGGGGGCCTCTTGGAGCCTCTTGGGGCCTCTTTGGGGCCTCTTGGGAGCCTCGAGGGGACCTCTAGGGGCCTCTTGGGGGCCTCCTGGAGGCCTCTTGGGAGCCTCCTGGGGGCCTCCTGGGGCTATCTTGGGGTCTCTTGCGACCTCCTCAGAAGCGTTAGTCAGCGCTGACCCCTGAGAAGGACAAAATCAGCCCAAAACCTTCGTAAAAACAATGATTCTGCTAAGAAGGAAGAGGAACGCGGCCCCCTCAGAAGGCCAAAATGGGGCCACAACCGTAGTACAATCAATGTTTTTTTACTTCAACGACGAGTTCAGGTTGTTGTGATGCATATTGCACTCCTTCCCCAAGTGGCCCCATAGAGTAGATTAAAGTGGCCACTTGTTGTTATGATGCATGTTTCACTCCTTGCCCCATTGGCCCCGCCCTCGTTGTAGCAGCGTTGTGGCGGCTATCGCTCGAGGACATGCAGGCACGCCAGAGATAATGCGAGCGTTCGCGTCTGTGTGCGTTGCAGATATGTGAGTCGTTCCAGCTCTTCGTGGTATGAGTCGTTGGGGCCCCTCGTCCTTCCTTGTGTAACTCCTTCGGGCCCCTCATTGTGTGCACGTCGTTCGGGCTCCTCGTGGTGTGAGTCCTCTCCTTGTGTGTGAGTCGTTCGGTCCCCTCCTCCTGGTGTAACTCGTTCGGGCTCCTCGTGGCGTGAGTCGTTCGGGGCCCGCGTCGTGGTGTGAGTCGTTCGGGCTCCTCGTGGTGTGAGTCGTTCGGGCGCCTCGTCTTGGTGTGAGGCGTTCGGGCCCTTCCTTGTGGTGTGACTCGTTCGGGCTCCTCGTGGTGTGAGTCGTTGGGGTCTGTCGTCCTGGTGTGAGTCGTTCGGGCTCCTCGTTGGGCCTGTTGGGGGCCTCTTGGAGCTCTTGGGGCGTCTGGGGGGCCTCTTGGGGGCCTCTTGGGGGCGTCATGGGGGCCTCTTGGAGCCTCTCGGGGCCTCTTGGGGGCATCTTGGGAGCCTCGAGGGGACCTCTAGGGGCCTCTTGGGGGCCTCTTGGGGGACTCCTGGAGGCCTCTTGGGAGCCTCCTGGGGGCCTCTTGGGGCTATCTTGGGGTCTCTTGCGACCTCCTCAGAAGCGCTAATATGCGCTGACCCCTGAGAAGGACAAAATCAGCCCAACACCTTCGTAAAATCAATGCTTCTGCTAAGAAGGAAGAGGAGCGCGGCCCCCTCAGAAGGCCAAAATGGGGCCAACACCTTAGTAACATCAATGTTTTTTACTTCAACGACGAGTTCAGGCGCCAAACTCCCTCCCCCCCCTCGGGGCCAAAATCCTCGTGAGGGTCGTCGTTTTTTGGCCCTCCCAGGAGTCGAACAAGACCACTCCAATCACCCGCGGCGCCCCCTCTCCAGGTCCAGGGGGAGGGGGTAGGGGGAGGGGTAAACCCCTCCCCGAAGGGGAAGAAGGGGGGTTGGGGGTCGAGGACAGAGAAAGCTCGCTAAACCACTCACGCCCAAAGGGCTGGTGGGATTCGGCAGCCTGGATCAGTGCACCAGTGTATTTCGCCCCAGGCAGCAATTTGTTTTCCTCGACGGTGGCGGGTACAGATTTGTCTGGGGGAGGCGAAGAAACGGTCAAATGTATGCGATTGAGGGTCGGCGCCGGCGCCGCTTCGAAAGGGGAGCCAGGCAGAAGAGTCTGAGGGATGGTGGAGGATTTGCATCTTTTTGTTTTTTCGTGTGCTCGTTTCGTGCCCTTTTCCATTTGTGTTTTGGGGTGTGCACCAAATGGTGCCTTATGGCTGGTTTGGTATACCCGTGTGCTTTTGTTCGATTGAAGTCGAGTGCGCCAAAAATGTCCGTCGCCAGGTAGTTTCGCTTGGTGGCGCGCCAGACGGCTCCTCGGCTCGCCCAGCGGCCGCGCCTTGGCGGGTTGTCGAGCCCGTCTCTCAGCGCCTGGCGGTTGCTCCTTCGGCGCCCTGTCGTGTGCCGCGTGAGATCGTTTTCCCCCCCCCCCAGAACCGGATTGTCTGACCCCTGCGCGCCCCCTAGACATGTTCGGCGGCGAGCGAGGGAGGGCATTGAGAAGGTGAAGGCCTTTTCAGAAGGCGGCGGGGCCTCTCAGAAGGCCTCCCTCCCCCTGAGAAGTTTTTTTGCGTTTTCGGGGGATGCCTTGAGAAACTCTCAGAAGCCCACGGGACCTCCGAGCCTCCTTGAAAACCCCGCCCCCCTTTCCATTCCCGCTCGTTCGCCGCCGAGTCATGTTGCACCAGCCGACGCGACATCGGGCGCATGGCCGCCTGGCCTGACCACCCTGACCAGAGGCTTTTCGTCGGCACGGCTGGATCCACCCAGAAACACGGGTCGACAGAGGGAGGGGGAGGGAGGAGGGAGGGAGGTGGGAGGAAGGGAGCGAGGGGGAGGGAGGGATGGATAGGAGGGAGGAGGGGAGGAGGGAGGAGGGAGGAGGGAGGAGGAGGAGGGAGGGAGGGAGGGAGGAGGGAGGGAGGGAGGGGAGGGAGGGAGGGAGGAGGCGGGGAGGGAGGGGAGGGAGGGGGGAGGGAGGAGAGGAGGGAGGAGGGAAGGAGGAGGAGGAGGACAAGGTCAGGGTGGACCCCGGCAGGGGTCGAGAGACCGACTCTCTGCGGACTGGGGCCAGGCGGGGGGCCCCGCCGTCGTCTCGGCTGGCCTTCCCTCGGGGGGAGAGTGGGCAGGGCTCCTCCTCCTCCTCCCCTCCCCCCCCCTTCCTCCTCCTCTTCCTCCTCTTCCTCCTCCTCCCTTCCTCTCTCCTCCTCCTCCTCTCCTCCTTCTCTCCTCCTCCTCCTCCCTCCTCCTCCCCCTCCTCCTCCTCCTCCTCTTCCTCCTCCTCCTTTCCCTCCCCCTCCTCCTCCTCCTTCTCCTCCTCCTCCTACTCTTCCACACGTGGGCGTGGGCGAGGGAGGAGTGGATGGGGGGGGACTTGAGATCTGGGCGTTGCATGCTTCCCACATGTCGGGCGGGGTTTTGGTTTCCCCCCCACCCGTATCGCACCCGCGTCACTCGCGTCAACGCCTCACCCTCCTCGGCAGTCCTTCTCCGCGCTCCTACGCGCATCATACATGCGCGCGCAAGGCGTACTCGCACATGCCTTGCGCACAATAGCCGCGCACACGCATCATATGCGTACGCGGCACGACAACTCACTGCAACCACACGTCACACACGTCCACATACAGCCGTACACAAAGCACATACGTACACAAGAATGGACGCTGTTCGACACCAGAGGGGCCACAGGGGGTGCGCAGGCAGTGTGGTCTCGATGCGCTGCAGGCTCGCAGGGCGTGGCAGGCGTGGCATCTCCTCGACGCTAGAGGGCGCGACGGGGGTGCGATCTCTATGCGCTGCAGGCTCGCAGGGTGTGGCTAGCGCTGCATCTTCCCGACGCCAGGGGGGGTGCACAGGGTGTGGGGGCGCTATCCGCTGCAGGCTCGCACGGCGTAGCAGGCGTGGCACGTTCTCGACACCAACGGAGGTGCACAAGGGGTGGGGGCGCTATCAGTTGCAGGCTCGAAGGGGATGGCAGGCGTGGCAGTTTGTAGACGCCAAAGGGGGCCGCTGGCATCGTCGGGCGCCCAACTCGAGATATGGACGGCGCTGATGACGCTGGTGACGCTGATGCTGATGTGACGATGCTGCAGCTTCTTCTGGGGAGGGGGAGGGGGGAGGAGGAGGAGGAGGAGGAGGAGGAGGAGGAGGAGGAGAAGGAGGAGGAGGAGGAGTGAAAGGAAAAGGAGGAGGAGGCAAGATGATATCGGTGAGCGAGCGAGGGAGCTGGGGGGGAGGCGGGGATACCTACGCTGGGGGCAGAGGGAGGAGGCCGAGGATGGCGGCGACGACTGCCGACGAGGAGGCGGCGGCGGCGGCGGGAACGAGGGGCCCCATCCTCCCGTTGAGTCGGGCGAGTCTCACTACAGGAAGAAAATTCGAAAACGGTTCAAAGATAGTCTGGGGGCGATTTTTCTGGTATTCTTGTTTACACGCCGGTTGTTGAAAGTAGTTGGATTCCCAGACCCCAATCTACTTCAAGCGCCTTCCCACTTCAAGAATCGACACGCTTTTGCTGTGTTTTGCCATTCCCTGGGGGGGCCTGGACCCAATCAACTTAATCCGCCTTCCCACTTCATGTTTCTACCTACTTCTTCCGACCGGCGTGCAAGCATGTTGTGAATTGGCTTGCGTACATTTCTATTCCTCGTCCAGAATCCGCCTGTAGGAGGACATGCCCGACTTGATCCTCCCCCTCGAAGTTGGCAGCCCGACGCGGCGCGTGCCGCCCCGCCGCGGCCGCGGCCGCGTCGCGGCGCGCGGCGCGCGGCGCGCGGCGCGGCGCGGCGCTGCCGGCGTCGGGCCCCCTCCGGGCCCGGCCGCCCCATGGAGGAGGAGGTGCCATGCGGGGGTCGCCAAAGGTGCCCCTGGCCTGACCCGGGGGCGGCAAAGAGGGGGGTGACGACTCGGGGGGGGTGGATGTCATGGCGGGGGCCATGGGATCTCCCCAGATTTCATGGCGAATCTTCTTATTTCAATACGTCCCTGGCCCCCCCCCCCCCCCCCCGGGGCCGCGCACGTGCCGCCGGCCACTGTTTGCGCCCCCCCCCAACCCCTCTTGGACACCGCCCCCTCGGTCGCCCCTGACCCGGGGCCCCCTGGGCCTCGCGACGTGTGCTTGGAGGCCGTGGGGGCCTCCTGGGAGATCCTGAGGCGCCGCGGGTCAGGGGCACCTGTGGCAGCACCCGAGCCATGGCGGATGGAGGACATCCAGCACATCCCCGGGCAGGAGGCGCGGCAGGATGCGCCGTGGACCGGCACGTCGCCCACAAGGCCCCCCGGACGAAGAACAGCGCGGCACAAGCATCAGGAGAGGCTAAGTCCAGACGGAGTACGCCCAGAAGGAGACCGAGCATACCGTGTGGACTTACTCCTTCTGGCTTCAGCCTCCTATCAGGAGATGCTAAGTCCAGATGGAGTAAGCCCAGACGCAGACCTCTTGCTCCGTATGGATTCAGAGGCTCCTGAGAGCATCGAATTTCGGAGCTCCGTGCCGCTGAGGGAGGAGGAGGAGGAGGAGGAGGAGGAGGAGGAGGAGGACGAGGAGGAGGCGGTCGTGAAAGGGGGCGAGTGGGCGGAGGAGACTCGAAGAATCAAACGCGGCATCAGCACAGGCTTTCGGAGTCCCGCGCGGAGTTCTTGGGTCGGCGCTGGGCCCTCCTCCCCCCTGCCGCGCCTCCGGCGCCGCCCTAGGCGCGCTCCGCGCGCCAGGGTGGGGGGGGTGTCGGGCCGAACGAAAGGGGGGGGTAGGGAAAGGGGGGGTGCGAAATCTGCTGCGTGCTGCTGGTTTCGGCCCCGCCGTCCGGCCCATTCCTCGATATACTTGGGCGCCTCCCGGCTCCAGGAGGCGCCGGGAACATCAGCTACGTGAGCTGATTCTCAACCCCCCCCTCTGCTATCCCGCCCTTTCGCTCGGCCCGAGGGGTCCAGGGCCGATCCAAGAAGAATCCGCGCGGACCTCCAAAAGTTTGAGCTGATGCCGTTTTTGCTGCCTTCCAGGCGGAGGCAGCGGGGCGGGGCGAGGAGCCGTCGGGGCCTCTCCTCGAGCGGAGGGGCGGCCGCGCCGTGCAGGGAGTCGGCGGGGGTGCGGTGGCCGCGCGGCTTCGGGATGGG
Organism: Prorocentrum cordatum; assembly: GCA_963575745.1. Taxonomy (NCBI): domain Eukaryota; class Dinophyceae; order Prorocentrales; family Prorocentraceae; genus Prorocentrum; species Prorocentrum cordatum. The sequence continues at coordinate 183,521 of CAUYUJ010007036.1, forward strand.
GGTCCTTCTTCGAGGACGCCTCGGTCGAGGTGCCCTGACTCCAGATCCGCCCTACTTTGGCTTTTCTTCCAGCTTAAAATGGCGTCGGAAATCCACCGATAAGGAACCGAGAAAGCAGGGCGGAAATTTCTGCGCCCAACATAAAGTAGGGCGGAAATCCACAGAAGTAGGGCGGAAACAGCAACAGAAAAGTAAGGCGGAAATTGGCATCAGCGGGGCTTGAAAAGCGAGGCGGAAATTCCAAGCCCTACTTACGAATTTCCCCAAAGTAGGGCGGATCCGGAGTCGGGGTGGGCCTCCCGGGTTCCCAAAACCGCGGGGGGAGCTCGAGGTCACCGTACCGGTTGTCGCCGCCGTTCTGCACGCCTGTCGTCGAGCACGGGCACTTCTGGATTCGCAGATCCTGATTTGCTTCACGCGCCTTCCCGCTTCGGGCATCGGCATGTGTTTGCTCTGTCTTGCTGTGCTCTGGACGGGCCCGACCACCCTCTGCTCGACCCGCCTTCCCTCTTTGTGCTTCCACGCACTTCTTCCAACTGGCGGGCATTTGGACGTCCCACGAGCATGGGGATTGGGGGGTACGTATCGGCGGCGAGCGAGGGGGTGGAAGTGAGAGGGAGGAGGCCTTCTCAGAATGCGGCGGGACGCCTCAGAAGCCCTCGCGCCTTCTGAGAAGTTGTTCGTGTATTCGGGGGAGACTTAAGCACACTTCTCAGAAGGTTCGGGGGACTTCCGAGCCGTCTGAGAAGCCCCGCCGCGCCCCTTCTCACTTCCCCCCCTCGCTCGCCGCCAAACGTAGCCGTCGCGCTCGGGACACGCCGGCGCATCTCACACTCCACGTTCGTGGATGCACGGCGGACGCTGGCGCCGTTGGGGGGGCCGAGCGCGGCCGCTGCCGGGCTGCAGCGGTCACCCTCCATGTAGGTCGCCCTCCATTTATATTTAGGTCGCCACCCATTCAGGGCCCTTACCCCTCCTCCGCCTCCTCCTCCTCTTCTTTCTCCTCCTTCTCATCCTCCCCTCTCTTTCCCTCCCTCCACCTCCTTCTCTTCCTCCTCCTCCTCCTCCTCCTCCTCTTCCTCCTCCTCCTCCTTCTCCTCCTCCTCCTCCTCCTCCTCCTCCTCCTCCTCTCTTCCTCCTCCTCCTCCTCCTCCTCCTCCTTCTCCATTTAGGCCCCTCTAGGGCCCTTCACCCCCCATTTAGGTCACCCCCCATTACCACCCGCCCGACGAGAGGGGCGGAGGAGAGAGAGGGCCAACGGCGACCGGGAGTGCCTGGCGGGCAGGCACACACACACAAAGTCGACGCGCGAGCTCCAGCGGCGGCTGATGTGGGCAAGTACGGGCAGATTCAGGAGGGGGAAAAACACAGACACAATGAATCGTCCACTCCCCGGAAAATATGGGAAACTATCGGAAGGGGGAGGGAAGACAAAAACCCAGAAGATATGGGAACATATGGGGGATTATTTTATTTGTGTGTATTTCTGTTTGTGTCCCAGGGCCCCTTCAGATGTGGGCAAGTACGGGCAGATGAGACTTGGGGCAAACTCTGGCCGTCCGCTCCCCTCCCCACGAGCGGAGAGTGTGTCCGCGCCCTGCGATCCGGATTCCGCGGCACGGTCCCGTGGGTGCGCGGTTGCAGTGACAACGCGCCGCGCGGAGCAGCCGCGGCACGAGCGCTTTCTGTATCCACTGCAGCGCGGCCCAGGAGCCAGGCCCGCGAGGCCGTGGATGCGGATGCGTCTTGCGCGGAACTCTCGAGCGGGAGTGCGATTGTCCGAGAAGTTGTGTGAAAGTATCACGCGGGAGGAGGAGGAGGAGGAGGAGGAGGAGGAGGAGGACGAGGAGGAGGAGGAGGAGGAGGAGGAGAGGAGGAGGAGGAGGGAGGAGGGAGGAGGAGAAGGAGGAGGAGGAGGAGGAGGAGGGAGGAGGGAGGAGGGAGGAGGGAGGAGGAGGGAGGAGGAAGAGGAGGAGGAGGAGGAGGAGGAGGAGGAGGCCAGTGGCCCGAGCTGGCGCTCAAGTCTGTCCCTTGCTGACAGAGGAGAGTGGGGACCCTGGAGAGGACACCTGTGTTACCCCGAGGGTGGGATCAACGGGGGATCTTCTGAGAAAGTGGTGCTTGAACACACAAGAAACAATAGACAAACATAATCCAGGCCATGTAATCCCATATCACCCACGCACCCAGGGATGGTACAGGACCGTTCGGCCACCTCGCTCGGACTCCCCCTCTCCCCTGGGTCGGGATACAGTCGGGGCGCTGAGGAAGGAACCATGTTCGTTGGGGAGGGGCTCGGTGCTCCTCGATTTGTTACAGTCTGCCTGAGGTTTTCCTGAGGCTTTCCATGGGAGCTCGAAGTTTACCTCTTGGGGAAAAGGGGCCGCGTTCCTTATTTGGGGTTCCCGGGGTCGACGCCCCGACTCTGTTGGTGCCGTTGGCGCTCGCCGGCCGTGCGCCCCTGGGGGGCCCTCCTGCCCCCCCCCGGACTCGTGGGCGGCGCGCAGCGCCGGCGGCGTGCCCCGGTGCCGTCGGCGTGGGAGGGCGCCGGGAGGTGGTGGGCTGGGGCCTGCGATCGCACACATGGATCGAGGGGGCGTAATGAGATTTAAAGTAAAACACTACTATCTCTCTCTATACAGATGTATATATATATATATATATATATAAACACCAAATTTTTAAAAGGGGGCGTAATTCGATTAGCGACGGGTCCCGTTTCCATGGGAAGTCGCGGATTGCCGCCGCCGGGCGCGGCGGCACCGGCCGCACTGTTGGGGAGGGCACGCCCCCCCCGATCCATGGATTTGGCGACCGCGCGCCGAGTCCATGGATCGCTGATATCCTCGTGTGCGCGCCCCCGAAGGAGGGCGTTTACCCCGATCGTGGGTCCAGCATGGGCCTGACCAGGTACAGATGCACAGACGGCGCCCCTCGAGAGAGACGGAGAAGGAGGAGGCTCGAGGGGAGGGAGGGAGGGAGCCCAAGCTCCTCCCCTTCTCCCTCGAGCCGATGGGGGGAAGTTTGAGTTGCGGCCCGCAACTAAAACTTCCCCCCCATTTTTACCTATTTCACATCGGCCCGTAACTATTTCCCGCAACGCAACAGCGGGGACATTTTTTCACCTATTCCACAGCACCTCATTTTCTTACACGCTTCATGCAATCTCATGTTCTCCTGGATTCCCAGGCCGTCCATGAGCAGCTGCCTTTTCATGGTGCTGTGTATATGCCTTCTTCCCCCGTTTGAGTTGCGGGCGCGAGGTCCGAGGCCTCGCGGGCGCCCTCGCTGGTCTTCTCTTCTGCCGCTCGGCGGCCTCCGCGGCCTCGCGGCGTGCGCTCCGGCGGCGGGGCCCCGCCGGGCGCGTGCGCCCGGGGGGGTGCCCGGCCGGGGTAGGCTCGGGCGGCCGCCGGGGGCCCGAAGTAGCAGGCAGTGGCGAAGCGTCCTGGCTCGCCTGTAGCCCCACCGAGCAATGGTCTGAGAACCCTGTGTGGTTCCCACGAGATGTTCTGAGAACATTTCTGGCTGGGACTGCCTTGTTTTGTCACATCCGGTTCATGTTCCAAGAACATCGTTTGTGTTGTTAGAACAATTGTGGGTTCTAAGAACATTTCGTGGTAGGACTATAGGAATGCCGGGACGGTCGGTCCCTGCTCAAAAGTAGGAGCGGGACTCTGCACGAACGACATGGACACGGGAAGAATGGGTGCACGCCCAACAGCGGACGTTGTTCCTTTTGAGCAGGACTCGCTGTCCACGCTGCCGCGGCCTGTGCCCATTCGAGACAGGAGGCCGCCTGCCCAACAGCGGCCGCTGTTGGTTTGCGGCAACATTTGTTGTTCGGCATTGTACCCAGTCTTTCCGTACCCATATCGGGCGTCCAGAGGGAGGATCGGAAGGGGCTTAGAGGGTCGGGCATGCCTTTCTACAGGGCGAATGTGCAAAAAAAGCAAAACATCGGATGGCGACGATGTTTCTATGATGTGTCCCAATGTGTGGGGGGCAGTGTGTCAATCTTTTCAATTTTTCGTCCAAGATCCGCCTGGAGGGGGACATGCCCGACCTAACAACAGTTCTGCTTCATTCCGAGCAGGGTTCGTTGTCGGCGTCTCTGCGGTCGTTCCCCATTTGAGACAGAAGGCCGCGGCCGCTGTCGGTTTTGGACAGAGCTTGCTCTTCTGTTGGGCATCGTAACCGTTTTCATCGTGCCCATTACGGGCGTCCAAACCCAGACATGCGACGTCCTGATGTTTTCCAGACGGTGTCCCTGGAAGCCCCGACCCTTTCCCCGGGACAGGGTTTTCGTCCTGAATGGTTTTCTGACGGCCCCGAGGCTTGGCGAGGGCCCCCCGAGGCTGAAAATAGCCAAAAACTTCCCGTCCTATTTTTTCGTACGACGCGATCATGTCAGGGGGGGAACAAACACACAGACACAATTCATCGTCGATTCCCCTTCGAAAATATGGGGAAGTCTGGGAAGTGGGGGGGGACAAGAACCCAGAAAATATCGGAAACGATGGGGAATCCTGTTATTTGTGTCTACAGGGCCCCTTCATCTCCTCCGTGTCCTCGTCTGCAGTCAAAGCTCGGACCAAAGGGCGCGTGGCTGTCCTCGGGATACCCTTTGCGCCCTAGCCTAACGCCTCCGGGGCCCGACCTGCGGCCCGACCTGCGCGGTCATGTCTGGGAATCGGGCGCGAAAGCCAGACGCCGCGGCGCGCCGGGGGGGGGGGGGAGCGTATACGGGAGAGAGGACCGGCGGCCTCCTCAAGAGGGCGGCGGGGCTCCTCACAGAAGCCCTCTCCGGCCGTCTCGAGAGAGGCTCGCTGCGGCCTCGGAGGACGCACAGGGAGCTTATCCCAGAAGCCAGGGAAGGAAGAGGTGCCCATACATCTCCCCTCCTTTTCTCGACTTTTTTCACCAGCCTCGAACTTGTCCCTATCCCTAAGCTTGACACGCCGAAAGGCGATGGCACTCTTAGGGATGCGCCCTCAAGAACTGAGGGGATCCCTGAGTTTGGCATCGTGATGGGGCGATGCCCAGCATAGGGATGGGGATACGTTCCAGGCTGGTAATTGTTGGGCCTCCTGGGCCTCCGTCGTCGCCACCGCTGGATTTGCCTCGAAATCCTAGTCAGAGCGCACCCCGGGAGAGGTCCGGGGAGCAGCGGTATCGGTATCTGTTGGTTTCCCCAAGAAGGACGCGGGCACTTTTGAGCCCTCTGAGAAAGCCCGCCCCCTCTGCCTTCCCACTGAGCGCGCCGCAGGGTCGTCCCTCCTCCGATCTCTCCTTTCGCCGGCGGAGGCCCCAGAAAAGCCACAAAGCAAGCAGTCTCGACCCGAGCTCAGCACAGGGCAGGACGTGCGCAAGGGGGGGGGGCGCATGAAGAGGGCCGAGAGCAGCTCACGCGGGAGGCGCCTGCCCGAGAGGCACCTCTTGTGCGGGGCATGGCGTGTCCTGGCTTCCCTTCCCTCCTGGTCCCGCTCCCCCCCCCCCTCCTCCTCCTCCTCCTCCTCCTCCTCCTCCTCCTCCTCCTCCTCCTCTCCTCCTCCTCGTCACTCCTCCTCCTCCTCCTCCTCCTCCTCCTCCTCCTCCTCCTCCTCCTCGTCACTCCTCCCTCTGGCCCCGTGGGAGACGGAGCCCTTTGGTCGCGGATGCGCCGCGCGGAACCCGATTAACTATCCGTGCGACCGCGTCTCCGCGGGATCGCGCCCAGGAGTCCGGACCGCGAGGGCGCGGATACGGACGCCCTCGCCGTTCGCGGATGCCTCCTGCTCCTGCCTCCCTCCTCCACCTCCTCGTGCTCCTCCTCCTCGTGCTCCTCCCCCTCGTCCTCCTCCTCCTCCTCCTCCTCGTGCTCCTCCACCCCCCCTCCGGCTCCGTGCAGTTCCGTCCTCCCGCTGATCCGCCCACCTCGCGCATCCCCGCTTCCTCCTCCGTCTCCTCCGTCTCCTCCGTCTCCTCCTCCTCCTGCTCCTGCTCCTCCTCCTCCTCCTCTTCCTCCTCCTCCCTTCTCCTCCTCCTCCTCCCCTCCCCTTTCTCCTTTTCCTTCTCCTCTTCATCATCCTTGTTCCTCTCTCCTCTCGGATTTCCCCTCCCCTGAGCATCAACAGGCAGCATCGATCCCGTCCCTCCCCCCCTCGTCCTGCCTGTGGACGCTGCTCCTGCGTCCACAGGCATCAATCCCCCATTCGCCGAATGCTGCTGCTTGCTAATGGTGTTTCTTCCTGTTCAAACCCAGCCCTCCGCTTGTCAATGGTGCTGCTGCTTCTCTTGCCCCTGGGCTCCAGTAACGCGCCGCTCCCGCCGACGAGGCGAGTGGCAGCGGGGCTGAAGCGGACTTTCACGCTGACCCTCGAGAGCTACGCGTTCGGCGCGACGGGGCTGTTGTGAACACGGGGAGGGTTCCCCTCTCGCCACCCCCGCCCGTCCGCTCGCATTTCCCCCCCTCGCTCACTCGCAGCTCTCTCCACAGCCTCGCTCTGCTCCTCTTCCCTATTGCTACTGCCGCAACTCCTCAATCTAAATACTACTCTCTTCTCTCCTCTCCTGCTCCCCTCCTCCTCCCCTCCTCCCCTCCTCCTCTTCCTGCCTCCTGCCCTCCTCCCTTCCCCCTCCTCCTCCTCCTCCTCCTCCTCCTCCTCCTCCTCCTCCTCCTCCTCCTTCACAGGA
>CAUYUJ010007036.1:195192-222092 GCA_963575745.1 Prorocentrum cordatum
TCTGGACAGCACTTGCTGGTGGGCACCGTGTCCTTTTTTGACTATCCATGCCGGCACGATTCGTACCCATATCCACTGCGTCAAAAGGCCGAAGCGCGCTGGACATGGATTAGACATCGAGCCTCCAGGTGGCAGATGTGTATCCACATCCAGAGCGCCTCGGATTTCTGGGGAAGGGATCCCGAATCTCGAAGCTGCAGTGGATCTTGACAGACGTGTTGCCCGCAGTGCACTCCGGGCGCCCAGTGGATCGGCAGGAGCGGTTGCCGCGAAGCAGGCGGGTCCTGAGGGCAAGGGGGCCTGAGGATGTCTGCCCTTTTGAGCCTTCCGCCCTGAGATCGGGGGAGCGGCACTTGAGCGACGCTCTGGAGTCGCGAAACGGTGCGGTGACAGACCGTGCGGTGACCTCGAAATCCCCCAAGACCTCACCGCACAGTCCGCCACCGCACGGTCCTGGGACCCCGGAGGCCCCCGTCGCCCGAGGCGTCCTCGGAGAGGGGCCCGAGTCCCAAAACCGTGCGGTGACCCCGGATCCCCACCGACTCACCGCACGGTGTGGTCACCACCCCGTCTGGGGACCCCCCCCTCGACGCAGCAACGACGGGGTGGCCTTGGCCGCCGTCGGCGCGCGGGCTGCCCGCGTGCCGAGCGGCCTCGGTTCCAGCGGAGGCGTGCCGCGTCGGCTGCCCGCGGAGGCTACCGCGCTGGGTCGACGTGCCATCTCGCTTGGTATCGCTCGGACGTGTGTGCTGTTCCTCGGCGGGGATTGTTCAGGAGCATCCTGGATCATCTTGCGAAACAACCTCGCACGAAGCCGACAAAAGCACAGGGAATAGACGTCCGAGCGATGGCCAGCTCGCGCAAGAGCCGTGCTCGATCGTCGCTCTTTCTGTTCTCTCTAGATGGCTTCGGCAGGGAATGCCGCGGGCCGTCGGTGCTCCTCTCTGTTTCCGTCTGTGGCATGCCGCCTTTCTTTTGCCGTCGGCGATGCGTGAGTGAGAGTCGCTTCCGACGTTCGTCCGCCAGTGTTTCTGTTCATGCCAGGCGATGTCGCCCGGCTTCGGCGCCGCGCCGCTGCCCGCAGGGTCTCTTTCGACTTGCGCCCTCGAGTTCCTGACCCTCGCTGCTCGTGCCGTCTCCTCATCGCCTCCTCCCCGTCATGCTGCTGACCCCTTTCGGAAACTAGAGCATGCACATTGCCATTGTCCCAGGGCTTTTAACCAAGGGTCGGGGACGACGTCGGGGTGGTGTGGAGTATACTTGGTTCCCAGTGTTCCCGGGGAAACAACGAAACATGTCTACACCAGGATCCCGTATACACCAGGATCCGTTCTCCGATGCGAATCTCAGTGCGGGGCCGGAAAAAGCTTCGGTGTACAGAGCTCGGCTCAGTACCCTTTGTAGGGCCGACTTCTCTTGCTCCCCCTTCCTGGCTAGTTGCTGCTTGAGGGAGTGGCAGGCGCCGCCCAGAGGGACCCAGTGGCCCTCGGCGCGAGCGCGAAGAGGGGGCGGCGGAGGAGGAGGAGGAGGAGGAGGAGGAGGAAGAGGAGGTCGAAGATGAGGAGGAGGATGAGGAGAGAGGAGAAGGAGGAGGAGGAGGAGGCGGAGGAGGACGAGGACGGGGGACGGAAAATGAGGAGGAGGAGGAGAAACAGGAGATCTGCGCGGGATCCGGCCGGGCGTGGTCCTCTTCATGCTTCGCCTCCTGATCAACATGTGCCTCCCGTCGTTCTGGATAGCCCTCCTCCCTCTTGCCTTCGCCTCCTCCTCCTCCTCCCTGCTCCCTCCTCAATCCTCCCTCCCCCCTCCTCCCTCCCCCTCCCTCCCCCCGCCTCCCTCCCTCCTCCCTCCTCCCTCCCTCCGACCCCCCATGTGGAACAGCGCACAGCATTTGAAAGCCGTCGCCTCCCTCCATCGTGTCTCGTGCCCCCTCTTCGCCTCGTTCTCTCTCGCGCTCCTCCTGCATCCTCCGTATCCGTTCTGAGCTTCTGCGCGCCCGAGGGTCGTGGACCCCCTTCCCTGTGTCAAGTCGGGCATGGCCCTCTACAGGAGGAATGGTTCAAGCATAGTTTGAACAACTATTAGGGGGACGATGTGTCTACCCCTTGTTTAGCTGTGTTTGATTTGTTTTGGCTATGTTTCAACTCTCTTCCAGAATCCGCCCGAAGGGGGGCATGCCCGACCTGTAGTCCTCGTGCTGACCCCCCCGGGTCCCCCCTCGTGGAGCCGCGAGCGCACTCCTTCGGGGTCAAGGCACGCTTCGGGGAAACGTGCGATTCGGGTCAGCCTGGACTCGGGTCTGCCGACGCCTTCTGACGGGCGCGTCCCGAGTGCTGGCGGTCCCTTTGTCGCGGGATGTTTGCGGCGGGAGCTCTCGCCGAATTCCAGATTGCTGGGCCGGACGAAAGGGGGGATTGGGAAAGGGGGGGTTACGAAATTTGCTGCATGCAGCTGGTTTCGGCCCCACCGAAGGGCCCATTCCTCGATACATGGGCGCCTCCGGCGCCGGGAGGCGCCGGGAAAATCAGCTACGTGAGCTGATTCTCAAACTCCCCTTTGCTATCCTCCCCTTTCGCCCGACCCGAGACTGGTCCTCGTCATTTTCGCGATGGCCCCGTCAGTCAGGCCACCTCGGGTCCCCCGTACCCGAGCCGTGCGTCTCCCCTTCACGCCGTGGCGGGGAGGGTCCGCCGGCGCCTCCGCTCTTCGGGGAGGACGGGGAGTCTTCTGACGAGCCGTAAGGTTATGTCGGGCGTGCCCCCCCTACAGGAGGATGTTCGACGAAAGATGAAAACTGCTTCAAAAATACCCCCAAACGGTTAACACAACTATTCAAAAAATAGTTCCCAGACTATTGTTTGATTATGTTTTGATGCTGTTGGGGGTAATTTTTATTTTTCGTCAAAAATCCCCCTGTAGGGGGACAGGCCCGACTAAACAGTAAGGCGAGGAATATTCGGAACCAGTCAACACAGGCTCTGGTGACGAGTCTTCGATTCTCTTTCTACTAGTTCTGAGCTTAGTGAGCCCTGGAAACGACAGGGCAGTTTTTTTACTGGTTCCGTTTTGCAGTTTTTTTGCCGGTTCCGACGCTGTTTTTTTACCGGTTCCGTCGCCGTTTCTTGACCGGTTCCGGTTCCGGTTCCAATCCTTGAATTTTTTTTGCTGTTTCTGGTCGCCGTTTTTTTGCCGTTTCCATTTTCAAGGGACACTTTTGGAAACGGTGAAAAAAACTGCCTTGCTGTTTCCGGGGCCCACTAAGGTGACGAGTCTTCGATTATCTTTCTACTAGTTCTGGGTAGCTGTTGTAAGTATGTCTTATTTCTCGTCCGACGCTCGCCTGCGGGAGGACGTGCCCGACCTAAGAGACCTGCACTGGTCTGGTGGCTCCTGCACCTCCCTCCGTTGCAGACGCTCTCTTCCAGGCTTCCTGGGCTCTCCAGGCGTTGTCGCGGATGCCAGCGAGGCGTTGTCGCGGATGCCAGCAACAAAAAAAAAAACGTGGATGGTGGGCGGATGGTGCTCAAGAGGCTGCCGATTGGCACCACCTGAACTCGATCCTCGTGCCGCTTCCCGTGTCTTATGGCTTGAAGGCCACAAGGGTGGATGGTGGACCCTTTGATCGGGGAGCGAATAATGACACAAACCTAAACACTCGGAGGTCCGCGCGGACCTCCGAGTTTGTATGTTTATGGTACTGTTTGTTCTCCTACAGTCGGGGCCCTGAAGAAAGAACCCTTTTCGTTGGGGAGGGGCTCGGTGTTCCTTGACTGTTCTGCAGTTTGCCTTCGGTTTTCCTGAGGTTGCCCACGGGAAATCGAAGTTCAACTCATGGGAGAAAGGGGCCTCGTTCCTTATTTGGAGTTCCTTAGGTCAACGCCCCCACTGTACAGTGCCGTTTTTAATACATGCTCCGCGTGCAGAGCATGTATTAAACATGCAGGGATTTAGTATTCAAAGCAACGATGAGTTCATGCATACATTTATTCACAAATTAGTCATGCATTAAACATCCTATATATTGAAAAAATCCTATGTATTAAGAACTGCCGTGTATTTGAAACGAGCGCGGGATGCCTCGCCCGAGTGGCACGCCACGTGGGCGCTCGTCCTCCTGGGCCGCCTCCCGGGGTGCGAAGATTGTTGAGCGATCGGCACGCACCCGTACCCATCACTTGGCATCGCTCGGACGTGTGCATATTTTCTCGGCGAGAACCATCGAGGACCATCCTGGACCATCGAGCAGAAAAAAACACGCACGAAACCGACACATCGACGGGAAACGGACGTCCGAGCGACGGCAAGATAAGGGGGGGCGGAGTGAGCTCTGGGTGCGTGTCGTCGGCTGGGGGTCCCCGCTCGAACGGGAGCCTCGCCAGGGGTCCGACAACCCGCACCCATACCCATAGCCAGTCCTTTTCCCTCCGACCTCCCTCTGGGTAGTGGGCGTGTGCTGTTCGTCCGTCAAAGATCGTCGCGCTTCGCGCTTCGTGGCCTGGGCCGGAGAGATGCCCTTCTCCAAGGCTCGGGGCTCCAGAGACGGGGGGTCAAGGCAGGCGGGGCTCGGCCAGAGCGCCCGGTCTTGCAGGGTCCTGCAGGGCCAGGGTCGCATCGAACCTGGCTTGGGTGCAGGATCCCGCAGGATCTTGCCGGACCCTGCAGGGTCCGGGCCACGGTCGCACTGAACCCGGCTTGGGTGCAGGATCCTGCAGGATCTGGCAGGACCCTGCAGGGCCAGGGGAGCATTGAACCGGGCTTGGGCGCAGGATCCTGCAGGAGTCTGCAAGGCCTGACTGACCCGGGTCTGGATTGACCCGGGTCAGAAGCTCCCCGAAAGGTGATTTTGCCAGGGCGCGCGCATCGCAGGGCGCGATGCGCGAGGTTAGGTGACCTATGCCATTCCAGGGCGGCAATTTCCCGCAATGGAGCAGGATAGTTCTAGGGACTTGTGATCGTTTTCTGATTCATTGTTTTGCCGATCGGCGCGGGCATTCGCACTCCCCTGGAGCCAGACCCCCCCTCCTTTTCCGCCCAGCGTCGAAACGCCGAACAAGAAAACGTTGACCCGAGGAGGAGGCTTGGGGCTGGCTTATTGTAGCATCATTGACGCATCCTGGGCTGGGCTGTATTCTGTCGTCCTCTCCTCGACCGCTGGATGCGGCGAGGACGTCGAGCATCCGCAGCAGCGTCCTCAGCGAGGTCGGCAGCATGGTGCCGTCGAGGGTGCCGTCGAGGGACTGGACCCCGAACGACGGTGCCCCGAGGGAAGGACATGAGTGGGTGCAGGCATGGTTCACCTACAGAATGGATTTACTCCAGAGTTGATTTTCCCGCCGATCATACAAGAAGCAGGTACAATCTTCGTAGATCTACGGGGCACTATACGCATTGTTCCGTAGATTCGGCGGGAAATCAAGTTTGGGGTACATCAATTCTGTAGTCCATCCCCCGCGCGAATGGATGGGGGCAGGAAAAGGAGCGGTTCGGGAAGAGGGGCCTGAGTTGGGAAACACGCGGGGGCGGCGGGCGGGGGGCAATCTGGGTGGAACAGGTGGTGCATTTTTGGGGGCAACCAGGCCGGCTTGACGAGCCCAGCTGAGCGTCGGAAGGAACGGGGGCGCCTGCGCCGACATCCGTGCGTAAGCTGCCCGCGTAGGGCCGCGCGTGAGCGCCCTCGTCTCCCATGCAGCATGCCGCGCTGGCGGCCCGCGTGAGACACCGCGTAAGGTCGCTGTGCCATCGCGCCTTGGACCCACTGTTCTGTTCGACTCTCTCTTCCGGGCCCCCCCCTTCATCGGAGGGAGGGGAAGCGATACCAACACCACCAGGGGGCCCACCTCCAGCGAGGAGGTCCACAATGCCTCCCCGAGCGGGAGACTGAGGATGTCTCGAGCGAGAGGGGGGGACCACGCCGCCAGGGAGCCCCCCCTTGCCTCCGCGCATCTCCTCGCCCCCGGTGGTGCTGGTGTCGCCGTTTTCCTTGTGCCTAACTGCTCTCTTTGACTCTCTCTTCCGGACCCCCCCCCCCCGAGGAGGGCGCCATCGACAGGGAAGGTGAGGGCCACGAGGTCCGCCCGCTCGGCGCCCGCGTCGCCTCCGCCTCGGCCGGATGCGGCCGCTCCTGCCCCCTCTCTGCGGGCCTCGGCGTTGGGCGTCGGCCGCCCTCCCAGGGCCTGTCCCTCTACAGGGGGAATGTTCCAAAATAGTCAAAAAATTCTCTGGGGACTAGTTTTGTGGTATTCTGGGGCATCTGTGGGCCATGTTTGAGTATGTCATATTTTTCGTCCAAAATCCTCCTGTCGGGGGACACGCCCGACCTAGGATGAGCCGCTCTCCAAAGGCACCCCGAAGCATCAGGGCCGGGGGCGGTCGGGGGTAACTGCAGATACGTGCCCCGGGGACCCAGACCGGAGTTATCCCGGACCCTGGTTCTCCCGGATCATTCGGGCGTCCAACATCCAAGGTTACCCTTGCATTCTTCGCCCTTCAGCTCCATCGGGCAGTTTGCGCTGGCCGCGCACCGCTGGGAAGGTATGGGCATGGCCTTCCAAGGCCCCTGCATCATTATAGTGAGTCCTTCTCGTGCGCGGTGGCTGTATGCGCACGGGCGGCCGCTTCCGTCCCCGATGCCGCAGCAGTGCGCGCGCTCCAGCGTGCATGGGTGGCCTGTGATGGGGGACGTGCAGCACGTCCCACCCAGCGCGTCCCACCACTTGCAAAGCGCCTACTCGCAAACGTCAAAACAACACATGCTCGGCTCGATGTGCTGTATTGTAGACCCCCGCGGCGGGTCCAGGCCGTTCGCGAGTAGCTACTTTGCGAGTAGTGGAAGTCGTTTGTTTAACGTCAGGCACCATCACAGGAGAGCCCCGAATCGAATCGATAAATCGAGTCGGCGATCGAAATGAATCGGACCGGCGGAAGTCGGCAGCCGAGTCGGGAAAAGTCGAACGGGTAGACATCGGCAGGCTAGCAGGTCTCCGTTGAGAAATCGGATCCCAAATCGGAGTCCGATGTCGAAACGGATCGGAATCGGAATCCATCGAAGTTGGGCATCCTTTAACCGATCCCCATCCCCACCGGCGTGGCCTGGGCCCCACTGGCCGATCTGCCCCGGCAGATGGGGATGTAGGCCCTTTCCTTCGGGTTTCCAGGGCCCTCCAGAACAGCATCCCAGGCTCCACGCTGTACACTGACAGCTCGTTTGTGCACGATGGCTTGCATGTGCGTGGACGCGCGCCCTGCACTTCCTCTCGCTCGACGCGGGCCGAGATATGGAAACAAGTCTTGGGGCGGGTAGAGGACTGGGGGGGGATTGAGCATGTGCGCGATATCCGGGTGCGCTCGCATCGCGCGCGCGCTGCGGTGCAGAGTGGGCGCGAGACGGGTTGGTTAAAGGCAGGCAGCGTTCTCGCTCTCGCATTCCCGAGGAGGTGCGCAGCGCAACCACGGCCAAGGCTAAAGTGCTCGTGTCTGGGCCACCAGGGTTGCGCGCGTTGGACCGCCCATGGCCGACTTAGATGCTTTCCATATTTCGAAACGGGATGCTCGCAGTGCGAAGCTGCGCCGCCAGCAAGTGCCCGCGCTCGACTTCTTTGCCCCGCCGACCAGCGCGCCGCCTGTCCTCTCCAGAGCTGACACTGCTCATGTGAGAGTCGTTGGAGAGGGCGGCAAGCCGCATGCTGCGCACTCGTTCCAGCTTGTGGGGGGCCAAAGGTGTGTGGTGTGCTGCGTGTGTGGGGCGGGGGGGACCATCGTCTCCGCCAGGCTTGTTGGCACGTGTTCGGGACCGCAACTCCCACGGTTCCTGGGGCGCACGTGTTCCGAGAATCTGGCGAAAGACAGGTTTTCCGTCAATAATCAGTGGCGCTAGCTTGTGCAGCCGCTGGTTGCTTCCGGGGCGCCTCGCGTGCATGAGGCCTCCTCGGGGCATGGTTTTGGAGAGCGCCGCCCATCTGCCTCTGCAGATGGTGGCGCAAGCGGCAGTCAGGCGCCACCCACGTCAGCGGCGTAGGTGGCGAACGTGGCTGCGGGCGCCACCCACGCGTGCTGGCGTGGCGGCGCCAGTGGCAGGAGGTGTCATAGATTCATGTTGCGCCAAGGCTGTGTCGAGGACGAGGAGGAGGAGGTGGAGGAGGAGGTGGAAGAGGAGGAGGAGGAGGAGGACCCCTCCTCCTCCAACTTCTGGTGGTCGTGGTGGAAAACAGGCCCATCAGGTCTTCGCCAAGAGACGCAGCAGCACTGGATCCGCCTGCTCTGGACACGCGCAGGAGGAGGGCTCTTGTCGAACAGCCGAGGCGCTGAAATGAGGGACGGTTTGGGTTCGGCAGGGGCTCGACGTTCCTCGGGTCCTTCCTTGGCTGCTCCTCCAGCCCTCCTTGTCCACGCAGGCGCTCACGGGGCCAGACAGTGGCTTCGTTCCTTGTTCGGCGTTCCTTCTGGCAGCACTGCGAGTTGTCGCACTCGCAGAGCCGCGGCAGCGCTGGGGGCCTGCCCACGTCGGGGCGGCCGCGGAGGCGGGGGGGCGGGGCTCTGATCGCGAGGAGGGCAGGCACCTCCTCGTTCTCGGCATCGGTGGCCAACCTCACGAAGTCCATGGTGGGCATCGGCATGCTGACCCTCCCCCGGGCGTTCGCGGACTGCTCCGTGCTCCTGGCCGTGGGCGCGCTGGGGGGGGGGGCCTCGTCGTCTTCCCCCTTTCTGCCCCCCCGCCCCCCAACGTGCTCTTCTGCCCCTGCTTCCTCCTCCACCCACCTCCCCGTTTCCTCCTCCACCGCCCCCTGCGCCCTCCTCCATCCTCTCGATCCTTTTCTTCGTCCTCTTTCCCTTTTCCTCCTCCTCCTCCTCCTCCTCCTCCTCCTCCTCCTCTTCCTCCCTCCTTCTCCATCCCCACCTCTCCATCGCCGATGAGCAGAGGGGGGGAGGCCGAGGCTTAAGACGAGTTAAGATCATGAGCCGCGATCGTGAGCAGATGTCTGGTTTCCCCCACCCATCGGCCGTTGCAAGTTTGAATTTGATGGACGCCCTGGATTTCAGCATGCTGTCTATGCGCATCCCCACATCAATCAGGAGGGGCAACAAAAACACAGGCACAGTTAATCGCCGACTCCAAGGAGCATAGGGGAACCTATGAGACGTGGGGGGGAAGACGAACACCCAGAACATATGGGAACACATGGGGCATCCTGCTATTTGTGTATGTATATACATATGTGTGTGTGTCTCTGTGCCCCTTGAGTCAAGGATGGGGTGGTTCCCCTTCTCCTCCGTGCGCAGAGGGCGGGCGCGAAGGTCCGCGTGCTTCCAGCGCCCTCTCTCCTGCACGTGCCTGTCCACGTCGTCCAACCGACGGGTACGGTACGGTCATGCAGATCAGAGTGGCTTGGCATCGCTCGGACGTGTGCATATTTTTCCGGCGAGGACCATCGAGGACCATCCTGGACCATCGAGCAAATAAAACACGCTCGAACCGACAAATTGCACGGGAAATGGACGTCCGAGCGATGGCGAGGTGGAGTGCAGTCGGCCCGGATCAGTAGGTCGACCTTGCCAGGTCAAGGTACTTCTGTGTCCTGTGTCTCGCGGCCCGTGCCTCCTGCACTCCTGTGGTAGCGTGGCCACCGGAAGGGTCTTTCGTCCTGTCGCGTGTCCTGTCCAACGAAGTCCGATTGTACAGTCAACCATGATAGTAAGGATGGGGCAGCTTTCCAAGGCTACCCTTGCATCCCTGCCCCTTCGAATTTGCGGCACCCTTCCCGCATTCTGCTGCGCTCCGCATGGAAAGCGTCAGCATGGCGTTCCAGGGCCCTTGCATCCTCACCGCGCATCCTTGCTATCCTGGTCGAGTGTAAGGCTGGGAGTCAGAGAACGCCATCCTCTGCAGGACCAGCAAAAAGGGGGACGTTCATGGGGGTGCATTGCATCAAGGGGGGGCGTCAAGGGGGTGCACCAAGGTGGTGCATCAAGGGGGGGGCGTCAAGGAAGTGAATCAAGGGGGGCGGGCGTTTCAAGCGCGCGGTTAAAGCGCGCAGAGTGGTTGCACCCCGTGACGCCCGTTCCTGCGTGTCTGCAGACCTGACCCTTCGGCCCTACACAAGATGAGAGCGACGTCGCCGAACGGTCATCCACTGTGCCTGGGTGAATTGCTGAAGTGGGGTTCTGCGGGGCGGACTTTTTGGCGCTCCGTTGCTCTGCGTTGTTGCGTTGTTGTCGTCGCCCTCGCTCGCGACCCGCCTGCGACCCACCCGCGACACCCCGCACCGCCCGCGCGACCCACCCCCCACGAACCACCCTGCGACCCACCCGCGACTCAGCCATGTTGCTTTAACGAAAGAATTGGCGCTTGCGGCGGGCTCTTTGTGTGTAATGTCTGACAATCTGTGCCTGCAGCAGCCTCGTTCAGACTTTTGCAGACTGCCGACGACCCGCCGCCCCCTCACTCTTGTCAGCAGGTGCGGGTGGCTATGTGTCGTGCAGGCCCTATACGGTCTGTGCCGCAGACTCTGAAGGCGGGACACCCCCCCTGGGCCCCCCGCTGGCGTCCCCCCCCCGGACCCTGCCTGGACCCCCGGCGGGGGCGGCATTCTGACCCAGGGTTATGATGTTCCAGCCTATTTTAGCCTTGAGCACCAGAAAGATTTTCGAGCACCAGAAAGAGGTACCGAAACTCAAGGGTTTTCACGTGCCAGGCCTGGGGAGGCACTCGCCCGACATTGTTTCGACACTCTTTTGACACTTTTCCGGGTGCTCGAAATTATTTTTGGGATGTGGTCTTTAAGTAGGATGGGAGCAACATAAACCCAGGGCCGCCCTCCCCCACCGCACGGGTCGGAGCCGCTTCTCTTGCCCCTCGACGCCGGCGCCCGTTGTGCTCCGTGAGCGGTCGCTCCGCGCGGGTTTCGGGGGCCAGTGGGTCCCGCCTCTGGGCCTTCCTCCCGCTGCTCTATATTTTCAGGAGGATCTCCCAGAAAATATTGGACAATGTGGGAACTGGGGGGGGAGACAGAAACCCAGAAGATGTAGGAAAATGTGGGGGATCCTTTTATTTGTGTGTGTTTATTTGTGCGTCCCAGGGCCCCTTCATGTTTCCTTGCCTCCTCCGTCCTCGCAGGATCGAGGTGGGGTTTGGGTTTGCGTTTGAGCGTGTTTCTTTTCTACTTGGGGCACCATGGGCATTATAGCCCCTGGCCCCCCTCCCCCCCCACCTTTCACGTAACGCCCCCCCCCCCCCCCCCAGTGCGCTCCGGGCATTGCCGCCGTGCGCTCGGCGAGGGGGAGGCGTTACATTAGACCCCCCCTGGCCCCTCCTCCCCCCTTTAATGCCCATTATGGCTGAAAATAAAGGAACGCGCTCTTGTGATCCGCGCAGCACATTTTGCTCGCGAGGTGGCGGGAGGCAACAGAGGCGCGGTTCTCTCCTCCGTCCTTGTCGCCGAGAGCGCTGCAAGCGGATACTCCCCAATCAGTGTTTGCGTTGAAGGGTTTCTAGCGGATATTGAAAGATTTGGCGAACGTTTCCCGCCGATTTTAGTAGCGGGCTGGGTTCCCGGGTTCCCGCTTCCGGGTTCCCGGCTGAAGGGAGGGCAGGGGCAGGAAGAGGGGACGGCGTGGGACGTTGAGAGGAGGGAGGGGGGAAGGAGGCGAGGAGGATTGATGATGTTGATGGTGGCGCTGATGGTCATGCTTCGGATGGCGGGGAAGAGGCTTGGAGCCGGCTGGGGGGCTGAGGTGGCCCCGCGTTGGTTCCGGCCAGCAGGGCGGGCGGGCAGGTTCATGGTTCTGGGTTCGGAAAGGTGTGTTGCCTTTTTCGGGCCTCTGCGGGCCGTTTTTGGGCCCCAGGACCATAAAAAATTGATCCTGGGTGGAAAATTGCGCCAGATGGAGCCCCGGAGGGGTCTGGGTACAAATTTTGTGCCGATGTGGCCTCATCCCACCTCCTGGCCGATCTTCTGACGTCCCAGTTAATTCAGACCCCCTGGCCGCCTCCAAGTAGGGACGAGGACGCTGACTGGTTCGCATGCCGCTGTTTAGTTATCCTGCCTCGCTCTTCCGCTTCTCCTTGGATCAAAAAGGGCGTGGCGTCCTTCGGTAGTTCGAGTTGTGTCAGCGAGCAGTGCGCTTGCTTAACGCTTCTCCTGTCCGTAGTGTGTGTTGCGCACGTTCCCCAGCAACACATCCAATTGCACTAACAGTACGCCTTCGGTCTGATGCTGGGGATCGAGAACCAAATAAACTGCATACACATATACATATAACGGCGCACCGGGTCCGGGGCCCCCGGGGCCGGGACCTCGACCACAAATGTGGGCCCCGGGGGGCCCGGAGGCCCGTCGGGGCTGCCAGAGGCCTCAACGGTCAGACAAGACGGCCCAAGAAGCGCCCAAGATGGCCCAAGAAACTTCCAAGAGGCCTCCAAGAGGGCTCCAAGATGCTGAATATGGCCTCCAGACGTCCAAGGACGCCCCCAATACGCCCCAAGAAGCCTCCAACATGCGTCCCAAGAGGGCCCGTAGACGCAAACATTGGCCCATTCCCTTCGTAAAACGTGCATTTTTCACAAAGTTGCCTTTTGGTCTTTCCGACGTTACAGGACGGCCCAAGAGGCGCCCAAGACCGCCCAAAGACGGCCCAAGAAGCTTCCAAGAGGGCCCCAGGACAGCCCAAGAGGGCCCCAAGACGGCCCAAGAGGCGCCCAAGATGGCCCAAGAGGGCCCCAAGACGGGCCCAAGAGGGGGCCCAGAGGGGGACCACGAACCGCAAGCTCGAGCCTTCGCCCCAAGAGGCCGCCAGGAGGCCCCAAGGAGGCCCCTCAAGAGGCCCCAGGAGACCCCCAAGAGGCCCAAAGGAGGCCCCGAGAAGCCCCAAATCGGCCCCCAAAATGCTTCGAACCTGCTTACAGGAGGCCCCCGACAGGTTCAGAGGCTCCCGAGAAGCTACGTCAAACTCCCAGCGAGCGGCCGGACGAGGCCCCCAAAAAATCCCAAGAGGATTCCAGTATTTGTATCCTTCAGCGCTCTCTGGCCTTCTTCCCCCTGCCCCCGTCCCTGCGACTTTCGTTGACTCAAGCTCGCCTCCTCTCATTTCCTCTCTATGCCTCTCTCTCCTCTCCATCTCTCTCTCTCTATCTTTCCTTCCGGCCTCTGTCTATCTGGTCTCTCTATCCCTTCTTCTCTCTATTGTCTCTCTTTCCCTTCAGATTCCGTGTCCTTGCGACCTTCTGCAGCCCCCAGTCCTAGCTAGAAAACCTAAGCGCGCGCGAAGCGCGCGCGTGGTTCTTAGGTGCTAGTTGTATATATACACATATTATGAGGTCGCGGCGGGTTTCTCGGCTCGGTTCAGGCCCCCTATGACGGCGCCTCCGGCGGCCGCCCCTGGCGCGCTCCGCGCGCCAAGGAGGGTGGTCCAGCGCCGATCCAAGAAATCCGCGCGAACCTCTCATGAATTCTGTGTATACAATGCTTCTTCTTCTTGACAGGAAGAGCGAGGCTGATGACGAGACGAAAGGAGCATGGGTGAGCTGGGTAGGAGGGATGAGAAGGGGGGACAATGGTGGGGAAAGGAGGTGTGCGACAGGAGCAGAGAACTGAAAGTGAACGATGGGGGGAGAAACGGGACGAGTTGGGATCGTTGGGAGGGAGGGGGAAGGAAAGAGAGGAATAGGGAGGCGGAGTGGATGGAGGAGGAGTGGAGGAAGCACGGGCACGGAGCAGGTGGCGGAGGGATGCGTGGGAGGCTATTGGAAGAGAAATTGGAGGAGCGGCGGAGGGAGGAGGGGGCAGGGAGCATGAGGGGGGAGGATGGCCGAGGCTGCAGAGGACGAGCGGGAGGGATGGGGGACGGAGGCGGGGGCAGAACGAGGGGGAGTGCCCCAAATCTGCTGCCTATGCCGAAGAAGAACAAACAGCATGAACATGAACTGTCGCCGGACCTCCAGCGGTTTATGTCTGTGCCTTCTGCTCTTCCTCTGCGATGGGCCTGCTCCCTGTGGGGTGCTCAGGCGCGCTGATGTTCTGCGGGGCGCTCTCAGCGGTGTCCTTCTTCCTGCTGGGCTACTGCGCTCACGTCACGAACACCCGCACCCTGCCGCAGCTGTGGGAAGCTACCGTTGGAGGGCTTGGGGCCGGAGCTCGTTTTCTGCATCCCCGGGCGATAGACGGTCGACTTTGCATCGCTCGGACGTGTGCATTTTTCCTTCGGCGAGGACCATCGAGGAGCATCCTAGATCATTTGGCGAAAAAGCCACGCACGAAACCGACAAAAAAACACAGGGAATGGACGTCCGAGCGATGGCCAGTCGAAGACCGAAGCACGTCGTGAACGTGAGATTTCTCGGAGGTCCGCGCAGATATCTTGGATCGGCGTCGGCCCGTCCTCCGTGGCGCGCGAGGTGCGCGCCGAGGTGCGTCGCCGAAGGCGCCGCCAGGGGGAGCCTCGAGGCATTCTGTTTCTGCTGTTTTTTCGGGGGTGGACACCTCCTACCCTGACACGTCGATTAGTGAATTGTCCGTTTTCGGTTCTCGAGAGGGCGCCGCGGCCGTCATTTTCCAGTCTTGCGCCCGCCAGGTTTAGGCCCGAGGTCGTTTTCAGGAGATCTGTCCATCCCCGATTTTCGGTTCCTCTGAATTCACCAGCCTGGAACATATCCCTATCCCTATGCTGGGCACCTCCTCATCACGATGCCAATCTTAAGGATTCCCTTACTTTTTGAGGGCGAATCCCTTAGGTTGTCATCGCCTTTTGGCGTGTCAACCTTAGGGATAGGGATACGTTCGAGGCTGGTAATGAATGGGCGTGGTCGGGAAGGGGGGAGGGGGTAGGGAGCCCGTCACGTCGCTGCTCGTGCCGGCGCCGTTCGGGAATGCCTGGGCATGGGGGAGCAGGGTGAGGGGGGGTCGGCCACGGGCGCTATCGAGACGCAAGGATTCGGCGGCGAGCCCAGGGGGGACAGGGAGCTGGCCTTCGCAAAAGGCTGGGAAGTCCCCGGACCTTCTGAGAAGTTCTCGAAGTCTTCCCCGAAGACGCGCAGAACTCCTCGGGAGGCTTGGGGGCGTCCGAGGAGCCCCGCCGCCTTCTCGGGAGGCCCTCTCTTTGCCTCTTGCCCCCTCGCTCGCCACCAAAAAACGGATTCGTGGAGCAAGAGGAGGAGAACATCGGGAGTGGACAAAGCACGCACGGCGGCACGAGTCTTCGCCGCTCCCCCGGGGAGAAAGATGTGGAAATTGTGGGGAGTGGAGGGGAAGCCGCACATCCAGACGATATGGGCAAGTATGGGGAGTCCTGGGATTTGTGCACCCCGAGTTTCTTAACAAGCGTCAGGGGGGCGTCACCCCCGCCGACAGCCCCGCATCCGCCCCCGTCGAGGGCAGCCACCGCGCGCCGCAGGCGCTCCGACCCCCGTCGCGGCGCGACGACGAGGCGAGGTTGACCCTCGTCGGGGGGGGTCCCCCCGACGCTGATTGAGAAACCCACCCAGAGTAGGCTGAGGCAGGGCAGTGGGTGGAGGATGTGATAGGGGTGATGTGGATATTGGCTGAGGTGGGTAGGTAGAGGAGGAGGAGGAGGAGGAGGAGGAGGAGGAGGAGGAGGAGGAGGAGGAGGATGAGAGGGGTACCCCCCAGCGCTTATTAAGAAACCCAGTGTACGTTTACTCGTGTGCCCCCGGACGCCTTCCGAGAGGGCGCCCGTGGCCTGCGCGGGCCGCCAAGCGGGCGGGAGGCTTGGGCGTTGTGCCGTTCGTCTGGGGCTCCTGCGGCCGCGGGGTGCCGCGGGTGCTGCGGGAGGACCTCCTCCTCCTCCTCCTCCTCCTCCTCCTCCTCCTCCTCCTCCCCGCGCTCGCGCCTCCGCAGCTGTCCTGGTCTCCCCGCGTGGGAGCAGCCTGAGTGGACTTCATGTGGGTCCATCGGGCCAGGCTTTGAGGCCTGGCGGTGGCTTACCTTGGGTAAGCTCCTGGAGCGCCTTGATGCCACCCTCTGTTGGTGGTGCACACTGCTCCCTGAATTTCTTGGCTGCACGGATGGTCCAGGCTCCACATCGGGAGCACCAGAGGACACCATTCAACTTCTTGATGAACGGCCCGTGGGACGGATGAAACCGATTTTGCGGCCCTGGGGGGACGCAGGGGGCCTTGAGCCACCTGGGTGTTCCCTTGAGGACACTACTTTGCTTGCCGCAAGCGAGACAAGCAATCTGGAAAAGAGGAGGGACAGGAGCAGCGGAGAGGGAGTGGGGCGTCCTAGACAGCTCGACCTGCAAAGCTGCTACACTGCGCTCCACCTTCACTTTCCTACGGTTCTCCTTGACATCCTCATCCTCCTCGAGGCCCAGTGGGTCTTTGTGACTCCAGTAGTGGGTCGGAACTGCTGCCATTCTGTCCCTGATGAGATCGGCGTGCATGTCGGTGCCTTGGAGGTGTCGAACGAGGGGCCCTGGGACTTGACGCCACTGTGCTGCTTCCGCAGCGAGAATGTCGGCATGGCCATTGAGGTGTAGGGCCCATGGAGGCTCTCGAGCGGTTTCTTCCTCCGTGGGGTGGCCCCCTTTTTTTTTTTTTTTTTTTTTTTTTTTTTTTTTTTTTTTTTTTTTTTTTTTTTTGTTTTTTTTTTTTTTTTTTTTTTTTTTTTTTTTTTTTTTTTTGTTTTGTTTTTTTTTTTTTTTTTTGTTTGTTTTTTTTTTTTTTTTTTTTTTTTTTTTTTTTTTTTTTTTTTTTTTTTTTTTTTTTTTTTTTTTTTTTTTTTTTTTTTTTTGTTTTTTTTTTTTTTTTTTTTTTTTTCTTTTTTTTTTTTTTTTTTTTTTTTTTTTTTTTTTTTTGTTGTGTTTTTTTTTTTTTGTTTTTTTTTTTTTTTTTTTTTTGTTTTCTTTTTTTACTTTGTAGAAGATCGTGTTGTCCCGTCGGTTTTTGGCCTGGGTCCAGAACTTCTGCCACGTGTACTGGTTCTTGGGGTGCCGAAAGCGGGGGCCTCTGTTGAAGCCCTTGATCACATAGGCACAGTCAATCACGATAATGAGGCGGCCGCGGGTGGACTCCAGCAGCGCAATGACTGCCTCGAGCTCCGCCAGCGGTACCGTCTGCGGGCCGATGATGCCTCCCTGGATGGTTCCTTTCCAGGTGAGGTCGTGTGCCCACAGGGATACGCTCCAGCCACAGACTCTGGTGCGCGGGTCCTGCGTATGAGGCCCTCCACTGCCGTCTGTGGCTGCCACTTGCCAGCCATCGAACTGATAAACTGCATGCTGTTCAAATACTCCTTTTCGGATTGTGTCCTGATCTAGTCCCAGAATGTGTCCATGGACTTGGCGAATGATCGTGGCGGGGATGATTCCTCGGAGCCAGAGACTGGGTTCCGTTGGGGACTCTGCCACTGCCCGGTCTATGGAGCCCTGAGTCCGATTGATGGCGGGGATGTTGGGACTTCCCAATTCAGGACACGTCCAACATTTGTGTAAATCATCTCCGTGTTCTTGCCCACAGCGAGGACATTCTGCGTCATCCTGCTGGCCGCTCTCAAACCTGCGACGGGCGCTCCAGCACCTCGAGCAGGAAACGGCCTCTAAAGCTGATGGGAAAGTTGTTTCTCGCTGGAGTTCCTCCTTGGCCTGGACTTGTTGGGCTCGGGGGAGGGGGTGCTCGGCTAGCTGCTTCTCCCGCTTCTTGATGGCGGCCCGCTTTCTGGCAGGGTAGAGCCGCAGGGAGTACACGTCCCCCCCCCCTCCTGGAGGCCTCCAGAGTTATGACTGAGAGGGTAGGTAGCTTTCCACACATGCGTGTTCAAGAGGAACTCCAAGTGAAACATGCAAACCTTCTGGCGGTCCCAGCTCAGCGGCTTGACGGGGAAATCGAGGCCCTCGGGGCCCCTCCAGAGCCATGCCGAGGTAGGGGCCCAGCCTAGGTCGTACAGGGTGGCAATGATCGCGGACATGTGGGACCTGACCGTGAGCCACCTTGATGGTCTCTTGAGCTTCGCCTCCAGAGTCTCCCAAGCCTTCTGGATGCCTCCGGGGATGCTGAGTTTGGTATTGATAACCCGAAAACACATCGTGAACAGCTGGGCCCGAAGATAGATCCCTGGATCCATGTTGGATGGGTGTCCTGGACGGGTATGGAGGCCAGTGGTAAGACAGGCCCCTGCTTTGGAAACTCCATGTGCCGCTCCCGCCAATCGGCGGAAATGCTGGACTTCAGTCGGTGCTGATCCGTGTCCCCCCATGCCCCGCTTCAGCTGCGGTAGAGCGCCTGTGCGGAAAAGTGATCGCGCCTTGATTGTAGTCTTGGCCAGCTTCTTGATGTTCTTGTGCCTCTGCACTCCGAGACGACGTCGGGTTCGGCGGACGCCCAGGGCCCTTTTCTTCCCGATCGTAGTGTCGACCCCCAGTTCCCGAGCGTGCTGGACGGGTCTGATCTGGACCCCTGCCTGGTTGAGTTTGTCGGTGCGGATGTCGTTGGAGCTGGCCAGGGCCACGGACTTACCAGAGAGACGGCATCCTAGGTCAGCGAGTTCTCCACATAACTGTATGATGAGCATTGGGAAGGCTTCTCTCAGGGCCTCAAGGCCCCCCACAAGACGGGCCCTGATGTCGCCCACCCAAGTTCGGACCGTGGGCCTTGGGATCTGGTAGTGGGCTCTCTCGAGGACGTCGTACAGGAGGGCCCTTGTCCAGGAAACGCTTTGCCCGCACCCTTGGAGGATTGAGGCCATCGGGATGAGGGGCTCGCTGACTCCAATCGGCGTCGTGAGGACTCTGGTACACGTGTGGACCATCAGCCAGCGTGTGCTGGCGGATCGCGTCGAAAAGCTTTTCGAGGTCTAAAACGCCCTCGATGATGGAGCACTTGAGAGAGCTGCTGATCTCTGCAAAAAGCTCGCTGATGAGGGCTGCCCTTAAACAACCACTGCCTTTGATAGCTGCGTCCCAGAATCCTGCCCGTGCCTCTTCCCAGGAGGAGTTCTGGCCCTTGAATAGGCGCATGGTGACACGGTACGGTGCGTTCGTCAAAGTAATAGGGCGGTCGCTGACCTCTGTCTTGGGTTTCAGGGCAACCAAATTGATTAGGCACTGGGCTGGAAACTGCTGCAGCCTACACGTATCATTGATAATGTCGGTGAGGATCTCTAATCCTTCAGGGGGGAGCCGACTGAAATCTGCTACTCGCCATTGGTCCGCTCCTGGTGCCGAATTACTCGAGAAACTTCTGAGGGCCTTCTGAACTTGTTCTGGGCTCCAGCTGTGAGAGGGGCCCCAAGAGTCTTTTGCTGGCGTAGATCTTGGAGCCACGGGGCCTCAGGGGGCTTGTCGGGGAGGATCTTATCTGGGTCCCAGTACTGCAACCAATAGTCGCTTTTGTGGTTCAGGACCTTCAGGGGGTCTGTGATAATCCCCCCGTCGACCGAGCTGAAAACGTCATGGTCCTCTTCTGGAGTGGGCCCATGGACCTTTGTAATGTGGCGTGCGCCGCCGCCCCCGTGGGCGAGAGAGTCGTGGAGCCAGGTCTTGAATGCAGTCTCCTTCTGCATCAAGGCTTCCTTATCAAAGTGCTGAACGACCAGCTCGAGCTGAAAACGTGCATCTGGCCACGAGGTCGTAGCGCTTGTGCCTGCGAGATATGACTGCACCAGGGTCTGCGAGGCTGGCAGAAGATCTGGTGGCCACACTGGGTTCGCCTGGAGGGTGGAGGCGGGGTACCCCTGGATCCTCAGGAGCTCTCTGGAGGCCGGATGGTGTTGGAGTAGATGATCCCGTTCTTGGGCCCGCTGCTGGATCCCCCCCCCCCCCCCACACACACACACCCACTGATGACTTTCATGATGAAGCCGATGCTGGAACGGAGTGGGGGGGGAGGCTGTCTCTCCAAATGACCTCGAAGCCGTCCCCTCGACTGTATCCTTCTTGGGTGCCTGCTGGGGTCCCGATGCACCAACCCTCGAGAGCCCGACTGAGGAGGCCGTGCTGGTGGGTGAGGGTTTGGCTGGCGAACTCTTCTGCGATGGGGAACTGCACCTGCGGCGTCTCGCGCTGGTCTAGCTGCGCCTGGTGCCAATACTGTGCCCACGGACTGGCTGGGGCTGCTGAAGATTGGACGGAAGCAGCCTGCCTAGGGAACCATCCCTGGCGATGGAGTGCCTCCACTCGGAAAACTGCTCTGAGTCCGATGTGCGGCTTCCATGGGCTGGTTAAATCGGTCTCGATAGACAAGTAGTCAGAGATCGAGCTGTGGATGATGAAGTAGTCAATGAGACGACCATTGCGACACGAGGTCTCGATGTTCGCGGTTTTGACGACACCTGAGATTTTCTGGACCCAGGGGTGGCCTGCCAGGAGCTCCTGGGGGACCATGTTGACATCTCCCGAGATGATGTACGGGAGGTCCAGGGAGGTGAGGAAAACGGAAATCTCCTTCACGACCTTGATATGGAAATTGTTGTAGCCGACCCCCGACTGGAGGTAGACGGTGAGCAAAACTATGTTGCGGGCCTTCGCGCGGATCATACAAGCGGTCCAGTTGGTGCCCCCCGCCAGCGGCCTCTTGTTACCCTTCCCCATCATGACCCTCGCGTGAGAGTGAAACTGTCGGGTGGCGAAAATCCCGACTCCGCCTGTCTCTCCATTTGCTGGCGTGGTTGTGGCTGGACACTGATAACATAACTGTTGTAGCCAAGCTTCCCCATGTATTTACGTGCTTCCCCCAGCTTCCCTGAAGTCAGATGCGCCCCCCCTAACATGATGACCGGAGGAAGCCCAAAACCAGAAGTCTGTAAATATTTCTTGGCTTTATCATTGCACTTAGTGATATTGGCGTGGTAGGTGCGAAACTCTGTCATGAGCTCGGGGGAGCTCGCTGAGGTGGCCGCGTGGCCTGCTCAGCTGTCGCGAGCCCCCCCCCCTCTCCCTGGGACAATTGCGGCTCCTACGGTCACCGCCAGGCCCTGGGCGAGCTGTTCCTCGGCCTGCTGCTTGGCGGCCGCGATGGTCGACGCTGGTGCTCTGCTTGGCCCTCGCCTTCTTGATCTTGGTCTTGGCGGGGGGCAGCTTGGCTGAGGCGGCCGCGAGCTGCTCGATGAATGCCTTGGCCTGGTCTCCGTTGTCGCCTTTCATGTCCTGCATGTGCTTCGTGAGACCGTCGGGGATCACGGGCATGGTTGTGATCTCGATCTCCTCATCCTCGTCCACGTCCCGGTGATCCTCGCCCTTGGCGGGGTCGTGCCCGCCGCTGGCCCACTTCGCGGTGGCCTCCACACTGGCCTTCTCGAAGGTGTCGCGGGCCCCTTTGAGCTCGGCGGTGGTGTCCTTCAGTTCGCCTTGCGCCGCCCTGAGCTCGGCGGCAAGGCGGTCGACCGTGGCGGAGAGGTCTAGGTGCTTCTTCTCGAGTTGGCGCACCTTCTGGAGCGCCAGTGTGGCTGAGATAGCTGGGTTATTCTGCTCGGGCGCGGAGATTCCTTCGAGCTTCTGCACCTTATCTCCGAGGGCGTCCTTCTGCTCCGTGGTGAGCGTGCTGAGGGGGGCTGCGAGGATCTCCTTGATGTCCCCGAGGCCGCCCACCTTGTCCTTGCCCTTGCCCTTGTCGCCACCCTGCCCTGCGTGGATGTGTCCACCTGGGATGTCGAACGGTTTCCCGCAGAGGCAGTATACCTTCTTCTTAGCTTTGTTGAGGTATTGCCATTCCTTGCATGCACTGCAGACGACGTACTGCCTCTTCTTGGGCTGTGCGATCTGCGTCTGGCATGCCCACCAGCCGCCCATGGCTGCGGACTCTGGTGGTTCCCGTGGGCGGCGGTCGCCCCAAGCCCCTGACCTCTGTGCCAGGCAGGCCACGGAAGCCCCAAAGCTAATCGCTGGTTCTCGGGCTTCTATAGCCCTTCACAGCGTTTAGCCTCGAGCCAAAATGGCTACGGACTCCTCCTCCTCCTCCCCTCCTCCTCCTCCTCCGCCTCACCTCCTCCTCCTCCTCCTCAGCCTCCTCCCCCTCCCCCTCCTCTTCCCTCCCTCCCTCCCTCCCTCCCTCCCTCCCTCCCTCTCTCCCTCCCTCCCTCCCTCCCCCCCTCCCTTTTCGCCCTCCTCCCGTCCTCCCTCCTCCTCCCTCCTCCTCCTCCTCCTCCTCCTCCTCCTCCTCCGCCTCCTCCTCCACCTCCTGTTTCTTGTTTCCTGATGGCATGAGTGTGCCTCGCACGCTGCCGCTTCCCCCATGGGAGGCCGATCGGCCACCCCCCGGGGAGTAGGACAAGAGGTCGAAGGTTAAGGACGATACCCGACATACAGGTAGCAGGGAGACAGAGGAGGATTGACATCACACCCATCATTATCACCAGAGGATTGGCGACAAGGATGAAGGGTGACGTGGCGGCCGTGTGGCGAAAAAGGGCAGTGGGAGGGCCCTGAGTCGACGCGTCTTTGGGCTGTGCCGCGCCCCCCCTCCGCCGAGTCCGCGGGAACTGTTGGGCCAGTGCTTTGGAGGGTGCCTGGGGTTCCCCTCCTCGGTATCGTTTAACCAATCCCCATCCCCATCCCCATCCCCTTCGGGACCCCCACCAAATTCCCCCCCCAGTGGGGGGTGCACCCCTCGAAACCCGAAGGGAACGATGTTTTGTCGCCCAACTTGTTTTCCTAGACCGGAGCCTCTTCATCGTGTATATCTTTTCGATCGGTGGTGACGTAGTGTCTCAAAAGCCGTTCGGAGGGGGCCGCTCCGGCCCGGCCTCCGCGGTGGATGCTGGGGCGTCCTCTGCGCCGCGGGGCCTTGGCTCGGCCCGGGTCTCCCAAGCCCCCCTGCTTAGATGGGTGCGGATACTATAAAACACTATATATAAATATTATATAATTATATATATTTCTAATAAACCATCCAACTACATACATAAATATATATATATATATATATATTATATATTGTGCACTATAGGATCCTATCAGCATGTATTAAAAAATAAGAAAAATAGTAAACTATAGTGAGAAAATAGTGAAAACAATAGTGTTATATAGTGAAAATGGTAAAAATAGTGAAAAATAGTGAAACAAATAGTGAAAATGAAAAAATATGCAAATTCTTAGAAAAATCACAAACCAGTTTGCTTCTCTTCCGTTTTCTTCTGACTTTCCGCAGCGGCAGACCGCTTTTACATTGCAAGTTGCACAGTGCAGCAGTTTGGCCGCTTCAGAACTTCCCTTTTTAAATCACGCCCAGAACGTTGCGCTCCAACGGGGGAGGGGAGGTTAAGGAGAAGGAGGAGGGAGGGCAAATGCGTTCGAATCCCTGGATGACAACCTCTTGTCGCGCTCTGGGCCCGCGCAAGGCGTCCATGTAGCCCCTGAGATGACAATGGCAGCGGCAAAACTGAAGGGAACCAAGAAGCTGAAAAGGCAAAGCGGTCGCACCGCTCCTCCTCCTCCTCCTTTGTTCCTCCTCCTCCTCTTCCTTGTCGTCCTCCTTTTGGATAACCTGCAAAACGGTCATTCCCAGAATCAGAATTTAAGGGGCAAAGCGGACGCGCCGCTGTTCCTCTTCCTCCTACCCCTCCTCCTCCTCGTCCTCCTCCTCCTCTTCCTCGTCCTCCTCCCCCTTGTCCTCTTCGCCCTCCTCCTCCTCCTCCTCCTCCTGCTCTTCCTCCTCCTCCTTCTCCTCCTCCTCCTCTTCCTCTTGGATGGCCTCGCAAAGCGATCGCGCGCGAAGGATCGGGGCATGAGGGGCAAAGCGGACGCACCGCTCTTCCTCCTCGTCCTCCTCCTCGTCCTCGCCCTCCTCAACCTCCTCCCGTCATTCCTCCTACCCTCTTCTCTCTTCCTCCTAGTTCCCCTCCTCCTATTTTCTCTCCTTTCTCATTTTTTCTTTATTCTACCTGTCCTTACTCTCTTGGCTTCTTTACTCCCCTTCTTTATTCCGTACCCCCCCTGTCCCCCACCTCCTCTCCTCCTCCTGCTCCTTCCCCACCCACCCCCTCCTTCCTCCTCCCTCCTACTCCTCCTTTCCCCCCGCCCTCCCCCTGGATTAGAGGCCACTCTGGCAAAGCGTCGCGCCGCTTACGTGTAGTCAGTCGCTTCCTCCCCCCTCATTTTCTTTTTTTTTTGTTTCTCCTTCCTTTTTTTTTTTTTCTCTTTACTCCCCCCCCTCCTCGCCCCCTTGTCTCCCCTTGGGTAGCCTCGCGAAGCGGTCGCGCCGAAAAATCTCAGGAAATGCTCTGGCAAGCGCAGTCGCGCCAGCGCTCGACGCTTGCAGGCACTTCGGCGCCTGCGGGTACTTATGCCATATCCACCAATAACAGCGTTCCAGAAGCCTCTTGTGCCCAGAGAGGCTGTGCCATGAAGGAGTCGCACTGCGCGAACTTCGGGGCGTCGTCCTTTCGCCGCCGCGAGGCGCCGGGCAACGCCTGGCAAATAAAATGCAACTCCTGAACAATGAACGCCGCGTTGCCGCCTTCCTCGGCACCGCCGAGGATAAAATAGCGCTTCTCACCAATGCGCAGAATATCTCCAGCTGATATGCGAGAGCCACCCGCAATGACGACCTTCGAAACGTTCGTGACGTCGTTGTATTTGATGCCGCGCACCAAGGCATTCCCAAATGAAACATTATGTTGCGCATCGTGGCACTGAAGGGCAATAGCTCGGGTCAGTAATGATTTCTCGAAGCACCGCGTGTTGTCGACGAATTCAGCGATCCGCAGTGATTTTTTATGGTACCTCTCCGTCACAAGCGCATCAAGTGCGAACCCGTCCCTGAGCACCTGTCGCGGCAGGTGCCTGCAGAAAGGAAACTTCGGGATGTACATGCCGCAATCACCGTGCGCAGACTCGAAAGCCACGGCGTGGTTGCGGAGCGCCGCGGCCCAAGCATCTGCCACAGCCGCGCCTCTCTTGGCCAGCAAATACAGAAACAGTGATTTGGCCAGCGCGGCAAAGGAAGCCAGCTCCCTTGCAAAGTCCAGCTTGAACTGAGCGGACCCAGCGGTAAGTACACCGAGAGCGTACCGAATGAGCGGAACGGCCGCGATGATCTCGCTCGCCTTGGCGCTGTATTTCTTGCTGGTCTGCAAGTGCTTTTGCCGCTGGTCGCTGAAAAGCCCGCTGGCGTCCAGCGTGCCGCTGGTCGCTGAAGCGCTGCAAATCTGCCACTGCGCGCTGGCGATGTCCCTGAAGCGCTCCAACGTCAGGCCGACGGCGGCGAGGCGGCACAGAAACTCACTCAGTTCAATCTGAGCGATCCCATTTATGATCATGCAGTGTGCTGGGTCGTACGCGCGCAAGTCCAGCGACACGTGCTGGCGAAGCTCAGCGTCCAATAGCAAACCATCTGGCGCGTGATTAACGCCGTGCATCTTGCGTTGCTCCTCGAACGCGCCCTTGGGCAGCGTGGCTTGCAGACGCTGGGGCAGGTCCGCGGAGAAGAACAGATCCTCCGCGGTGCGCGCGTCGAACAGGTTGGGATCAGAGCACGAAATGGGCACCAGCGTGCTCGTCCTGTCATGCGCTGACAGCAGGGGCTCCGAGTGGTCGTATATGCCGTGCACATTCTTGCGCAGAGCGCAAGGGATTACGCCAGCGGCGCCCTTCAAGCACAAGGCATTTTGAGCGCCATCTTCGTCGTAAAGCAGGTTCGACAGCTTAAAGAAGATGAGCGCAGGGGCGCCGCCGGGCCCAATGCCATCAATGAGGGTGCCCCTCTGCGACGCGCTGTCTGAGCCAATAAAAAGTCGTCGCAACAGTTGGCGAACGACTCCAGGCATCTCGCCCGCAACTTTATCGACCACTGTGTGGCGAACAAAAGCGAGAGGCAACCAAGCGTCCTCGCACGACGCCGCGTCAGGGCCGAAGGAGCGGAAGCTCCCGTAAAGCGAGAGCGTCTTGCGTTTGTTATCTTGCCGCAAGACATTGCCTGACACGAACTCATCGAAGTGCAAGATGAAGTCCCACGGCGCCGCTGGGGAGCACGGGAATTTTCTTAAAGTTGTGGGCAGCAAATTTCTGAAGCTCGCAGATTCGGAAGCGCAGTGTTGAAGGGGGCTGGCGATATTGGCGACGGGCATGTCGAAGGCCGCGCCGCTTGCCAAGTTCAGCTGTATTGGCGCATCCAGAAATGCTGATGCGAATGCATCGTTAGTCTTTCTGATCCTCCACTTCGTCATGTCGTCAATGATCTCTGGTTGCTCCTCCAAGCAGCGCGCAATGCCGATCGCTGCCGCGTTCGACGCTTTAAACGAGGCAATCAGCGGAGCCAATGCGCGCGACCTCTTGGAGACGTTCTCGCCCGCATCGGAGCTTGCACGTTTCGTCGGAGATGAGGCTGGCTCGAGCAAAAACTGGCTCGAGCCCGGGCTGGCTCGGGCGAAAGCTGGCCTGGGCCAGCGCTGCGGTTGAGGCGGCGCTGAGCGGAAGCATTGGCATGAACGCGCAGGCGTAACGAAGCGGTCAGACCGCTGCGCTGGTGCAAATACAAGCGAAGCGGCAATGCCGCTGCAAGTTGAGAAGGACATCACTATAGCAAAGCGGCAATGCCGCTGCAATGCAACTACAAGTAAAGCGGCAATGCCGCTGCAAGTGAAAACGCCATCATTAGCAAAGCGGCAATGCCGCTGCTGCGTGCGACAACATCATGATGTATTCCGTGGTTGGGGAGGAGGGATAAGCGGTCAACTCGTGCAGGAGGGGAGGGGGGAGGAGGAGAAGGAAGAGGGGGGGGGAGGGAGGGGGAGGAGGGAAGCGCGTTTGCTATGGGAACTGCATCGGCGCGGACTGCTGAGAGGAGCAACGCAGCAGCTCCCGATGTATACGACGCTAGCAAGAGGAGCAACGAGCTCCTTATACATCCTACGCGAGAGCGGCAACGTCCGCTGTGTGCCCCTGCAAGCACGCTCAGGAGCAACGAGCTCCTTATAAATCCTACGCGAGAGCGGCAACGTCCGCTGTGTGCCCCTGCAAGC
>CAUYUJ010007036.1:222192-312192 GCA_963575745.1 Prorocentrum cordatum
GGTCGGCCATCGAATCTCGGCCGCCGCCGCCGATAAGCGCTGCGAGTGGGAGCTCTGCTGGTGGGAGGCGCGAAGAGGCGCAGTTGCGCAGGGCGCACTTGACCCCCAAGGCAAAATGGGGGCCTCGGGCGCAGACGCCGACGAAGCAGCAGGACCAACCACCAGTGACGGGAGCCGCCACCGAGACCGCAGTTGCGGGGGTGGCCGGCGAGCCAGGTGCCGCGCGCGGCTCATCTGGGAGCAGCGCGCCCTCGGCCGCGCTGCTCGCAGCCGAGTCCAAACGAGGCGCCCCACCCGAAGACGAGGCCGCCTCCCAGGAGAAAGCCGCCGAGACAACCGCCTCGGCCGATTCGCGGCCGAGGAAAAGGCCGCCTCCCACGGAAGACTCGCCGCTGTCAGAACCGCAGTCGCGGGGTCGCGCGGGGCCTCCGTCGGAACCGCAGTTGCGGGAAGATGCGGGAGCACCGCGAAAGAAGCAGCGGACCAGGTCCCCTCCAGGGATAAAATACTTTGGGGAACACCCCAAGTGGAACGAAGGATTCCTTCGTACAGCAGACGGCAATCGGGTTCCGTCCACCATCGCTTTGGTGTTCAACGTGGTGGTCATCACGAAGGTGGCAACAAAGGAAGATGTCTTCAGGTGCATCGTGCACCAAACTGCGGCGGTCGTCTTCGTCGTATGGGACCCCGAGCTGTTCCGCACGGGGAACGTCGAAGGCGCTTGCAGCTACGACGTTCGCGTTTGACTCAGGAGTGCCATCGACAACGCTGTCACTATGAAAAACGCCTCCGAGGAGCCTTACTGGACGACGGTTCCCCTGTTCAGAGAGACGGGCCTGGTGCTCGTGCGCCCGCACATCATCGCAGAGACCGCAGTTGCGGGTCATGTTCATGGGGCCGCCCACGCCGTCACGATCCTGAGCTTTCGCCTGAAGGGCTCCGAGATGAATCCTGCCGCGGTGATCCGTTTTGCCGTCGTGTCCAGACACGCAGTCACCGAACGTCTCCAACACAAGATCACGCAAACAGAACAACAAGCGTGGCATCCAGCTTTCTTCAAGGACGCGGTTGCTGCCATCCATAAAAATGATGTGCGGTTCTTGTGCGGCCTGTTTGACATCCCGCCTGAGCAGCTCGCAGCATTGGGCCGCAGTAGCGGAGCCAGCTGCACCTGCCCGGTGGGGGTGGTGTTCAGGGCTGGACCCGCCCTGTTCGGAGGCATTGTGAAGGGCACACGCGTCATGCATCCGAATTACGTCCTCCCCATTGGCCCGTGCGACGTGCGCATTGCGGACTACAACATTGATTTTGCAGGGAGGCCGTCGAAGAACGATCCCCAGTGGCTCCCTGATTGGATGCATCGAACAAGCGACTCCATCATCTCTCGGCGCTGGGTTCCAGCGACGTACATGCCCAAGTGGGAGGATGACCCTGACCGCAGTAGCGGAGTCAGAGAAAAGCTCCACTTGGCAGCGCTGCCCCCAATCGGCAAGGTCGTTCAGAAGGAGCTCACCGAGAAGACCTTCAGCACGCACTGGTGCGAGGGCATCCACCAAAACATCGTCTTCGTCGGCCACGGACGCGCAAGTCGGGCGAGCAAGCGGAAGCACGTAGAGGCGCGATCTGCCGCAGTTGCGGACGAGCGGTGAGTGCGGCAAGACCGAGGAGCCGCAGTTGCGGAACAGAGCTCGGTACTAATTACTGGGCGCCTGCTGCCTGCGTAGTGCATCCCAGTGTAGGATAGCCCGCAGTTGCGGCGTTGCGGTTGCGGTGTAGGATAGCCCGCAGTTGCGGGGTTGCGGTTGCGAAGCCGCAGTTGCGGTTGCGTATAATAGGAGAGCACGCGGTTGCGAAGCCGCAGTTTGCAATAAGTGTGCGCGCGCTGGGTCATCATCATCGTCGTCGTCCGTCCTCGTCGTCGTCGCTGCCGTCGTCGTAGTCGCGTCTGTCGTCTGTCGTCAGCAGTCGTCGTCGGTCGTCGTCGTCGTCAAGTCTGTCGTCTGTCGTCAGCAGTCGTCGTCGTCGTCGTCCCTCCTCCCTCCTCCCTCCTCCCTCCTCCCTCCTCCCTCCTCGTCCTCCTCCAGGCCGCATCCCCCCGCCGCCTCCGTCCTAGCTGTCCTTCCCCTTCCCCTCCTCGTCCTCCTCCAGCTTGCACCCCCCTCCCTCCTCCAGCCTGCACCCCCCCCAAGCTCTCGCCCGATAATTTGGATTAAAACTGAGCCTTCAGTCGTCCGCAGGCATTCGGCTCAGCAGGTCGTTGGGCTCCTGGCACACACGCCTCCACCCTGAGCGACGGACGTCGCGCCATAGTCCGCCATATCGGAGCTCCGGGCCCCAGTGGCGGACAGCGTCGGCACAGATATGAACGACAGCGTCGGCACAGATAATGCCGCAGTGGCGGACAAGAAAGCCGCAGTGGCGGACGAGACAGCCGCAGTACCAGGCGGAACGCAAGGGATCTTTCAGAGGGCCAACGCCTTGAGGTCTAGATTCAGGACAGGGGACAAGGTGCGCCTCCCTGTGCTCATGCTCGCCCCGCACACGGGCAACCGAGGCGGGCACTACCCTCAGCAGGAAAGGGTTCGGGAACTCGCTGTGAAAATCTTCCCGGCTGGATTCACGCAAGCCGAAGCTGACCACGAAGGTGTCTGCGTTCAGATGTACCCAGCACAAGAGCTGGTGCTGAGAAAAAAGGAGGACCCGAAGTTCCAGACGTACACAGAGTACAATCTGGAAAAAGCGA
This sequence comes from Prorocentrum cordatum, assembly GCA_963575745.1. Classification (NCBI taxonomy): domain Eukaryota; class Dinophyceae; order Prorocentrales; family Prorocentraceae; genus Prorocentrum; species Prorocentrum cordatum. Next base: position 224,936 of record CAUYUJ010007036.1, read on the forward strand.
CCGGCCACCTCGCTGCGTGCTTCGACCGCAGTTGCGGAACAGACGTTGCGTATGGGACGCGTTCGCACTCCCACTTGTGCCTCGTGTTGCGGGCGTGCGCCCTGGGAGCCAAGTGGCCCATCCCCCAAGGCATGGAGTTCACGGAGGACGAGAGCGCGAGGCTGAAGCGCGTGCTCGATAAGGACGGCAAGCTCGACATGGCCGCAGTGGCGGAACATGACCCTGTCGCTAAGAAACTCGTGCAGTGGGGTATGCTCATGGAAGTGCTTAGCTGGAAAATCATGGACGAGGAACCCACTGGTGCTTCGCTCATCAGCCAGTCCCTCAATAAAGGAGCCGATTTTGCGTTGCGAACGACTGAACTCACCGCGCTCAGTGTTCTGTGCAAGGCTGTTGACGCGGAGCTGCACGCCGCAGTTGCGGATCAGGTTGCCTTTGACAAGGTCAAGCTCTCCGTCATGCACGAACTCGATCGAGTCGTTCAGGAACCAGACTTCATTGAGCTGTTCTCGTTCGTTGTTGGGCTCGGGAGCACGAAAGCGCAGTTCATCCCCTTGCTGCTCCAGTTCTGCGAGGTCTACGTGAACTTCAGGAGAAGGGCCCTTCGGCTCGGTGCCTTCGGGGCAGCCAGCGAGCTTCCCGACGAAGTGCCGTGGGTCAAGGTTGCCGTGGTGATGCGATGCTACAGGAACGCGCCTGCGAGGAAGAGGGGCGTTGACACTCCTGTGTGGTGCCCTGACCCAGAACAATAGTGGAAGAAGAAGGAGTTCCGAGACTTCCTCATCGACATGAACTCGGCTCTCCGTTTGTACTTGTTCACGCTGAGCAAGGCCATCGACGGCATGGGCCCTGAGAAGGCGATCGAGTTCAAGGCGAACCTGTGCATACTGACCGCAGACGGCTTCATACAGTACCTGAAGGACACCAACTTCAAGGAACGAAGTATCCCTGGACATCGTCAGGCGCTCCTCCGCGCTTGCGCGGAGGCCACGGGGAAGGTGGAGCCGAAGTCCAATCGGGACGCCCTTGAGAAGGCCCTCGGCGAAGTGGGGGTTGAGGCGGGAAGCCCGATTGGTTCGATTTCAACGCGTTGCCGCGCCCAGAACCGAATGAGCCCGCAGTGGCGGGGAAGACAAAGGCTTCCGCAGAGGAGCGCGAGTTGATGCCGACGGTCATTTCCATTGACCCCACGACGCAATTACCAACGAACCACCAGCGCAGCAGGGACACGACGGCCATTCCACGCGGATCCTTCCCTTTGCCAATCGCCGAATGGAGGCGTTCAGCGGCAGCGAAGGAGCTGGGGCGGGAGCCTGCTTTGGTCAGCGCAGTGTTGCTGTGCCGTTGGGCGCGCCACATGTCCGCAGTTGCGGAAGCGCAAGTAGAGGTGTTGCAAGACGCTGACACAGAGAAACGCACCGTCAAGGCAACCGCTGCAAACGACGAAAAATGCATCGAGTTGTGGCCGTGCGTCCCAAAGGCATCCAAGGTGCACGCCGCAAGCACGCACCCCGCGAGGGTGGCCGTGCAAGTCTGGGTGAAAGGAGATCCAAATGGGGCCACGCCCACGACCTTCTACTTGCACCCCGAGTTCAAGCCGCCTGCGGACAAGACGCCCGCCGACGTGGCTGACCACGATGTGCGGTTGAGAGCATGGAAGTGGGATGCGCAAGAGACAATGCACGTCTTCTGGGCAGTCAACAGAGTCACGGAACAGGAGATCCAGCAGAGAAACAGCCGTAATGAAAGCGCAGATGCGCGCATCAACATGGAGCTGGAGACGAAAGAATTGGCGGTGTGCGTGCCTGGGACAGGCGGGGTCGTGCTCGCCGTGAATGTCCCTGTGCTGGTGAATACCACGGCCGTGAAGAAAGGAGAAGAGCTCCTGTGGGAGGCGAGACCCAAAACCGCACCGAAGAAGAAGGCGGCCGAGGATACGTGGAAGACGGACGCGGCCAAGAGGGCCAAAGGGAAGCCTTCGGGCCAGCCCGCGCCGAAGAAATCGAAGAAAGGGTTCGACGAAAGCGGGAAGATGTCGCTCTAAGTAATTCAGAAGCCGCAGTGGCGGCTGTCAGGGCGGCTTGCTCGCGTGACCGCAGTTGCGGGCAACAGGCCGAAGGGGGGGCGCACGCGTGACCGCTGTTGCGGAGCGCTCGTGTAGTTTGCAGTGTCTCTTGCTGATGCCGCAGTAGCGGACCGCTGACGATCGAGCACGGAGGTTCGAAACGGACCTCCTCCCTCCCTTCTCCCTCTCCTCCCTCGCCCTTCCTCCACTTCCTCCCTCTCTCCTCCTCCTTTCTCCCCTTCCTCCCAAGTTGGAAGCCGAAACTACTCATTTCCTCCCTCCCTCCCTCCCTCCCTGGAGGCCCTGGAGGGCCTCCGCCCTGGAGGGCCTGGAGGGCCCTGGAGGCCCTGGAGGGCCTCCCTGGAGGCCCTGGAGGCCCTGGAGGGCCTCCCTGGAGGCCCTGGAGGGCCTGGAGGGCCCTGGGCTGAGGGCGGAGGCCCTGGAGGGCCTCCGCCCTCAGAATGCTTCAAAGCACTGCTTTGAAGCACCTGGGTGCTTCAAAGCAGTGCCGCGGCACTGCTTTGTAGCATTCTGTGGGCGGAGGCCCTCCAGGGCCTCCGCCCTCAGCCCAGGGCCCTCCAGGCCCTCCAGGGCCTCCAGGGAGGCCCTCCAGGGCCTCCAGGGCCTCCAGGGAGGCCCTCCAGGGCCTCCAGGGCCCTCCAGGCCCTCCAGGGCGGAGGCCCTCCAGGGAGGCGCGAGGATCGCAGGGACCGAGGGAGGCCCTCCAGGGAGGCGTTCAGCTCGCCATCTGGCTCAACCGCGCGCGGCCCCACTGCCCGCACCCCCGCCTTGCCCGCAGTTGCGGCTGTGTCCAGCGCAGTAGCACACATGCCGACTTCGAGCGAATGGAGCCCTGTGTGCGTTGAGAAGGTCTTGTGCGTCCGTGGAGGTTGGCTTGCGCAGACCACCCCCGTCCCCGAAAAGGATGTCAAGGTGCTCCACGCATGGCCCCTCGGAGAGATAACTTTCGTGCACGTGAACATGCAAAAGCCTTGGCTGCTCAAGGTGTGCGCCAAAGGTAAACCGACTGCAGGGGCCTTGAAGGCCTCCAAGGCCTGGGACGCGCTGAAGAAAGAAGTCGCGAAGCAGGGCGGCGCCGCAGTTGCGGACGATGAGAGCGACGGCGACGCGGGGCACGAAGCAGATGACCCCATGTCGGCCCTGGTCAGCTCCACGGACGCCACGAAGAAGCAGGCAGCGACCCCGACCAGCGCCAAGAAGCAGAAGACTGGAACGCGTTCGGCGGCTACTGGCCTGCCCAGGGGCGAGGCCGTGGAGTCGGCCATAGCCACTGTGCACTCTGTACAGATGCCCGCAAAGAGCCCCCTGAAGTTTCCGCACGACACGGCCGTTCAACGTTTTGCGGTAGTGTTGGGCCAGCTTTTTTTTCTCTTTTTCTTTTTTTTTTTTTTGTTTTTTTTTTTTTTTTTTTTATTTTTTTTCTTTTTTTTTTTTTTTTTTTTTTTTTTTTTTTTTTTTTTTTTTTTTTTTTTTTTTTTTTTTTTTTTTTTTTTTTTTTTTTTTTTTTTTTTTTTTTTTTTTTGTTTATTTTTTTTTTCTTTTTTTTTTATTTTTTTTTTTTTTTTTTTTTTTTTTTGTTTTTTTTTTTTTTTTTTTTTTTTTTTTTTTTTTTTTTTTTTTTTTTTTTGTTATTTTTTTTTTTTTTTTTTTTCTTTTTTTTTTTTTTTTTTTTTTTTTTTTTTTAATTTTCAAGCGGAGGACGTTGTGGCTGGACGCTGCAGACCTAGGGTGGCTGATCGACATGATCGTGGACGACGTGAGCCTCGGCGGTGTCCCCGACATCGGCGACGGCGACAAGGACGAGGCCGCAGTGGCGGACAGGGACTGGGCTACGGCGGTTGACCCTGCCACCCCGCCGGCGAAGCAAAAGGAGGTCGACCCCCTCGTGGCGCAGGGGAGCGGCTCTGGCTTCACCGTCGTTTGGGACTTCAAGGGCGCTTGGGTCGCGACCATCACGCGAGAGTGTGCCAACAAGGGCAAAAGGATCGAGATGGATGTGAAGAAACTTACAAAGAAGAAGTTGCAGTCGGCGCAGTCGGTGAAGGGCTACGACTACGAGTGGGAGGGCATGACGCAGCACCAGCGCAAGCAAGCGGCTCTGGATTACCTCGAGCTCCAAATCCCCAGTCTGTTCGACTGAGGCCCGAAGCCGTATGGGCCGCAGTTGCGGTGGGGCTTCTGAGTGCCCGCAGTTGCGGGGTGGCTGGGTGCGCGTGAACACGCGGAGGGCGAGGCGGTGTGAGGAGGCAGGCGGAAGGTTTAGGGTGTTCCACGGGTGCACGCCTCAGTGCGCCAACTTGTGTGGGCGAGCGATTTTCTTAGAGAAGCATGGAGTGAAGCATCGAAACCCTGTGCGCGCGATGATTGGGGCTTCCGCGCGGGCGTTGTTGAAAAGTACCTCCTTCTTCGCCCCTCCGCATCGTCTTCAGTTGCTCCTCCCTCCCCCCCTCCCTCTTCCTAGTTCTGTAGCCCGCAGCCGAGTGCCCGGCTCGAGTCGTTCGCCACGCGGCCGCTCATGGATGTTCCCGTGGGGCGGACATGGTATGGCGAGGAGGACGGAACGCATTTCGAGGTGGAGTGGCTCCATTACGACAGCGGCTGCGCACCGAGGAAAACGAGGTATGGCACCACTGGGCTCGCCAACATCTTGAGCCGCAGTAGCGGCGTTCCGTGCCCCAAGAAGATAAAGGTGCACGCATGTGCGGATTTTCCGTGCCTAGCGAAGTGGCCCGCGTCGCAGTACGGCCTTTTTTGCTTTTTTTTTTTTTTTGTTATGTCTTTTTTTTTTTTATATTTTTTTTTCTGTTTTTTTTTTTTTTTTTTTTTTTCGTTTTTTTTTTTTTTTTTTTTTTGTTGAGCCGCCAGGCGCTTATTTGCGGCCGTCTGCTTGGCGACCGGGCGCGACGCCACCACCCGCAGTTGCGGCTCCAGGCGGCACCGCAGTTGCGGCTCCCTCGGCCCCTGCACTCATAGCACCAGCAACACCAGCAGAACTCGCAGCTCCTGCGCAAGAAGGACACGCAGCTCCAGCACCAGAAGCACCCGCAGAACCCAAACCTCCAGCAGCCCCTGTGCCCGAAGCACCCGCAGCAGCAGTCCCCCAGCTCCTCCAGCTCAAGTGCACGCAACACCAGACCCGCCTGCTGCGCAGGAGACCGCAGTTGCGGTTGAAGCTCCTGAGGGAGTGGAAGCGGACAAAGACACACCACTTCCAGCACGCTTGCCACCAGCGCGGCCGCTGCCAGAGAACTGGTCGAAGACGCAGGTCGCATTCTTCCCGTGCCAGACCCAAAGGCTGCAGCACGAGTTGCGGCGCCTGTTGGCGACGCCTTGCGGCCACGAGTCGCGGCGCCACCCCTGGCGCCAGAGAAAGGTGTACCTGTGGAAGACGCGCCAAAGATCCAGGCCGCAGTGGCGGCGACGGTGCCTGACGTCGTGATGGCTCTCCTGAGGCAGATTCTGTCCGAGAATTCCTACATAGGGTATTCAGCTTTCATGCTGTTTGCCTTGCGGTTCGGGCGACGACCTTACGTGTGGGAAGGCGAGAACCGCAAGGACCTCCTTGACTTCTACATGCCTTGGGCAAAGGAGAAGTGCACTGAGCCATGCGCCGTCGACGGCGTGGCGTGCGTACTCGCCGCTGCTGAGGATATGTTCGGGGAATGGACAACGGTGGAACTCAGGCCCGTGACTCCCGAGAACCCTCTCCATGAGGTGCGCCACTGGGTGGCCGCAGTTGCGGTGGGTGGCTTGTGCTCTGAGGGGGCGGACGCGTTGAACAGGTTCTACGGTCCTCTGGGACAATGGGTCCTAGGGACTGTTTGCGATGGAAACTGCGGCATTGACCTTATGGCGATGATGTTGCAGAAACCGCAAATTGCCGAGACGCGCAAATGGCTTCGGGAGGAACTGTACGATTTCGGGGTGCGCCGCTGGGACGAACCGTGGTTGCACGACATGCTCGTTGTCACGCAGGAACTAACCTTGGAGGAGGTGCGGGCGTACCGCAGTTGCGGGGCCAGCGGCCCTGCTGGCCCCATGGTCCTGCACGACTCCGAGGGCGAGGGCGAACCAGCAGAGGCGCCGAGAGAGGCGAGCGCGCCACGCCCCGCTCTCATGGCGGCGTTAGAGTGGCAGACGGGCGTGCAGGACATGGGTCTATTGCTTGCCATGGCTGAGGCTATGCCCGAGGCGTTGCAGGAGGAGCAGATCAGGGCGCACGCACTGGCCAGCGCACGCCCAAAACCCGAAGTTGCGGAACAGAAGCGGCGCGTGTGCCCGCACATGCTCAGAGACCGCGAACTGGTTTGCAAAGAACTGGAGGCGCACGCACGCAGTTGTGGTTGGCTGGGCGAGGGCGTTCTGCCACGGAATTCAATCGCGTCTTTTTGCGGGCGGTTCACGTGGCCGAAGGGCATGGGGGTCGTCCAGCAGCGCCAGGCCGTCTCCAAGTGGTTTCAAAACTGGCGCACACAAGGTGGACATGGCACGGCGGGCGTGCATGGCCGACGCCGCGCGCGGGTCAACCAAGGGCGCCCGAACAAGGCTCCATGGCTGGAAGCCGCTCTGTACGAGTGGTGGTCCCACATGAGGTACTCCGTGGACTGGAAGGCGGTGGCCAAGCGAACCGCAGTTGCGGAGGAGAGGCCCAAGATGTTGGCCAGGTTCTCCCAAACCCTGCTGGTTACGAAGGCGAAGCAACTCGTCGCGGACTACTGCGTGGAGACAATGAAGCGGGGAGGCAAACCGATGGTGCCGCAGTTGCGGCCTCGGTGGTGGGTGAAGTGGCGGCGCTCCTACGGCCTGAGCATGAAGAAGCCGAACCGCAAGTACAAGGTGCCAAAATGGTTGCTCCAATCTCGTTTTGAGACTATGATCTAGAACGTGGCCAGGGTCCGCGCAGCTGCAGAGGAGCTTCTGGGGTACGACCCGCACATCCTGAACTGGGACCAGTCGCCCTTTCACCACAACGAGTCGTCGTCGGCCTCGAAGCCGACCTTGGCTGTGAAGGGTAGCATTGTCCCGCTTGTCGAGGCGCATGACGACAGCAGGGCTCGGTGGACAGCGAACCTGACGGTGTCGAGCGACGCGGAGGACATCCGCAGTTGCGGACCACCGCCGGCGGAGCTAATGTTCAAGGGGGGATCTGTCAACGCTGAGGGCTTGGCCGCACATGCCCGCAGTCGCGGCTATCCGTCTTGGGTGAGCACGGCGACGTCCGAGAAGGGGTCCTACCGCGCAGACGACGTTGTATCATTCTTGCAGCGGCACTTGCGGGCCTGCCCGACGACCCGCAGTTGCGGGGAAAGTGGCGCATCCTCATGGCCGACGACCATTCCCCGCACAAAGCAGACGCTGTGCGGAGACTCGCCTGGCAGCGCGGCTACGTGCTGATCATTCACGGCGGGGGGACGACCGCAGTTGCGCAGCCCGTGGACACGGACTTGAACCAGCACGTGAAGCGCCGGTACAGTGCCCTCGAGACCAAAGCGCTGGTGCAGCAAATGGCGTTGGGGAAGCACGTGCCGCAGTTGCGGCGTTCCGATTGCGCCGACTTGATGCTGTCAGTGTTGGAGGATGTGCAGTTGCACTTGGACGCCGCGAAAGGTTTCCTGAAAGTGGGAATTCGGGCGCCCTTCGACAAGTCAGGAGATCTCGAGATTTGCCGAGAGGCGGCGGAACTCTGGGAAGCAGGGGGGCTGCGAGCAAAAGTTGACACCGCAGTCGCGGAGGTGAGGGAAGAATGCGAGCAGAAACGTTTGAAATGGTCCTACAATGACGTGCTGCGTCTCATACACGAATACGAGAAACACGACGCCACAGATTCCGTGTTGGAGAAGCTCGGCGACGAAGCGCTAGGCCAGGAGCCAGGCCACGAGGAGGGCGATGAGGAGGGAGGGGAGGAGGAGGAGGAGGAGGTGCACGAGGAGCACGAGGAGGACGAAGAGCAAGAGGAGGCCTCGTGGGCCGAGGCTCTTGCGGAACAGTGCGATGCCGCAGTTGCGGCACCTGGGCCTCAAGGATCCTCGGTATCCATGGACTGCGTGGTCGACGCAGAGGCGGCCGAGCAGGTGGCAGTGGCGACGTCCTTGGCAGAAACGCTCCGCGAGGCGGAAGATATGCTGCGCCAAGTGGGCATGGAGAAACTAGCGCAGGATTGCCGACAGCAACGACACAAACAAAAGAAGCGGTTGAGAGAGCTGGCGCGGGAGGACAACGAGGTCCTACGAGCGTTGACTGCCCAGCGAGACCACGAAGCCGCAGTGGTGGCGAAAAAGCGGCGCCTGGCTCTGGAAGCGAACGACAGGACGAAGGCGTTGCACGATCTCAAGAAGCAGATTCGAGAGGCCGAGGCCGCCTTGAGGGCAAAGAAGGAGGCCGCAGTTGCGGTGGAAACGGCTTTGGCTAACAAACACGCCCTGGCGCAGTGGAATCCCGAGGAGTTCAAGATCAAGAAAAACAGGATGGCAGCTCTGGATCGCCTGGCTCGCGGAAATGGCGTCCTCTCAGACGAGCAGAGGGGGGAGTGGGCATGGTTCAAGACGCATTGGGACGAGGAGATGTGCAAGCAGCACAAGGAGCAATGGCCGCTCACGTTTGCTGGGTGGCTGCAAAAAGTCGCGAACGACGCGGCGTCTGGGAACCGTTCGGCGCTGTCGCAGTTCGTGCATTCGGAAACAGTGAGAACCCTGGGAGGGCAAATGGCGCTGGTAATCCCAGCCCTAGCGTGATGCAGGCCGCAGTTGCGGACCCACAGGAAGTCCAGAGGGAAGTTGTTTTTCCAAGCGGCTCCCGCGCGGGCAGGAGATGAGGCAAAACCGCAGTTGCGGTCTTCCTGCTGCTGTGAAAATAATCCTTTCACAGTCCCTTGCAATCGTCGCCCTCCTTCTGCTTCTCCGCCAGTCCATTTGTTGTTCTTTCGGTTCCTTTGAGTCCTCGCCCTCCTTCTGCCACTCCTCGAATCCTCTTTGTCTCCTCCCTCCATCCGACCCCATGCCCATTCACGATCCATTTCCGTAGCCACCGTGGCTCGAGGTGGCGCACGCGAAGACGCAAGCATGTGGCCGCCCGCGCGCCCGAGCGCATCCTCAGGGAGTATGGACCGTGGACCTCGATTCGCCAGAACGGTGTTCATCCACAACGCTGAGGAGGAGGAGGGAGGCAAAGACGAGGAAGCCGCAGTTGCGGATGATGACGACGACCAGCGGACGCAAGATGGCGACAGCACCGTCGCGTCCTCGGCTGCCTCCGCTGACGAGGCTGAGTCCCGGGGAGGTGCGGGAGCCGCAGTTGCGGCAGCACATGACTCCTACATGCCGAGAGTGTTGTCGTCGCGGAGACCCTGGAAACGGGTGCCCATCATCGAGACAAGCAATCTGTCGGAAAAACAAAGAGCTCTTGTCGACGCATGGGAGGAGAAAACGGAGTTCGAAGCGGGACGGGTCGGCTTCTACGTGGCCAACTTCGGAGGGACTGCAGCTAGACCCACGCAACGCGCGGACGAGTGGGCGCAGCTCCGCGCGAACCCTGCCCAGATCATCGCCCTCTGCGAGTGCGACGACGAGACCTGCGCGGTACTCAGTGGGGAGCACGACGCGAGGGACAGTGCAGCCGCAGTTGCGGACGATAGGTTTCGGAGTCGGACTCAATACAACTACCTGTGCGTTAAGGGCGGCGAGCCATCAGGGACCCTCCTTGTTGGCATGAGGGACCGCAGTGGCGGCCACATTGAACACGTAGACTTTGCGAGACTCTTCCACAAGCAGGAGAAGTCCAAAACGAAGAAGAAGAAGAAACAGTCCGCAGTTGCGGAGGCTCCTGCGCCAAAGCTGCACAACAAGTACTCCAGGGCGATGGTGGTGCGCGTCCACCTGGACCAGGCCGTGCCCCATTTGGGGGGCTCCTTCAACGTCATGGCGGTGCACGTCCACCACAGCTTGGCCAACCAAGACTGGGGCGTCACGAAGCTCCATGAGTTCTACAACTGGTTCGTCGCCTACGTCAGGGAATGGGACGTGAAGGTCTGCATGGGGGACTTCAACATGTGCATGTTCCAGCTTGTGTCCTGGTGCCGCAATTGCGGCCTGACTGTGGACGTCGCCGCGTGGACCCCCTGGAAGACAGCAGGCGGCCAGCCCAGGGCAGACAGCATGGCGATTTTGTTCATAAACTGTCCTGGGCAGTACAAGCTTCACCATGGCCTGAGTGTTCTGCACGACCGTGAGGGCGGATTCTTGACGACCCAGCATGATCCGTCTTTCCCTGTCTTCGACTACACGAATGGCCCTGGGAAGATGCTTCAGACTTACGTGCCCAAGGCTGAGCCCGTTGAAAACAAGATGCGCGCCTTCCTGACGCCATCTGGCGAATCCTTGACCGCAGTTGCGGAGTTCGAGCAAAGGATGGCGCGCAGGGAACGCGACGATTGGGTGCGCCATCCCTTCAGAGTGAAGCAGGGCAACCTCGACGACAAGATATGGCATGGCGCCTTCGGCAGGGCGAGGCACGGAGCGCACTTCCCTCTGGTGGCTTTCGCGCACAATACGTGCCGCAGGTCACCTGAAAGACTCGCCGCGAGGTTGGAACGCAGGAAGGGCGGCAGGAAGGGCGGCAAGAAGGGCGGCAAGAAGGGCAGCTACGCGGACACCGCAGTTGCGGGGAAGGGCGTCCGACCCCAGATGGGAACCGCAGTTGCGGGGAGAGACGCTGGGGCTGAGCGAGCTGGGAACACGCCACCGCCGCAAGCTGCCAACGGCGACGATGCGACCCCTTCTTGGGCCGCAGTGGCGGCTGGGTCCTGGGACGCCAGCGGCAGCGGCGCATGGGAGGCGCGCAGTCCCGCCACGAGATGGCAGGGCTGGTCCTGGTGGGACTGGAGCTCGAGCGAATGGGGCGCTGATGGCGCGCAGTGGTGGCCCTCTGATCATGCCGCAGTTGCGGACAATGCCCCTGAGGGCTCGCCTCCTCAGCGTGAAGTCGAGTGGGGCTCGAGCGGGCGACCTGCCGAGCGCCCTCCGTGGAGCTTCGAGGGGCAGTGTTGGTGATGGCCGCAGTTGCGGGCAAGTGGAACATGATGTTGATTGCCGCAGTTGCGGACAGTGTACGCTGGAAAAATCATCATCATCATCAATCATAATCATCATCATATCATCATATCATACGTTCAAAGCAGTGCCGGGGCACTGCTTTGAACGCGTTCAAAGCAGTGCCGGGGCACTGCTTTCGATCGTCGCCTCGTCGCAGTTATAAGGGCTATTGGATTATGCTGATGATGATGCTGATCCCACAGACTGATGCTCAGGATGCTGCTGCTGATGCTGATGCTGCTGATGATGCTGCTGATGCTGATGATGCTGCTGATGAGTATGCTGACGAGGAGGATGATGAGTATGATGATGATGAGATGCTGTCGATGATGATTATACTGAAGCTGAGGATCATGATGATGCTCATGCTGACGCTGATGATGCTGATGATGATGGTAGTGATGAGGATGATGATGAGGAGGAGGAGACAGAGGAAGAGGAGGCGGAGGAGAAGGAGGAGCAGCAGGTCGATGATGACGCTTATGATGCTGCTGTTGATGATGCTTATGCTGCTGATGATTATGGTGATGACGATATGGTGATGATGAGGTTGATGATGATGATGCTGATGATGATGAGGATGATGATGATGTGGTGATGATGTGGTGATGATGCTGATGATGATGATGCTGATGATGATGCTGATGATGATGCGGATGATGATGATGATGATGATGATGATGATGATGATGATGATGATGATGATGATGATGACGATGACGATGATGATGATGATGATGATGATGATGATGCTGAGGCTGATGATGGTGGTGATGCTGGATGGTGCTGATGCTGATGATGTTGTTGTTGATGATGATGCGGAAGAGAAGGAGAAGGAGGAGGAGGAGGAGGAGGAGGAGGAGGAGGGTGATGCTGATGAGGAGGAGGAGCAGGAGGAGGAGGAGGAGGAGGAGTAGGAGAAGAGCCCGAGGAACATCACCCTTCCGGGAAACTGCACCTGGTACGGTGGGAATACGACGCGCTTCGCGCGCTACTGCATCGACCTGGAGGTCTTCGACCCCGACGTCCAGTGGGGGCAGTTTGCGGAGGACCGCACTTGTCGTTCTTTTCTCATTTCATTTTCCTCCTCCCTCTCCTTCTCCTCCTCCTCCTCCTCCTCCTCCTCCTCCTCCTCTGCAGACAGGTTCGGTATGCAGGCATGCCACACCCCGTGCAGACATGCCGCTCCAGGTATGAGATACCCATGGGAAGCCTCGGACAAATTGTAGCAATGCCTTGCGGGCACCGTCCCGTGGCACTTGCTTTTTTACAGACCCGCCCCCATGGGCGAGCAGGTGCGCCTTCGTCTGGCCTCGACTCGGGGGCGGCCCCGCCCCATTGGCCATAGGAGACGCATGGATGCACCAGCATTGCATGCTCTTGCTGACGAAGAGGCCATGCCCTCAGGCCATCGGCCCCTCTCATTCGGCGAGGGCGGGTGGCGGGCGATTCGCTCAGTGCGTACGTCAGGGTCAACGTCTCGTTCCTGAGGTTCGGATACGTTATTTATGGTTCCTAATGCGTCATTCCTCTTGGAAAAAGGGGGCTTTGTTCCCTATGTAATTATCGCCCCTGAGGTCAGGCCGATGACTGTATCGGCGATGTGTCGCCGATTCCAGGTCCGATGTCCACCCTCCCTCCCCGTGCCGCTCTCCTCAAGGTGCGTCCAGTCGAGGGGAGAGCCCAGGTCGCCAGCAGGGGCGCGAAGGCAAACCGCGCTTCGCGAGTTCTATAGGGCAAGAGTCAAGTTGGGCGCGTGTCCCTCTACAGGAGGAATATTCAATAATAGTAAATCAGTAGTAGTCTGGGGACGATTTGTTGACTTTCTTTGGCACTTGTTGGGTATTTTTTGACTTTTCTATTGCTCAGGCCTTACGGCCGGTGCCGCCGACCCTGAAGACGACGACGACGAATACGAGGAGGAGGAGGGGGACTAAGGTGGAAGGGAGCCGGACAAGGCGAAGTAGATGTTCCCCATGTGGGCCGATGGAGTCGTAGCAGAGACAGGCAGGGAGCCTTGTGGCCTGCGGCCCTTCCCGCCACCGTGCTGGGGTTGTGGCTGAAAGGCCTCTTGGATGTTTTCGGGCCTGTTGGGGCCTCTGTTGGGCCTCTTGGGGGTCTCTTGGGGGCCTCTTCGGGCCACTTGAGCAGCTCTTGGGCCTTCCGGGGGCTTCTTGGGGCGGGAAGCTCGAAATGTCGGTTCGTGGTCCTCTTCTTGGGCCTGCTTGGGGCTCTCTTGGCGCATCTTGGCGCTTTTTGGGGCTCCGGGACGCCCAGGGGCGGATGCGCATCCGGCCCCCCCCCCCCCCGGACCCTCCCGGGACTCCCCCGGACCCCGCCCAGTATCCCCCCTCCCCCCCTCGGCGGGGGAGGCATCAAAGGGAAGGGGCTTCCCCTCGACTTAAGTACGACGTTGCTACGGTTTTCTCGCTGGCAGGCTTGAAGAGGAGGGTGCAGGGAAAGGGGACGACGGAGACGCAGGGAAAGAGAACAACGGATGCGTCCACTGGGCGCACGCCGACGGGGTCCACACGCCGACAGGGCTGGCGGATTTTTCGTCCAGAACCCGCCTGTGGGAGGACACGCCCGACCTAAGGCTTCTGATGTTCCAACCTGCCTTAGCCTTGATCACCAGATAGAATTTCGAGCACCAGAAAAAGTACCGAAACTCGAGGGTTTTCACGTGTCGGGCCCTGGGAGACACTCGTCCGACACTGTTTCGACACTGTTTCGACATTCTTTCTACTCTTTTCCGGGTGCTCGAAATTGTTTCTGGGATGTGGTCCTTAAGTTCGATGGGAGCAACATAACCTAAGGCAAGAGATCGTCGCGTGGCATCCGACCCCGAACCAAACCTTCCGGGTCGGTTTTGGCGGTCGCCGCGGCGATCGCGGTGGTCACGATCCGGGGCACGGCCTTTTGTCACTGCGTGGCGTGCCAACCTTCCCCGTTCCCCCTCCCAACTTTGCGAAGCAGACGCGGCTCTTAATCGGAAATTTGATTATATACGTTACCAGTGGCGGGCTGTTTATCAATCCCAGGAATTTTTGAGGGTCGGGGGCGACGTCGGGGTGGTGTGGTGTATACTTTTTCCCCCGTTTCCTCAGGGAAACAGCGAATAACGTATACACCAGGATCCCGTATACACCAGGATCTGCTTTCTTGTGAACGTTTCAGCGCAGGGCCGGAAAAAGCGTTGGTGTATAGAGTTCGGCTCCGTATTTGAATGAAGCATGCAGCGGCAGAGAGTCATCAGTTTCTGTATGTTTCTGTCCAGCGTGGGCAGTCATGTCTTTCAGGCCAGGGGTCGATTAGCACACGCGGCCAATGGAGCCGCCCCTCCTCCACGTGGTCCGCGCGAGAGAGCGCGAAGATCGCGCCCCGCGCTCCGCATCCGCGCTGCGCGGGGCGTGCGAAGCCAGGCCGGCCAGCACGGGGGAACGAGGCTGCGCTGCTGGCCGCGCGGCGATCCGGGCTTGGATCGGCGGCGAAATCCGAGCCCCTTCCCTCGCCGACCAACGATTCCAGGCAGCTCGATGGGCGGCGGGGGTAGGGTTCGGAATTCGTCGAGCACGTGGTGAGATCCGAGCTTTACCCCTGCCGCCCATCGGTTCACGAGAATCGATGGTTGGTGGGGGCAGGGTTCGGATGTCGCCACCTATCGGAGCTGGCTGGGAATCTGAGGCGGCCCAGCAATGATTCTGGCCAGCAGGAAGGGGGGAGTGGCAGCTTCGGGGTGCTTGGTTCGACTTGCTTTTTATTTGGCCTGCGGAGGGCGTCTTCGGCCCTCAGGGCCGTGACGGGGCGAAACAACTGCACCGGGTGAACCCCGGAAAGGGGTCCATAGACATATTTCGAGACGGGTTTGGTTTCACCCACGCCTCCCGGCTGCTTCTCTCGGGGCCCGTCCAGCCCAGACCCCCGGGCTGCCTCCAAGTCTGGACAGGCCCGCGATCGCGCTGGGTGTTCGTCCTCGCCGCAGGCGGCGCGGAGCGGGAAGCTGGGTGACCTGGCGCTGTTGCATGTACAGTCGGGGCCCTGAAGAAGGAACCCTTTTCGATGGGGAGGGGCTCCGCGTTCGTGTTTCGCAGCTTGCCTCAGGTTTTCCTTAGGTTCTCGATCGGGAATCGAAGCTTTACTCATGGAAAAAAGGGGCCTCGTTCCTTAGGGTTCCTTAGGTCAAGGCCCCAACTGTACTCCGTCCCCACCCAGCTAGGCTAAGACAGTACCCCTCCGTATGGCGTGTTGCACGTCACGCATGATGCGTTTTACCTTTTTGGTCATATCGCACAGAATGAGTCCTCGTCCCCAAACGGAGGCGGTTGTCCCACTGGTGTCTTCTAGGAGGGCCGAACCGCGCTGCTGGCCGCACAGCGAGCGCTCTGGGTAGGCTCGCGGTCTCGTGGAGCGTCCTCGCCGCTGGTGCCCCGACCTCAGGGGCAACGTCGGGGGGGGGGGGGAAGTGGTCGGAGGGCCCAAACTATACACCTACACCGATCCTGACCAGGCCAATCCTAGGCCCAGCATGGGCGTCTATGATTTCCTGCCCCAGGCAGGAGGGCGTATACACCGATCCTGGGCCCAGGGTGATCCTGGCCAGGATCGTGTTTGTGGATAGTTGGTGCCCTCCTAGGTCGGGGGGGATGTGCTCAGGGGGGGGCATTCATCGACCTCCAATCTCCTACTGATCGCCCATAGGGGCTGGATAGATCCCGCCCCGCCCGGCACCGTGTGCATTCGTTATCGCGGGCCCATCGCCAATCTATCCGCGATGTGTCGCCGATTCCAGGTCGATGTTCCCCTCCCCCCCCCGAGCCGCCCCCCCCCATCGTTACGTCAGCGGAAGAAAAGGTGCTGATGCCGATGCCCTTCCCTCGTTTTCGCTTTCGCTGGGGCTCCTGGGAGGCCCTCATTGCCACGGCTGGCTTCGCCTCGAAATCCTGGTCAGAGCGCACGCCAGGAAACGTCTGTGGAGGTGCGGTGCAGGCACAATCCATAGCAGGGATGCACTGCTTCATCAAGTCTACCCTCGCATCCCTGCTTCTTCGGTCCATCCTGAGCCAAGGTAGACGTCCGAGGAGCTCCAAGTGGTAAATGTGACTTCGGACGATCTTGAATCCTTGCCTTGCATCCTCGCCAATTATGGAAGATAGGCGGTATCGGCATCTCGCAAGTTGGAGCATATACATTACCAGTGGCGGGCCAGCTTTCAAGACCAGCACTTTTGGAGGGCCGGGGACGACGTCGGGGTGGTGTGGTGTATATTGTTTTATCCGCTTCCTTGGGAAGCAACGAAAAATGTGTACACCAGGGCCCCGTATAATTGCACCAGGATCCTCTTTCCCGCGGAGAGACTTCAGTGCGTGGCCAGAAAAAAGCGTCGGTATATAGAGTTTGGTTCCTTGGCATCTTCTTGCTTCCCCGCGAGCGCCTCCTGCCCTCGGCCCCAGCGCGCCCTTCGTCCCCCCCCCCCCGCAGGACATCCGCGCCTCCTGGCCGGTGCTGGCCGCCGCCCCCGCCGTCGCCCTCGTGCTCGGCTTCCTGTTCCTCGGTCCTGCGGGGGCTCGGGCAGTGATGGGCCTATTTTCCACCACCACCATAAGTTGGAGGGAGGGAGGAGGTGGAGGACGAGGAGGACGAGGAGGAGGAGGACGAGGAGGAGGAGGAGGAGGACACCCTCCCCCTCCAACTTATGGTGGTGGTGGTGGAAAACATGCCTATCAGGCAGGGCTCAGACTGATCGGCGGCGCCCGGGGGGGAAGTGAGAGGGGGCAGGCCTTCTCAGAGGGCGGCGGGGCTTCTCGGAGGTCCTCTGGCCTGCCGAGAAGCTGCCCATGGCCTCGGGAGAAGGCGCCGAGCTCTGCCTCAGGGAGGCCGGAGGCCCTCCGAGCCTGCGAGGAGACCTCGGGGGTGGACAGAACTCCCACCCTGACAAGTCGATTAAGGAAATGGCCGTTTTCGCTTCGCGAGAGGGCGTCGCGGCCGTCATTTTCCACGCTTGCGCCCGCCAGGTTTGGGCCCGAGGTCCTTTTCATTACACCACGTTTTGCTAAGGGGGGTTCTGTCCATCCCCGGAGACCCGCCCCGTCTGCCTTCCCCCCTTGGGATCGCCGGCGCACTGAGGGAGCGCGAGGGATCGAGCAGGATTCTCACCAGCGAACGTAGATCATGGTAATGATCGGAGGTTGATAGACCTACCCTGACACGTCGATTAAGGAATTGGCCGTTTTCGCTTCGCGAGGGCGTCGCGGCCGTCATTTTTGCGGGTCCAGGTCCGTCGGTTTCGGTCTCTGGCCGTTTTCGCTAAAGGGAGGTTTACTATTTTGAGGTTTGTCCATCGTCGAAATGAATGAACGCGCGTTCTTGAAACAGATGGATTAAAAAACGATAACTCACTAAAGCGAGGAGCGGATTCACTAAATTGCGCCGCCGAATCAAACCAAGACAAAGCATCATTTAGTAAGCGCGAGAACCCGTTTTCTGTATTCAAAAGCGGATCTTCTAATCCCGGGGCCGTTTTTTTTCTGAATCGCTGACCTGAGTTGTTCGATCAGATTGTCCTCTCAGGAAGGCCGGAGGCCCTCCGAGCCTGCAAAAAGACCCGCCCCTGCTGCCTTCCCCCTGGGATCGCGGGCACACTGAGGGAGCGCGAGGGATCGAGCATGCTTGTCCTCTCGAGCCCCATGCTCCGGGCCAGGGCTGGACCTAAACACTGTTTTGCTGGAATTCGGCTGTGTTTTGTTTTTCGTTTTGGCAGGGGGTCACAGGAAAACAGGTCGAGCAAAACGAACAACAAAACGAAAACAAAACAAACAACAACGCTTAGGTCCAGCCCTGCTCTGGGCCACTCGTGAGTGCGCTCTGGGAGCAGCGTCTGGAGGTGGGCCTCCGCTGCCACGATGGTGGCACGCAGAGGGGCGGGCAGGGGTGCTGACGTCTGGCCGCGGGGCAGACGGCAGCTCCACCCAGGTGCGTCTCACAGTATCTGGATGCTTCGCGTATCCTCGCCATGCTTCGCTTCAGGTGCGGTGGGGCCTACGCCCTTGCACATAATTTCCACGAATCCTGCAGCCCCTGGCCGCCGGTCACCCTGGCCGCCAGCTGCTTTCGACGCCTTGCATGCGTGCACCCTGGCAATACTGCTCCCGAGTTTGCTGTCAGCCCTTTCCCACTCGCCGGCCCGGCCGCTGAGGTGCTGCGTGAGGTTCCGGCCCGCCGCTTTAGGTTAATTCGTCTTTGCGCGCCCCGCTCTGACTGGACTCGCCGCTGGCGCGCTCGCCTGCGGCCGCTGACTAAAAAGTATCCTCGTCATTGGTCGTCTCCTCGACGGTTCCCAAGTGGGATCCGACACGCTCGCGGCCAGGCGCTTCCATGTTCGATCGCCTGGATCGATCCCATCCTGGTAGGCGCGCGTCCGCCCGCATCCCCCGTTTCGTGGAACGCGGCGGTTCGACATCAGTCTTCGACGGTGTCTGGCGATCCGGACCTTGGTCCGTTGAGCGCTTGCACGTGAATTGGTCGACGCCTGGCGGTTCGTGCGATACGCCCGCTACCCCGATGACGGCGTGACCGTTGGCCCCTGGCGCCTGCTCCTCGCGGTGCGTCTACGAGCCGGTGATCCCTGTCTTTCAGTACGTTCGCGGCGTCGCCCAACCAGAATCCCCCCCGCCGTTTTGGCGTTGCACTCCGACTGGCGGTTTCCTCCCCAGTCGACGGCGCCCTTCTCTGAGCGGCAGCAAGGCCCGCCTCCTGTTTGCTCCTTCCTCCGCTGTCCTCTCGTTGTCTCCTTCTTCTTCCCCCTTGTTGGCGCAATGCAGGCCGTAGTTCGCAAGTTCCGACTTTCGGACGGCGTCCGGCGTTTCTGGTGCGCTTGCGATCAAGCGAATCATCGCCATCGCAGCCATAATCATGTTCAGGAGAGTTGTCATAGCCATGGAAAAGGTATGGAGCACACGCTACCACAAGAAGGGAGGGTAGCCGTCCGTCGAATCATCTGTCCGTTCCCGCCTCGTTTTTCTTCGGCGAGCTGAAGGGCCTCCCGTAGGGACGACGCGAAGGCCCTTCCGGTAGATTTTTGAGTTTTTCGTCGCAGCGGAGGGGCGGGCAGAAACCAAGAGCCAACCATAGAGACGTTTGCTTCTTGGGATCATCTTGGTTTTTTTTTGGACGCTCTTCAATACCTTTGGGTTTGTTTTGTGGCTCTCTTGGGGCCCTCCCGTCCAGACCCAGGGCCACGTTCTCATCCGCGCAAGGTGCGCCATGTGTGCCAGTGTATGTGGGTGTGCACGTTGTACAATATATATATATATATATATATATATATATAATATATATATATAATAAACATATATATATACATATATATATATTGATACATATATATAGTTGTAATACATGTGTACAGTTATATAAACATGTATACAACGCTAGTTGCACAGAATTCGATACGTGTATTTGGATCGAGACATATGCATGTGGTTATGCATTCATACTTACACATATATATATATATATATACACATAGATACACACTTAATGAGATCCGTGGGATGCTGCCACCTGCGCAGCTGCTCCTGGGAGGTCCAGCGGAGGCACTGGTCACGCAGATCCAGGCGTTCATGTACATAACCGCCTCGTGTGGAGACAGGATCGGGTACGTCTCGGGTAATTTGTTGACAGTCCTGGGCACAGCGAGAGGAGGCGGGGGCCTCTCCTTTGCGTGATCTATGGAGGCTTCGTCCACCGCTGCGGCGCCTCCTGCTTCTGGGCGACCCTGCTGATCACGACCCTCGTGCCACTCGGCGCGGGCATAGCGATCTACCAGCAGGCCATGTGGGGCGGGGCCTCCTCCTGCTCCATGCTGTACTCCCGCCGCTGGCTGGGTATCCTCTCTGGCGTCCACCCTACCCGGCCAGATACCCATCCAGCGGCCGCCGGATGGGTATCCCGCTGTGCCGGCTGGGTACTTACATGGGTGCGGATACTATAAAACACTAACTATATCTATTGTGCACTATAGGATCCTATCAGCATGTATTACAAAATAAGAAAAATAGTAAACTATAGTGAAAAATAGTGAAAACAATAGTGTTATATAGTGAAATAGTAAAAATAGCGAAAATAGTGAAAAATAGTGAAACAAATAGTGAACATGAAAAAATATGCAAATTATTAGAAAAATCACAAACCAGCTTGCTTCTCTTCCATTTTCTCCTGACTTTCCGCAGCGGCAGACCGCTTTTACATTGCAAGTTGCACAGTGCAGCGGTTTGGCCGCTTCAGAACTTCCCTATTTTAATCACGCCCAGAACGTTGCGCTCCAACGGGGGAGGGGAGGTTAAGGAGAAGGAGGAGGGAGGGCAAATGCGTTCGAATCCCTGGATGACAACCTCTTGTCGCGCTCTGGGCCCGCGCAAGGCGTCCATGTAGCCCCTGAGATGACAATGGCAGCGGCAAAACTGAAGGGAACCAAGAAGCTGAAAAGGCAAAGCGGTCGCACCGCTCCTCCTCCTCCTCCTTTTTTCCTCCTCCTCCTCTTCCTTTTCGTCCTCCTTTTGGATAACCTGCAAAACGGTAATTCCCAGAATCAGAATTTAAGGGGCAGGGCGGACGCGCCGCTGTTCCTCTTCCTCCTACCCCTCCTCCTCCTCGTCCTCCTCCTCCTCTTCCTCGTTCTCCTCCCCCTTGTCCTCTTCGCCCTCCTCCTCCTCCTCCTCCTCCTCCTGCTCTTCCTCCTCCTCCTTCTCCTCCTCCTCCTCTTCCTCTTGGATGGCCTCGCAAAGCGATCGCGCGCGAAGGATCGGGGCATGAGGGGCAAAGCGGACGCACCGCTCTTCCTCCTCGTCCTCCTCCTCGTCCTCGCCCTCCTCAACCTCCTCGTCCTCCTCCTCCTCTTCCTCTTCCTCCTCTTCCTCCTCCTCCTCCTCCACCTCCTCCTCCTCCTGCTCCTTCCTCCCCCTCCTCCTCCTCCTCCTCCTTTCCCCCCACTCCCCCCTGGATAGCCTCGCAAAGTGGCAGAGCGGTCGCGCCGCTCCGATTGTCTTTCCTCCTCCCCCCCCCTCCTCCTCGCCCCCTTGTCTCCCCTTGGGTAGCCTCGCGAAGCGGTCGCGCCGATAAATCTCAGGAAATGCTCTGGCAAGTGCAATCGCGCCAGCGCTCGGCGCTTGCAGGCGCTTCGGCGCCTGCGGGTACTTATGCCATATCCACCAATAACAGCGTTCCAGAAGCCTCTTGTGTCCAGAGAGGCTGTGCCATGAAGGAGTCGCACTGCGCGAACTTCGGGGCGTCGTCCTTTCGCCCCCGCGAGGCGCTGGGCAACACCTGGCACATGAAACGCAACTCCTGAACAATGAACGCCACGTTGCCGCCTTCCTCGGCACCGCCGAGGATAAAATAGCGCTTCTCACCAATGCGCAGAATATCTCCAGCTGATATGCGAGAGCCACCCGCAATAACGACCTTCGAAACGTTCATTCCGTCGTTGTATTTGATGCCGCACGCCCAGGCATTCCCAACTGAAACATTATGTTGCGCATCGTGGCACTGAAGGGCAATAGCTCGGGTCAGTAATGATTTCTCGAAGCACCGCGTGTTGTCGATGAATTCAGCGATCCGCAGTGATTTTTCATGGTGCCTCTCCGTCACAAGCGTATCAAGTGCGAACCCATCCCTGAGCACCTGTCGCGGCAGGTGCCTGCAGAAATGAAACTTCGGGATGTACATGCCGCAATCACCGCGCGCAGACTCGAAAGCCACGGCGTGGTTGCGGAGCGCCACGGCCCAAGCATCTGCCACAGCCGCGCCTCTCTTGGCCAGCAAATACAGAAACAGTGATTTGGCCAGCGCGGCAAAGGAGGCCAGCTCCTTTGCAAAGTCCAGCTTGAACTGAGCGGACCCAGCGGTAAGTACATCGAGAACGTACCGAATGAGCGGAACGGCCGCGATGATCTCGCTCGCCTTGGCGCTGTATGTCTTGCTGGTCTGCAAATGCTTTTGCCGCTGGTCGCTGAAAAGCCCGTTGGCGTCCAGCATGCCGCTGGTCGCTGAAAAGCTGCAAATCTGCCACTGCGCGCTGGCGATGTCCCTGAAGCGCTCCAACGTCAGGCCGACGGCAGCGAGGCGGCACAGAAACTCACTCAGTTCACTCTGAGCGATCCCATTTATGATCATGCAGTGTGCTGGGTTGTACGCGTGCATGTCCAGCGACGCATGCTGGCAAGCTCAGCGTCCAATAGCAAACCATCTGGCACGTGATTAACGCCGTGCATCTTGCATTGCTCCTCGAACGCGCCCCTGGGCAGCGTGGCTTGCAGACGCTGGGGCAGGTCCGCGGAGAAGAACGGGTCCTCCGCGGTGCGCGCGTCGAACAGGTTGGGATCGGAGCACGAAATGGGCACCAGCGTGCTCGTCCTGTCATGCGCTGACAGCAGGGGCTCCGAGTGGTCGCATATGCCGTGCACATTCTTGCGCAGAGCGCAAGGGATTACGCCAGCGGCGCCCTTCAAGCACAAGGCATTTTTAGCGCCATCTTCGTCGTAAAGCAGGTTCGACAGCTTCAAGAAGATGAGCGCAGGGGCGCCGCCAGGCCCAATGCCATCAATGAGGGTGCCCCTCTGCGACGCGCTGTCTGGGCCAATAAGAAGTCGTCGCAACAGTTGGCGAACGACTCCAGACATCTTGCCCGCAACTTTATCGACCACTGCGTGGCGAACAAACGGAAGAGGCAACCAAGCGTCCTCGCACGACGCCGCGTCAGGGCCGAAGGAGCGGAAGCCCCCGTAAAACGAGAGCGTCTTGCGTTTGTTATCTTGCCGCGAGACATTGCCTGGCACGAACTCATCGAAGTACAGGGCGAAGTCCCGCGGCGCCGCTGGGGAGCACGGGAATTGTCTTAAAGTTGCGGGCGGCAAATTTCTGAAGCTCGCAGATTCGGAAGCGCAGTGCTGAAGGAGGCTGGCGATATTGACGACGGGCATGTCGAAGGCCGTGCCGCTTGCCAAGTTCAGCTGTATTGGCGCATCCAGAAATGCTGATGCGAATGCATCGTTAGTCTTT
The DNA here is from genome assembly GCA_963575745.1 of Prorocentrum cordatum. Classification (NCBI taxonomy): domain Eukaryota; class Dinophyceae; order Prorocentrales; family Prorocentraceae; genus Prorocentrum; species Prorocentrum cordatum. The sequence continues at coordinate 248,162 of CAUYUJ010007036.1, forward strand.
CTGATCCTCCACTTCGTCATGTCGTCAATGATCTCTGGCTGCTCCTTCAAGCAGCGCGCAATGCCGATCACTGCCGCGTTCGACGCTTTAAACGAGGCAATCAGCGGAGCCAATGCGCGCGACCTCTTGGAGACGTTCTCGCCCGCATCGGAGCTTGCGCTTCGTCGGAGATGAGGCTGGCTTGAGCAAAAACTGGCTCGAGCCCGAGCTGGCTCGGGCGAAAGCTGGCCTGAGCCAGCGCTACGGTTGAGGCGGCGCTGAGCGGAAGCATTGGCATGAACGCGCAGGCGTAACGAAGCGGTCAGACCGCTGCGCCGGTGCAAATACAAGCGAAGCGGCAATGCCGCTGCAAGTTGAGAAGGACATCGCTATAGCAAAGCGGCAATGCCGCTGCAATGCAACTACAAGTAAAGCGGCAATGCCGCTGCAAGTGAAAACGCATCATTAGCAAAGCGGCAATGCCGCTGCTGCATGCGACAACATCACGATGCATTCCGTGGTTGGGGAGGAGGGATAAGCGGTCAACTCACGCAGGAGGGGGGGGGAGGAGGGGAAGGAAGAGGGGGAGGGGGAGGGGGAGGAGGAGGGAAGCGCGTTTGCTATGGGAACTGCATCGGCGCGGACTGCTGAGAGGAGCAACGCAGCAGCTCCCGATGTATACGACGCTAGCAAGAGGAGCAACGAGCTCCTTATAAATCCTACGCGAGAGCGGTAACGTCCGCTGCGTGCCCCTGCAAGCACGCTCAGGAGCAACGAGCTCCTTATAAATCCTACGCGAGAGCGGTAACGTCCGCTGTGTGCCCCTGCAAGCACGCTCAAAGTCCAGGTAGCTACCGCCACGGTCATGCCATCGGTATCCAACGAGTCGATGGAGACTTACTCCGAAGTGATCTGGCCAGAGCCCCAGTGGATCACTTCTTCTTGGCCCACGACTGCGTCTCGAAAGCAGCCTTGATATTCTTCATCCACGATGTCATGTAGTTGACAGCCGTCTTAACCTCCTCCTCCCTGACGTCTGGGACGACATCCTCGTCCTCCAGGCACTTGTTGCAATACTCCACAACATCATTCAGAAACTTCTGCTTTTTGGTGGCCTCCTCAGTGTACGTCGTCGGCGCCTGAAATGAGAGGGGGCGACTCCCCCCTCCTCCTCCTCCTCCTCCTCCTCCTCCTCTTCCTTCTCCTCCCTCCTCTGCCTCCTCCTCCTCCTCCGCCTCCTCCTCCTCCTCCTCCTCCCCATCGTCAGATCCGATCTGACTCCGTCGCCTTCTTCGCGCGCTCATCGCGCAGAAGATCCCCCGTCTTCTTCAGCAATGGCTTCACCGCCAACAGCACCTTGTTAACGGTCTGCAAGCCCTTGGTGCGCTTCTTCTGTTCCTCCCTTTTGCGGGCTGCCTCCTCTTTGGCCATCTCCCTGTCCATGGCTTTCTGAATCTTCTCAGCCTCGCGGGCCGCCTTCTTCTCTGCTGCGAGCTTCGCCTTGCGCTTGGCCGCAAGCTCCTTTGGGCTGAGGCCCGCGTCAGACCCTGAAAGCTCTTCCTCGTCATCGTGCTTGCCCTTCTTGCCCTTCTTGCCCTTCTTGCCCTTCTTTCCCTTCTTGCCCTTCTTACCCTTCTTGCCCTTCTTCTTTTTCTTTTTCTTGTCGGAGCTCGAGGAGCTGGAGCTGCTGCTGCTGTCGCTGCTGCTGCTGCGCTGGCGCTTCTTTGAGCCATTCTGCTTCGGCAGCTCCGCTGGAGCCTCCTCGAGCGCCGCTGCTGCTCCTGCCGCTGTTGCGCTCTGCGGCTTTTCAGCTGCCTCGGCAGCCTCCAGGAAGGCTGACGCTCTGCGCTTGCGATTGCTGCCAACTTTTCTAGCTATCTCCTGCATGGTGACCTCCTTGATCCTGGCCTCCGAGATCTCGTGGATCTGAACCCGGTACGTCTTCCCGAGAACTGGATGATCCTCGATGTCAGCAGCCTGTGTTTTCTCCTCAATATCTTTCGTGTTGTATCCCAGCTTCTCGTACACAGACAAGGGCAGGACTTGCCCAGCGTGGGTCTCCGTGATGCGCTTCATGCGCACATTCATCAGCATCCCCTTCATCGCGTCGCGGCAAGCAGCAGCTGCTGACCCGCAATTCTGGTAGAAGTGATCCTGCTCCTCCGTGGTGAGCTCGTCGAACTCCGCAATCGGCCACCCGCCGAAAATCCGTCGAAGTGTTTGGTCGCGCGCCCTGCGCGCGGCGCACGTGATGACCGTGCCGCCATGGGTGATCTTACAACCCTGTGCAAGCGGATTCGTTTCCTTCGTGCGCATGGAGCACTTCGGGTCGCCCTGCGAGAGCAGGGCCTCAACCTCTTCCCCCCTCTTGTCGTCGTCCGACAGCTGCTCCACTGGCACGTCCTCATCTTCAGCCTCCTCGCCCGCCTCCTCCTCAGCCTCCACTGGCACGTCCTCCTCTTTGTCAGGTAGGGTGTCCCCTGTTGCCTCTTTGCCAGGCTTTGTCGCCTCCTTGGCTGCCTCGGGCTGGGCGTCGCTCAGGGATTCTGCTGGCGCGACCTCGACAGCGTCTCCCGCCTTTGGCGCGTCCTGGCTGCCTGTCGCGGTCTGGCGCTGGAAGAGCGACAGCATCACGTTCTGAGCTGCCACAGGCGCCATGGGGGCAGGGCTGTCGTCGGAGAAGCTGGGCGTGATCACCGTGTTGGCGATGACCTGCAGGTCTGCTGCATCAGTAGTATCGCCTGAAGAGGTGCGGGGGAGGGGGGTCGGGTGCCAAGCGGCCACGCCGCTGTGAGGGCATGAGAAAAGAGCGGATGGAGAGATGATGTGAGGGCATGAGAAAAGAAGCGGCAAGATCGCCGTCATCGTCACGAGGCAGCGAAGCAACCTTTCCTTGACACCGCTTCTTCGCCACGCGCTTGGACGCCATGGCGTGCGCGGGGGAACTTCCGACGAAGGCAGTCGCCTCGGGAAGCCCTTCAAATGGCTGCGAACGGGAAGCGCGAACGCGGGAAGCGTCCGCGCCGCTGAATGCGCAGAGCAAAGCGGGTAGACCGCTGTGGAGAGGGGAGGCGGGGGAGGGCGAGGAGGAGAAGGAGAAAGAGGAAATGCATGCAACAACTGCAAGGCAAAGCGGTTGGGCCCGCTGAGGAGGAGGAGAAGGAGGAAGGGGGAGGAGGGAGAGGGCGAGTAGGAAGAGGTGGAGGAGGGCCCAAAACATATAGATCACTGATCTGTCTGGTGTCGGCCGCCCCCCCCCCCCCACCTCCCCAACAGTGGCCATGCAAAGCAAAGCGGTTGCACCGCTGAGGAGACCGCGGAAGGGGAGGAGGAGGGGGGGGAACTGCGCGCGGCGCCTCCTCGACGGGGGGCGCCACCCTCCGCTGCGCTCATGCGGGCGCAGGCGGGGAGCACAGCTCCCGATTCGAAACGCGCGGCGCGCGGATTCACTCAATGAAGCCGTCGCCGCTGGTTGGCGCGCCTGTCCCTCTCGCCGTCCTGGGCAGCGCGCGCCTGAGCCGCGATCGCCAGGCGCTCGTCGACGAGCTTCGTGGCCGTGCCCGCGTCGACGGTGAGTAGCGCCGCACCTCAGCATCGGTTAACCTAACAACCCCATGTATCCCCCCACCAGCCCACCCCCTCCCGCCGCCCCCGACATGGGGATATACACCCCGAAACCCCAGGTATTCCGCCTATATCCCCATGTCGGGGGGTAAATCCCCTAGTGGAGAAAAGGCCACCGAGATGGGGGCAGGGTTCGGATAAACGATGCTCATCACCGAAGCTCGCTCGGCAATTCCGAACGCACTGCAGGCAGCAGCGGTGCCACCAGGAGCCGTCCTGCGCGAAGTGCCGCGCGTCCATGGCGGCTGCGGGGCCGAGGGCGCCGCGCGCGGCGCAGCGAGCATCCCAGGCAGCCATTGAACGAATTCTCGAATTCGGTTAGGCGAATTCAAAACAACTTGAAGCTAAAAACGGCTGCGACGAAATCGTTATCCTGTCCTCCTCCTCCTTCTCCTCCCTCCTCCTCCCCTCCTCCTCCTCCTCCCCCTCCTCCTCCCCCTCCTCCTCCTCCTCCTCCCATGCAAAGCGGTTGGGCCGCTGAGGAGCAGAATGGGGAGGCAGGAGGGAAGCGAACGCAACGCGGTTCCGCTGAGGAGGAGGGGGGGGGGGGGGGGGGGGGAAGTTGTGGGGGAAGGGTGGGGAGGGGGGGGGGGGGGGGGGGGGGGGGGTCGACGGAGAACGCCGACGTTGGGCCCCCGCTGGCAGGGGGTTGCGGGGAGAGGCGCAGATGAGGGAGGCAAGCACATCAGACAACAAAAAAACACAAAAACAACATACAACAACATAAACCAACACAAAACAACAAAAACAACATGTTGTTTTTTGTTGTTTTTGTTGTTTTTATGTTGTTTTTGCGTTGTCTGATGTTGTCTGGCGCCCGCCCTGCAAGACAACGCAAAAACAACGTGGAACAACATAAAAAACACAACATAAAACAACAAAAAAACAACACAAACAACATGAAAACAACACCCAGACAACATCCAGCTAACATCCAGCCTGCTGCCAATGGGAAAGGGGGAAGGCTGTCCAAAAGCATGAGCTGTACGGGAGCAGCGGAATAGAAGTAAAGAGGATAGATGAGGGGTGAAGGGGGGGGCGTGGGGTGGGGGGGGAGGGGGGGGGGGAAGGGGGAGAGGGAGGGCGAGGGGGGGGGAGGGGGTGGGGGCGGAGGGGGAGGAGGAGAGGGCAAACATGATTAGAGGAGGAGAGGTAGGAGGAGGAGAAGGAGGAGGGGGAGGATGATGAGGGGGGGGGGGAGGGGAAAGGTGAATAAGGGGGGGAAGGGTAGGAGGGGAAGGGGAAGGACGAGGAGGAGGAGGAAGAGGAATGGGAGGAGCTTCGAAGCTTCGGATTTGGGGGTGCCGGGGCCCAGGGGTGCCAGCACCAAGGGGGTGCCGAGGCCCCAAGAGGGGCGCCGAGGAGGAAGGGGGGGGGGGGGGCAGAGGAGGAGGAGGAGGAGGATGAGTAGGAGGAGGGGGGCGAGGAAGAGGAGGGGAGGAGGAGGAGGTGAAAGCGGAAAAGAATGAACGCGGACAGACCGCTATAACAAGCAAATCTGGCAAACCCATGCAAGCGGCCAGGCCGCTGTAGCAATATCGCAAACGCATGCAAGCGGACTGGCCGCTATAGGAAGAGGAGGAGGGGGGGGGGGGGAGGAGGAGGAGGAAGAAAAGGAGCAGGAATGGACGGCAAGGGATCTCGCGCAGCCTCTGTCTCCTGCAAAGCCGCGCAAAGCTCGAGCGTTGCCGTCTCGAGCGGAACTCCGCTGGGCGCTGGCTAAACAGGGGCGTCTCCAACGCAAGACGCGAAGTGCTCTAATACGAACAGGCTCGCAGCAACTGAAGAAGGATGAAATTCTCGATGGTGAGATTCTCGACGGTGAGATTGCGATTGTGAGATTCTCGATGGTAATGAGAAGAAAAGAAAACGAGCCACTGCAGATGCCGCTCAGCCGCGACCGCCGAAGACCAGCCCCGACGAGTGCGCATCGATGAGCTGCTGGATGGTCTCGTCGGCGTCGTTGAACGTCTGCAGCTCGTTCGAGAACGCGACCCTGGCGCCATCCAGGAAGCGCAACATCTGGCTCGACGCCCTGCTGCACCGCTTGACGTCGTCCTGGAGCGCCTTGAGCTCGCCGAGGCTCATGGTCACCCTCGCGGCGTTGTCCACGATGGCACCACTGCCCTGATGCATGCGCGCCAACACGGCTGGTGACTTCGATGCCGTCCCTGGCGTTGCTGCTGAGGGCGCTGCAGATGAAGCCCCTGATGCGGCGAGCTTGGACGCCGCCAACTCAGCGATCTGCTCCGTGTCGACGCCACTGCCAGAACGACCACGGCGAGCCCTCTTGTTGTCGCGGCCCCTGTCGTCGTCGCGGCGGTCCCTGTCGTCGTCGTTGCGGCGGGCCTTGTCGCCGTACTGCTTGCGGTCGATGGCTTCTGCAGCCAGCCTCTTGTTTTCCTGCTTCTCCGCCTCCCATTTCATCCAGCGCCTGTGCTCGTCGCCCCTCTTGTTGATGACGCGATAATCGACCTCGACCGCCTCCACGAACACCTTGAGCTCGTCGTCCGTCATGCCATCCAGATCGCTCTTGTGCTTGTCGCTCCAGCGCAGGTGCATGAACAGCTTATCCCGCGCGTCCGCCTCGGAGACCCAGCTCTGGCACCTGTGAGAGCGCTTGACCCACTTATCCTGCGGGCAATTGTGGCTGAACGGGCACTCATGGAACCGCCACTGCGTGCGCGTGTCGTCGTCGTCGACGCGATCGCTCGGCATCGCTCGCGCGCTGGCGGAGCCTCGAGCGGAGCCTCGCTCGAGAGGCGGGAAGCGGCGTGCCTCGCGAGGAGGCGGCAGCGGAGCTCGCAGCTCAGCGCTCGATCCGAAACGCAAGGATGTGGCGCAACCAATGCGAGGCTACATGGCGATGGCAAGACGCAAAGCGGTCTTGCCGCTGTTTGGCAAAGGCAGGGTTTGCGGGAGAAGGAGGAGGCGCAAAGCGATCTGGCCGCTATTTCGGTGGAAGGGACGATGGAGGTGGACAGACGGGGAGGCAAAGCGCTCTGGCCGCTACATGGGTGGAGGAGGTGGTGCAGGAGAAGGGGGAGGTGCAAAGCGGTCTGGCCGCGATATGGTGGAGGAGATGGTGCAGGAGAAGGGTGAGAGGCAAAGCGATCTGGCCGCTACTTATACCTGATGAAGGACGATGGAGGTGGACGGACGAGGAAGAATAGGAAAGCGGCCTGGCCGCTATGAAGAGGAGGTGTTGGGACGAGGGGGAAGCATGGCAGCTGCGCGGGAGCTTGGGGCAGATGCTGGAGAGCACGCTATTTTGTAACTCCGCGCGGGGCGCGGGGGTGCGCCCGATGCGAGGCGCGTCGGACATGGGCTTGCCGCTTATCGTATTCCTCCTCCCGCACTCCCTTCTCCTCGTCATCCTTATGGTGGCCCTCGTCTCCTTGCTCGTCCCCCTCCTCCTCCTCCTCGTTTCCTTGCTCGTCCTCTCCTCCTCGTCTTGCTCGTCCTCTCCCCCTCGTCCTCCTAGCGGTCGCGCCCGCTACTGCAGCGCTGAGCTGAGCGGTCGCATCCGCTAAGCGGTCGCTTCCGCTGCAAAGCTAAGCGGTCGCGCCCGCTACAAGCTAAGCGGTCGCGCCCGCTACTCAAAGGAACGGCTTCATGGGTGCAGGCGGTTTGCCGAGCTGGTTGCTGCTGCTGGCCGCGGTGCTGCTGGTTTCCGCCTTTGCTGCTGGCGGCGGTGGCGAGACCGTCCTGGCGACGTGCAAGGCGTTCTGGTAGAACTGCCACGCCCTCTCGAGCTCCTTCGGGTGCGGGTTCTGCGCCTTGAACGCAGCCACAGCCGCAGGGCCCTCATTCTGCGCGCGCTTCAGCAAGCGGTAGTAATCGCGATTGCGGCCACCGCTGATGCCGTACCGCTTCTTGCCGCCGTTGACCCCCGCCCTCCACGGCTCCCCGTTCGGCGATTTCCAGCCGTGGGGGCCAGGCTGCGCCTGCGGCGGCGGATGTGGAGGTGGCGTCGGCTGCTTCGGAGGCGGCGCTGGAGTTGCCGCTGGTGGAGCCGCTGGAGGCGGCGCTGGAGGCTGCAGCAGAGCCTGAGGCGGCGGCTGCGCAGGTGGCGTCGGCTGCTTCGGAGGCGGCTGACGCGCCGCTGGAGGCGGCGCTGGAGTTGCCGCTGCAGGGGCCGCTGCCGATGGCGCCGCGATAGGCTTTGCCGTCGGCGAAACCTCGGACTGCCACGCCGCCTTCGGCCAAAGCGGCATAGCTGCCGCAGGGGGCGGCGGTGGAGGGCCTGTTGCAGCTGCCGCTGGAGGCGGCGGTGGCGAAGCTGGCGGTGGCAGCGGTGGTGGCAGCGAGGTAGCCGATGTCCCCTGCGGCTTTGGCGCGCGACACTTTGAAGTAGGTTCCATGTGCTTCTGCGGCAGCTGCTCGGCGCCGAACTTTGAAGAAGGATCCATCTTCTTCTTGCGCACAGGGCTCTTCACCTGGCGGCTGCCAGGGCTGTCCAGGCCGTGATGCCGATCGAGCACTCGCGCCATGGCATCTCTGTGGCGAGTCGCGGCCTCCTTCGTGCTCGGGGGGGGTCTGCCACGGCCACGGAGTGCCCTTTCGTGCTGGCGCTGGCATTGATGGTGCTGTCGCTGATGCTGATTCATCGCCGCTGCTGCTGGTGCTTCGTGCTGCCGCTGCTGCTGGTGTTGCCGCTGCTGCTGCTTGGCCAGCATCTGCAGGAGCTTCTTCCTGGGGCACGGGAGGGGCTCGGAGTGGGGCAATGCAGGGGGAGGTGAGCATGCAACTCAAAACAATCGACGACTAGCGTAAGCACATCGACGCTGTGTTGGTGTAGAAAGAAGCAGAGACAACAAATGCGGAGATATCCTCTCCAAGAAGAAAGGAGTGCACCGCCGCGTTCCCCATTTCGAGGAACGCCTCCATGGCGCCCGCTGCAGGGGGCCTCAGTGAGGCTCAGCGGGGCCTCGCAGGGGGGCGCGGCGCAGGCGGCCGCGCAAGCTGGAGGAGGAGGAGGAAGAAGAGGAGGAGGAGGGGGGCGAGGAAGAGGAGGAGGAGAAGGAGGAGGGGAAAGCGGAAACAATGAAAGCGGACAGACCGCTATAACAAGCAAATCTGGCAAACCCCAAGCGGCCAGGCCGCTGTAGCAATATTGGCGAACGCATGCAAGCAGACTGGCCGCTATAGAAAGCATCAAGCAAAGCGGTTAGGCCGCTGTAGCAAACGTGGGCATGCTGAGATGATGCAAGTTTGCGCGCAGATGCTCGTATACGGCCAGGGCTGCTGACGCGCAAACGCAGCGATGAAAGTCTGAGCTCTGGCGCGGTCACTTCGTCGAGAGAAACTCGTGGCCACTGGGCGCGTCCACGTTGGCCTTGCTGCACGCGTCTTTGCAGGTCTTGATGGCCTGCAGGCTGGCCCGCCTTCCTTCCCTGTGCGCTCCCCTGCGCCCCTCTGCATGCACTCCCCATACTCCCCGACTCTCCCCTGCGCTCCCCTACTATCCCCTACTCGCACCTATCCTCCCCCTACTCTCCCCTACACTCCCCTTTCTCCTGCTGCTGCTGCTCCTCCTCCTCTGCTGCTGCTGCCCTCCTCCTCCTCCGCGAAGTTCCCCCCCCTCCCCCCCCCTCTGATGGAAATGCCTCCTTCTTTGTCGCCTGCTTCGTCTTCGTGGTGTACGGGAAGCTCATGGAAGCCTGCGTGTCTGCAAGGTCCATGAAGCGGACGAGGAAATTAGAACGCGTTGACTCGTCGTACACGCGCGGCAGCTTCACGGAGCCAGCGGCCGCTGGCTTTTTTCATAACGGGTTTTGCAGCCTTCTTGAGCTCAGGGGGTTCGCCATCTTCCTTCCTTGCCCTCTTGCGGTCGGCCTTCTGCGAACCGTAAGCCTCTGTGATCCTTGCTGCTGCTTCGGCTACGGTCAGCTTGGGCTCGGAACCCGTCAGGGCGTTAACGGCAGGCGCCGCTGGTGCTGCTGGCCCGTCTGCGAACGGTGCTGCAGCTGCTGCTGCTGCTGCTGCTGGTGCGTCTGCTTCTGGTGCTGCTGCGGACGCTGATGCTGATGCGCTCTGTGCTGGCGATGCTGCTGCAAGCGCATTTGGCCCTTGGGGAGGCTTCAGCGCTGCAGGCGCACCTGGCGACGCGGCAGGCTGGGGTGATGCAGCAAGCGCTGCAGGGGCCGCTGCATGCTGCATTCCAGCGCTGGCCGCTTGAAAAAAAAGCTCGGACCTTGCGCTATCCCGCTCGGCAGCCCTGTGAGAGATTGCTGCAACACCTGATGGAGCACCTGCTGGATCTGCGACTGCATCGGAAGCAGCGTCGGCACCATCGACGTAACCAACTGCGCGACCATCGCAGGCGGGGCGTCCTGGCTCGGCGGCAGTTGCTGATGCTGCTGCTGCTGCTGATGCTGCAAAGAAGGCCAGTGTGGAGAACCTGCAGGACTCTGCTTCGAGACAGCTGGCTGCGCCCCGCGGATGCTCCACGAGGAGCTCGCAACGCTTGCGGGCCGATATAAACGATGGCGCATCTTGGTCGTCTTCTTGAGGATGTTCCAGCCGACGGGGTCGAGATCGAAACGCTTCGGCGGGAACACGCTGTACGCCCGCTGGTGCGCAGTGGGATAGTCGTTCGCCAGGTCACTAGGCACCGTCGGCAACTTCATGATGACAGGATTTGGGGTCGTCCGCGTACGCGTGGCCACCCTCTCCGCGAATAGCGTGCCGACGGCCAGCACAGAGTCCGCCCTTTGCGCAACGTCAATCTGAAGTGCGCCGTCAAGACCCTTCCCTGCTTGCATGAGCAGGCAAGCCATCGTCTGCTTCGTGGGCTCTGAAGCTCTGCGGAGGCCGAGGTCGATCAGAAAGTCGAAGAGGGGGTCGGGGTCCCCTGTCGGCAGGGAATCCCAGATTGCCTGGGGCAAGAACTCGTGGAGCGACTCCCAGTCCTGAAGGCCAGCGACGCAACTGGCAGACTCGCCGTTGCTAGCCAGCTCCGAGATGCAGGTGTTGAGGGCTGCCTTGTCGGCGTCGGCGAACCGTGACTCCGCGATCGCCTGCAGAATCTGCTGAATGTCTTCTGGAGGCAACCTCGCCTTCTTGAGCTCCGTAACCACCTGCCCCGCTTGCGCGGCCGACGCCGCGGCGACCTGCAGCGGGTCGCAGAGCGACTGCAGGATGAAGTCGACTGCGGAGATGCGCCGCGCAATCGCAGGGGCGCCCATCCTGCGGCGCAACCGTCAGCGGCGACTTTAGCCGCTCTTGAGCCGTCGCGCTTCGCGGCTGCGTGCGCATGCTGCGGCGCGACGCTTGGATGGAGAGAGGCTGCGAAGCGGTCAGGCCGCTGATAAGAGGGGCCGTTCCTGGTTTTGCTCCTCCTCCTCCTGCCAGTTCCTCCTCCTCCTCCTCCACCTCCCCTTCATCCTTCTCCTCCTCATCTTCATATGCTGCGCGCAAGCAACAAGCGGGCATGCCGCTGTGACGCCCGAGGCGACGCACAAGCTGCGTGAACCAAATAGTAAAGATTTAGCGGTCAGACCGCTGTTGCAAACAAGGGCGCATATACGCACGTTAGCGGTCAGGCCGCCGCAACAACTGAAGCGGCCAAGCCGCTGCAACGAGCAAGGGCGACATTGCGTGATATGGAACGCGAAACCAAATGCAAAGCGGCCTGGCCGCTGCGAAAGTCAGGGAAGAAGGAAAAGGGAAGGAGACAAACTGATACTATGCAAAGCGATCTGGCCGCTGTAGTATACATGGAGGAATAGAAGAGGAATGCAAGATCTGGCCGCTGTTGAATACATGGAGAAATCGAGGAGGAGTGCAAAGCGGCCTGGCCGCTGTAGAAACCATACAGGAATAAAGGAGGAAGAACGAGAAAATATGCGAAGCGGTCTGGCCGCTGTAGCAAGGTACGAGGCACATCATAGAGGAGGAAGAGGAGGTATCGAGCGGATGAAGAGCGGGATCCCCCCCGCGGCGGCTCGCGCGGCATGTGTCAGGATGTCAAGCTGCAGGTAGTAGAAGCCGACCAAGAATAACACCTCCTCCTCCCTCCTCCTTCTCCTTCTTCTCCCTTGGAGCACAACGTTCTGGCGTCGGTCAGACAAGGAAAAATAGCGAAAAATAATGAAACATAATGAAAAATGATGGCAAATAGTGATAAATAGTGAAAATAATGAAAATAATAATAAAAAAAGTGAAAAAATAATGAAAATAGTAGAAAAGTAGTAAAACCATACATATGTCTAGGGATTCCAAGTTCAGCTGACGATAGGACACTGTAAGCTCCTATAGATCCTATAGTGAAACGCAGGGGGACTATCGGTGACTACACTATCGGCATTCCTATGGAACCTATTGGGCCTCCTAATCAATCCTAACTCATCCAAACCTCTCCTAAAATAGAACCACTTACCTTTACTATAACCACATATAACTTCACACCCATCTAAGTGTGCCCTGGCTGCCCGCCCTGCCCGGCGGCGGAGCCGCGGTGCGAGCCCCGCTGCGGCTCGTGCCCGCCGTGCCCGACCTGCCCAAGGGCGGGCTGCGAGGGGGCGCCCGCGCCGGCCTGCCCGGCGCTTGCCTTGGCGGCCGGGCTGGGGCTTCACGGCCGGGCTGCTGCTCGGCCTCGTCGTCGGCTTGCTGCTGGTTGTGGTCGCGGCGGTGAGTCTCGTGGGCCTCTGTCTGCTCGTGAGGCGGGTCACCTCCTTGCTGGCCAAGGGCGACGACGAGCTCCGCCCGTCGCCCGCGGGCGTGCGTGACGGCCCAGCTCAGCCTCGGTTCTGCGCCATCCGGGCCTGATGGCCGCTGGCGCGCGGACCTTGGACGTCATCGAGAGCCAGGTGTGCATCAACTTCGATCAACTTCTATTCGACGACGACGAGAACTTCAGATGGCGCCACAGGCTGCTGCTAGTGCCCGGCCATACGCCGGGGGATTGGGTCGGGGCGACGCCCGACGGGGAGATCCTCGTGGCGCAGCTCGCCTCGCACCTGGTGGTCGCGCTGGCGCCGAACGCCCCGTTCCCACAGCGGGTCCGAGGCAACGTCTATGCCTTCGGCGACCTAGATCAAGAGGCGCTCGACCACCTGCGGGTCGAGGCCCGCAACCTCGCCCGCGTCCTGGGCGTGGCCGTCCCGGCTGGTCCTCCTGGCGCTCGGATGGCCCGTTGGCTGATCGCCCACCTGGCAGTCGAGGGCTTCGAGACCGAGGTCGAGGCGGGGCTGCCAGCCAACGCGGACCGCTTCGTGTCGCGGGACGCGGTGATCGACGAGCTGGGCTGGGTGGCGGTCGAGAGCGTGCAGCCCCAGGAACAGCCCGAGCGGTTGGCCGAAAAGCATCGTGATCTCGGTAGGGGCCCGCGCGTGTCGCCGATCCCCCCCTCTCGCGTGGTAAGCGAGTGCAGCTAGGAGCCGTCATCTTCGCACTCAGGCCTCAGGGCGACCTGTCCGGCCGCTCCGTGGCCCAAAAGGCGCTCGCCGAGTTCTTGGACGCGGTCGACGCCTCGGGCCTTTCGCTGACGGCCAACTGGGGGTGCTGGGTCGAGCAGTTGGGAGTCGCGAGCCAGAGCGGGGCCTCCCTCGAGCTTAAGGTGATGCTGGAGCTTTTCCACCGCGCTCTGGTGTGCGATCGGCTCGACATCAAGAACCCGGCGAGCTTCGAGCTGATGGCGCGCCGCGCCCTCCAGATCCAGCGCGCGGTCAAGAGGCGCCCTCGCCATCCGACATTCGAGGGGTCTCGACCTGATTCTGAGCAGCGAGCTGGACGAGTCAGGGGGCGTGGTGACGTGGAGGTTCGATGCCTCCATGGCCGAGGAGCAGAAGAATTGCGGGATCATCTTGTAGCAGGATCGCTTCTCGCGGGAGGGGCAGGAGCACGAGTCGAAGGAGCGCGAGAGGCCCTCGGGTTCCGGGGGCGCAGACGACAAGGAGCGACGGCCAACGAAGTCTTCGCCGAAGGAGACAGCGAAGCCGAAGGCCAAACCTGGAGACGGCTGAGGACGCCATGTCGGCATCTTCGGCCTGGTGCTCCGCCAGGCCTAACCCTGCCCGCGGCGTCGCCAGCTGCTCCCTCGGCGCGATGCGAGGGGTCCTTCCGAGGGGGTCCTGTAGGGCTTTCCTTCTTTGTTTCCTCTTCCTGAGGGCGGCCGCCTGTTTCGTGCTGCCCGACGTGGAGAACGCGCCGCGTTGCCTCGGCATCTGGCCCAGCGCGCTGCCCGCGCGGACGAGCGCGGTCGGCGGACTGTCGAGACCACCTCGTTCATCAAAGCCCTCGGCAACGTCCCGGCTGGGCGGCCGCTGCCGCTGCAGCCGCCGAGCAAGTCGCTGCCGACTACCGCCCCAGAGTCCGCGGCCAAGCGGATCCGTCGTCGCGTCCGAGCTTTAGGAGCTAAGCCCTCGGACCAGAATCGCGCTGGAGCCCTGCAGGAGCTCCTTCGGCGCAAGGATCAGCACGGCGGTGCCAGCGAGGACTCGACGCGCCCTGACTGCGACCCCGAGCTGCTCGATGTCTTTCAGAGCTCGGCCCTGCCTATCGAAATGCGGGGCGCCGCCCCGTCTCGCGCGGTCGAGGCCCTGGGCGCTCGCGATTCTGAAGTGGCGCGACCTGCGGCGGACATCTCTCCCAAGGAGGACATAGTCGAGCCGCGCTGGGGCCGCTGCTCAACCCTCGCGCGAAGGCGAATCGCCCGAGGCCCGCGTGGACTTCCTGGCGACGATGGAGGCCCGTGGTCTCGTGGATGGTCGTCGGCGTCGGAAGGCTTGCGTCAGCGCGTTCGTCGTGGCCAAGCAGAACGGTGACAGCCGCGTGGTCGTGGGCGCTCGACAGGCGAATCAGCTTCTCCGACTGCCCCCTCACAACTCTGGCGTCGTGGCAGGCACTGGGTGCGATCAACCTCCTCGTCGCCGTCAACGCGTCGCCCGAGGGCCTGGCCGTTTTTGACGGCTGCTTCGACTCGTTGCGCGCTGTCTCGCAGGACCCTCAGGATGGCTTCGTTCAGTTCAGCGACCCGTCGTGGGGCCCCCGGGTGCGCTTCGACGTGAGGTCACCGCTGGCGAACTCGGGATCACCTCGATCTACGACGAGGGGCTACGCTCGCGCGTCCCCTTGCGCCGGGATGAGCTGGTCTGGCCCTGCTTCGCCGCGCTGCCGATGGGCTGGAGCTGCGCCCTCTGGGTTTGCCATGAGGTCCTTCTTGACGCGATGGGCGCCGCGGGTCTGGCTGGAGACACGCGGGTCCTCGACAAGGCCCGCGCTTCCCAGATGCACGGCGGCCGGGCTGCCGTGGCGCCGCACGTCGACAATCGCAACATGGCCTCGCTGTCGGCGCCCGCCTTCGACGCGAGGCTCGCCGCGATCACGGCCGAGCTGGGCCGGCGCGGCTCGCGCTGGTGCGAGCTTAAGCCCGGCCTCGCCGCCCCGGGTCTCGAGCTCGACGGGCGACGAGGCAGGCTGCTGCGCGCCGCCGAGCGGGCGCGGCGACTCTACTTGGCGCTGCGCCACATCGCAGAACGGAGGTGCCCTGGCTGGCGCGCTGGCAGCTGCGGCGGGTCGCTGGCCACATCGTGCACTACTGCTGCGGCCAGGTCTCAGCGTCCTCGGCGCGTGCTCCGACTTCATCTATGTTGTCGTGGCCGAGCTGCGGGTGGCCGCTGGGCTGGTCTTCCTGGGGGAGGTTGACCTCTGCCGAGTGCCCGCCGACGTCGCCTTCGTCACCGACAGGCTCGCTCAAGGGCTACGCGGTCTGCCAGGCCCGCGTGCGACCTGATGGGGTGCCGGAGGCCACTCGCTGGATGGAGAGGCGGAGGTTCGTCGCCGCTGAGGCGCCTGTCGACCCCGATTCTGAAATCTATGTGGGACAGGCGCCACAGGGCTCTTCGACGGCGGCGGTGACTTTGACATCGACTCGCGGCCGCAGCTTCGCCACGCAGTTGCGAGGCGTCGCCGCGTGGAGCTCGAGATCGGCGCCCCCCCAGCGGCTCTCTCGGAGGAGCTGCTGAACCCGCGGCGCTGGCAGGAGGTGCGGCGGGGCGCCCCGGGGCACCCCGTGCGCGTCCACGCGCTGCAGGCGCGCGCGGCGGTGCGGGCCGCAGCCGGCGAGGCATTCCACGGGAAGGAGGTCGTCGCGCCGTACGACAACTTGTCGAGCGCGCGTGCCCTCGAGAAGGGTCGGGCCACGGACTGGGGGCTTCTCGCCCAGTGTCGGAAGGCGACGTCTCGGGTGCCTAGGGGAGCTTCTTGGGGCCTCCTGGGGGTCTCTTGGAAGCCTCTTGAAGCTTCTTGGGCGCCTCCTGGGGCCTTGGGAGCGGTCTTGGGGCCATCTTGGAGGACACCGCTCATGCAAGAGGGGGGCTCTAATTAGCTGTCCCCCCATCACAGTTGAGTGATTGTGGCTTCCTCGCCAAGATTGTTTTTGGACGCCCTGACACCTCGCGACCCGCCCCGTCTGGGTCCAGGGGAGGGGGTATGGGGGAGGGGTCAAGACCCCTTTCCCGCCCGCAAGCCGTCTCGTTCACTCCCACCCGCCCTCCCAACACATACGTAGCACCCGAGTCTGGCCCGAGCCTCAGCATATTCAGCAGCCGTTTTTGGATGGGCAGCTACTGGGGGCCAATCCCTCCGCCGCCGCCGCCGCCGCCGCCGCCCCCGATGCCAAATCGCCGACGCCGCAGCCGCTGCCGCCGCAGCCGCTGCCGCCACCGCCGCCGCCGCCGCCGCAGCCGCCGCCGCAGCCGCCCACGCCGCCCACGCCGCCGCCGCCGCCCCCGCCGCCGCCGCCGCCGCAGCCACCGCAGCCGCCGCAACCGCTGCGGCCGCCGCAGCCGCCGCCAAGTGTATTGCACTTGTTTGTCATGGGTGGTGGGGGGAGGCCGCATCGGGTTGGCTGCGCATGCTCCGAATTTGGAGGCAGAATGTGTGTTTGCACTGTTTGTTAACAAGGGATGGTGGGGGGGGGGCCCTCATGGTTCCGGGTTGGCTACCAGTCGCCTGGGGGAGGGAGTGTTTATTGATAGGGAACACTGGTCAAAATACCCACCCGCCCGCAAACCGTCCAGCTCATTCCCACCCGCCCCCCAAACACATAGTATCACCCGAGCCTGAGCGCGTTCAGCGGTCGTCTGTGGATGGAGAGCTACTGGGAACCAAAGCCGACCCCAGATGCGCGACGCTTGGGCGAGGCGCGCCGCGCGTTCCAGGGGCGCCACGCGCGCCAGGCACCCGTGGGGCCCGAACGTGCCAGGCACGCTTGGTGCGCCAGATGCGCCACGTGCTCCGAGTGCGCCAGGTGTGCCGCACCCTCCAGCCGCGCCAGGTGCACCACGTTCGGGGCACGTGCAGAGTGCGTCAGGTGCGCCACCGCAGTTGACAGCACACATCGGGAAAAATGTCGGCCCCCACCATCCTTGTCGAAACCAGTGCCCATCATTGTGCCTGGTGGGCCTGCACACAGCAGGCCACGCGCCACCACCGCCGCGGTCCCCGTCAAAAACCACTTGACAGTCATCGCGGGATGGCCGCGCACGATCCAGATTTAGCCGCGATGTGCATGTTGTTGTTGTTTGTCAGGAATGGTCGCCTTGCGCGCAGCAGGGAATATGCTGACACCCCCGCCGTCCTTATCAAACACTATACAAAGTGTTCGCGGGCCTCACGAAGATGACTCAAGACTTTACCCCGAAGTGTACTTTGTCTTGTTTTTGTCCGGGATGGGGGGGGGGTCGCATCGGGTTGGCCGCGCATGCTCCAAATGTGGAGGCCGAGTGCGGCTTGTATTTTTTTGGATAGGGATGGTGGGGGGCGGGTCGTCATGGTGTCCTCATGGTATGAGAAGGAAGTATGGTGGACTGACCGAACTTGACATGGGGCGCGTGGCTTTCCACGCCAGTCGTTCGGGCTCTTGTTGATATACGGATAGCGCTGTTGGCCAGGAGCAATCCGGACGTCCGACGATGAAAGTTTTTCAGTGCGCAGCCCCAGAGGTCCCGACCCCTTTTCCAGAAACAGCTCCTTGTCCAGGAGGCATCTCTTGTGACCCCGGGACCCGACAACGAGCCTCGGAAGCCAAGCCAGGCGCACCGTTGGGGATGGATAGGTTCAGGGGGGGATGCATCGACCCCGAGTCGTCCGCTCGAGTGCCGACCAGGGCCCGATGGGCCACCCCGCCCAGGTGCGTGGGGATCCGCTATCGGAGGCCTCTCGCCGACCTGTCGGCGATGTGTCGCCGACGAGAGCCCGAGGTACCCCCCCCCTCCGAGCCAGTCTCCCCCCCCGTCGTGGCCCCTCGGCGCCGGGAGTGGACCAGGCACCGCGTCGGAGCTCCGGGGCCGTGCCCCTCTGCCCTCGCCCCCCGGGGCCCGGCGGGTGCTGTTGGGAGGACCTCGGAGCACGCCGTTCGTGGAGCTCATTGTGCTAGGCCGGCGGCGCGCGCGCGCCTTCTCTCGGGCTCGCGCCTCGTTCTCGCGGGCAGCGCAGAGGGGGAGCCCCCAGGTGGGATTCGAACTTGTTTCGTTGGTTGACCCGTTACCCTTTTTACGTGGGATGCCCCCCCCCACTTTTCCCGCAACTGCAGTACCGAACGTACGCGGGGGAGGGGGGAATGTACGCGGGGGGGTGGGCAATTCCCCATAGGCATTGCGCGGTCCTCACGTGCATGTTGTGGGTTTGTCAGCCGTGCTCTAGAGGCTCACATTCATGCTGTGGCGCTCGCTTGCCCTTCCTTCCGTCTCCCCCCCTAACGGCCAGCACCAGGAGGGGATAAAAGGAGCGAACACATCTTGAGTCGAAAAGCAAGCATCGGCATTCACATAAGTTCTGGGCGGTCCGCGTGGATGTTTTGGGTCGGCGTTGCGTTCCCCTGGCGGCCGGCGCCCTGGGCGCCGTCCCTGGTGCGCTCCGCGCGCTAGGGAGGGGGGCCGGCGCCGATCCAAGAAATACGCGCGGAGTTCTGACAGCAAAAGTGTTTTCTTTTTATACAACTGATTGTGCCTGCATGTCGTCGGGTTAGGATACTCCTGGGAGGTATCATTCAGCATCGGCGCCGGCATATCCGTGGTCCACAGCCTGTCCAATGGCACAATCCCTTTTCGATCCCGCTCAGTCCCTCTTCATCCGGCTTGATCTTGGGCTTAATTTGAGCTGATTTCGCTCTTGCTCTGCGGCCCCTGAGTCTGGATAGCCCTCTAACGCTCTTACGACAACCTCCCAGTAGTCTAATCCTGATCGGGGAGCCGTCCAGGGCGAGTCTTCTCTGACCCCAGTTCCGGGCCTGTTCCGGCTTTACGCCCCCCCGATCGTTCAATGTCGTAGGTATTCGTTGCTCTTGATGGCCCTGGACGCGGCCGATCCCCTGGTGACTGCTTAGGTTGTTACACCTCTTCCTCTTTGCCCCTCTATCTCCCGGTACGACCAGGTCCTCTTCAGAAACAATGGTGAGTTCCCATGGTTGATGCCGCGTCGAGGGCACCCCACTACTCAGCCTGCTTCTACCCCCTTCCTTCCCGCGGCTATCGGAGGGGGCGGGGAAAAGACGGGTGAAGGAGACAGAGTGTGAGAGTGGGGGAGGGGCGGGATGAGGAGGACGACAAGGGCAGGGACGGAGACAAGGAGCAGACGGGGTCAATACGGATGTGAAGCAGGAGGAACTACGCAGGGGGGGGAGCGATGGCGAAGATGAGCAAGAGAAGGAGACATCGGCAGGAGGACGAGGGGGACGAGGTGGAGGCGGACGGGGACGACGACAAGGCTGCGGAGGGCCAGAGCGACGTCGAGGACGAGGAGCAGCACAGGAGAGGAGGAGGAGGAGGAGGAGGAGGAGGAGGAGGAGGAGGAGGAGGAGGAGGAGGAGGAGGAGGAGGGGGAGGGGGAGGGGGAGGAGGAGGAGGAGCAGGGAAAAGGCAGGAGGAGCGGCGGGGTGCCCCCCGCGGCGAGGCCGGGGAGGGGGGGGGGGGAAGTGAGGCGGGGCGGTCGGACGCCGCGAGACCGGGGCCATTGCAAACGGTAAGTCGGGCCTGTCCCTCTGGAGGGGGAATATTCAAAAATACTCAAAACAATTTCTGGGGACCATTTTTTAAAAGTATTTACTTACAATTTGGGGGTATTTTTGGAGTAATTGTTGAATGGTATTTTTTGACCATTTGGGGGTATTTTGGGGGTATTTTCTTCCGTCGGAAATCTCCCCTGTAGGGGGACACGCCCAATTTAATGCAAACGGGGGGTCAGCCAGAGCGCCCCATCTTGCATGGTCCTGCAGGGCCAGGGTCGCATTGACCGAGGTTTGGGTGCAGGATCCTGCAAGATCTCGCAGGATCCTTCGCGTTGGTCCGGGCTCGGGTGCAGTGCAGGATCTTGCAGGATCTTGCAAGGCCTGACTGACCCAGGGCGGGCCTTCTCTCTGTCGGGGGCAGCCAGGAGGGGGGTGATGACTAGGAGGGGTGGATATCATGGCGGGGGCCATGGTATGTCCTCAGATTTCATGGCGCCTCTTCTCGTTTCATTACGTCCCGGGCCCCCGCCCCCAGGGCCCAGCAGCGCACATGCCGCCGGCCATGATTTGCGCCCCCCCCCTCTTGGACGCCCCCCTCTTAGACGCCCCCGACTCAAGGACTCCCAGATGGGGTCCGAGCAGATGGAATTGAAGGGTCACAGCGCCTCGCTGGTGCATCAGCGATGCGGCTCGATGCGCAGCCGATTTCCTCCACGCCGGCGGCGCCGATGCACCGCCGACGTCGCAGCTGCATCGCCAGTGCATTGGCGATGCATCGCCGATGCATCGGGGATGCGGCGCGACCCTCCGACCCCATCAACTCCGACCCCATCTAGGATGCCTCTATTCTCAGAAGTTCTCTAGAAGCTGCCCAGACCACGCACACGAAACCTCTCAGATGGCGCGAGGGCTCCTGAGCAGTCCCGCCGCCTTCTGAGAAGGCCTTCTCCTTCTCACTTCCCACCCCCCCTCGCTCGCCGCCGACTGAAGGATGGGGGATGTGTGGGGTGGGGGGGGGCGAGGGGCGAGGGGCAGGGGAAGAGGAGGAGAAGGAGGGAGGAGGAGCGAGCTGGGGGGCGGGAGCGCGTGCTCCTCGCATCTTGCCGCGCTGGTGCGCGCGGCCCAGTGGACACCTCCCTGAGCTGCGTCGCCTTCGCGCTCCTCATGGCCGACTACGCCACGCTGAGCGTGGGAGGCCCCCCCGTGGGCTTTCCGTTCCCCGTCCTCCTCGGCATGCTCCGCCCACCCGTTCCGCCCTCCATACCTACTTCATTCCCTTGTTCCGTCCGCGGATCTCCTCCCGTCTTTTCGCTCGGGCCGTCCTGGTCCACCCGCGGCTCCCCGTCCACCTGTCATTGCTGCTTCGGTTTTCCCTCCTACGTATCTCCTGCTGAATCCCCCCTGGCTTCTCCCCTCTCGCCCTCTCTGCCCCTCCCGTCCCGTCCCTTCGGCGACTACAATGTGGGTGGTCACGCCGGGGTGTGGTATGCGATCTGCGCCGTTGGGGCTTCGGGGTCACCACGTTGCGCCAATTGTTTGAGGAACCCTCGTCGGGGCGCGGCAGAGATCTCTGTCGAGTTCCTCGCCCGCCCCCCAAGGCGCGGGTTACACTCGTCGGCGCAATTCGCCGAACCGTCTCCCTCGTCGTTTTTTCTCGTCCACGCTTCTCGCGCCGGGGCACCAGAGGCCCCGACCCCTTGCCAAGCGGCTAGCCCGAGACTCTGCCCGCCGCCGCCGCCCCCCTACGCGCGCGGAGGCCTCTGCCCGCAGCTGCCGGAGCTCGCCCGCTCCCGCCGCAGCCTCGTGGCCCTGATCGTGCTCTCGGTGCTGCTGCCCCTCTGCATGGCCCCGAGCCCGGCTGGCCAGGGCCCCTTCGCTGCGCTCCTCCTCCCCCCCCTCTTCTCGTCCTGCACCTCGCCCTCCTCCTCCTCCTCCTCCTGGTCCTCCTCCTCCTCCTCTTTCTCCTCCTCCTCATCCTCCTCCTCCTCCTCAGTGGTTGGGGCTCCATATTCTATAGCCTGCTGTTGTTAGTCTCGGCTGACGACACTGCAGACGGCGCCCACCACCACCACCTCCTCCTCCTCCTCCTCCCTCCTCCTCCTCTCCTCCTCCTCCTCCCCCTCCTCCTCCTCCTCCTCCTCCTCCTCCTCCTCTTCCTCCTCCTCCTCTCCTCCTCCTCCTCCTCCTCCTCCTCTCCTCCTCCTCCTCCCCCTTCTCGTCATGCACCTCGCCCTCCTCACCCGCCTCCTTCTCTTCGCGTTCCTTCTCGTCCTCCTCTTCTTCCTCCTCCTCCTCCTCCTCGTGCTCCCTGCTGCGCCTCCTCCCTCAACAACTGCACACTCTGAGTAGCACTCTCCTCTCTCTCGGATTCTCTCCAGGAGATATCCCGCCCTCTGCGCGCACTTTTTGCACATCTGATTGGACGCGCGTGGTCTGTTGCCTTAACCCACTGCCCCCGATAATTAATTATCCCCCCCCCTTTTCCCCCCTCTATTTTCTTATCCCGTATCAATCGGATTCTATCCCGTGTCAATACGATGTAAGTGTCATGGGATTTTCATTTTTTCAGCCGTTCCCGAGAACGTGTGGCAGGGCCATGAGGACCGATTGGATTTTGAAGTTGCATACGTTTTACGGACAGGCAGAGCACTGGAGCTACTGTTTGCACGAGCGCCCAGGATCATCATCATCATCATCATCATCATCATCATCATCATCATCATCATCATCATCATCATCATAATCAGAATCATCATCATCATCGTCATCGTCATCGTCATCGTCATCGTCATCATCATCAGCAGCATCAGCATCAGCATCAGCATCAGCATCATCATCAGCAACATCAGCATCATCATCATCGTCGTCATCATCATCGGCATCATCATCATCATCATCATTTTCATCATCACATCACCTTCGCCGGGAAAACCTTTGATGATCCCCGCCAGACCCTCGAATTTTGTTATCCCCTGGGGATTGCCATCGGGAGCTGTTGGTTGTGCTTGCTCCCAACCATTATGTGGTGTTGGGTCCTCGTTTTGAAGAGACAGCGCCCTGCGTCTCCTCTCCCGCTGCCCTCCCCCTCCCTCCTCCTCCTCCCGCATGTCTCAGCTTCGGCACACCCCTATCACGCTTCGTGGCCCCAGAGGGAAGCCACTGAGGGCCCCAGAGGCTGCGCGCGCATGCCACCACCGCACCCAATTCGGCACACCCCTCGTAAACTTCCTAGCCTCATAGGGAGCTCCACCGAGGGCCCCAGTGGCTGCGCTCGCATGGTACCTCCGCGCCCATTCCGCCACACCCCTCACACAATTCGTGGCCTCATAGGGAGCTCTACCGAAGGCCCCAGTGGCTGCGCTCGCATGGCACCACCGCGCCGCACCCACCCATTTCGGCAGATTCGCGGCCCCATCGTGAGTTCCGCCGAGGGCCCCAGTGGCTGCGCGCGCATGCCACCACCGCATTCATTTCGCCAGACCCCTCACACGTTCCGTAACCTCATAGGGAGGAGCTCCACCGAGGGCCCCAGTGGTTGCGCTCGCATGGCACCACCGCAGCGATTCTGGCGCCCCCTCACATTGTTCGTGGCCTCATAGGGATCTCCACCAGAGGCCCCAGTGGTTGCGCTCGCATGGCACGCACCACCGCGCCCATTTGGGCGCCCCCTCACACTTTTCGTGGCCTCGTAGGGAGCTCCACTGGAGGTCCCAGAGGCTGCGCTCGCATGGCACCACCGCAGCCATTTCGGCGCCCCCCGCACACGTTTCGTGGCCCCATAGGGAGCTCCACAGATAGCGGTACCAACATTCCGGGACCCACAGTTGCATATGGTTGGGTTTTGCGCCTGGATGATTTTGTTAAGCCGATTGTGATATTCGTTTCGAAATGGTGTTCCCGCTGCAGCATGAGCCTCATTTTCGGATCGGCGCTTCATTCCCGTCGCTCAGAATGGCGCTATCGCCCCGGCGTGGGCCATTTTTCCCGATCCGAGTCCTTCCTCATCGTTGTCGCCCCCTTTTTCCCCTCCGCCTTCCCCTGGTTCTGTTGCTCCTCCCGTTCCTTCCACTCCAGTTCCCGCTGTTGTTGTTGGTTCTCGTCCTCCTCATTCTTCCTCATGCTCCTCCTCCTCCTGCTCAGCTCTCTCGTTCCGATTTCGCATGACTCGATGGGGTCTTTTTGGGGGTCCCAGGTCCACGCATCCGCGGATAAAGAAAACATCAGCGCACTTCCTCCTCACGCCCTCCCTGCTCCTCCTCGCCCCTCCTCCTCATCCGAGCCTCCTCATGCTCCTCGTCTTCCTCTTCCTCCTCCTCCAAATTCCCACTCCACCTTCCCCTCCGAAGCCTCTTGGGGGCCTGTGAAGGGCCTCTTACGTAGGGGCCTCCTCTTGCCTATGTGAGTCTTCTTGGGGGCTTCTTGGGTGCCTCTGAGGGAACTTCTGGCCTTCGGAGGCCGTCGTGGTGGCCTCTCTGGGAAGTCGTGGGTCCCTCTTCTGGCGTGATAGGCCCATCTTGGAGGTCTGTGGGGCCGTCTTGGGGAACTCTTGGACCGTCTTGGGGCCTTCTTGGGCCGTTCTGGAGGCCTCTCGTGGGCCTCGTGGACAGTCTTGAGGCGGTCTTGGGAGCCTATGGGGCCGTCTTGGAGCTTCGGAAGCTTCAAAGGGCGAGACCACGAGCATCACTGGAAACCCTAAGGCAAATCAAGGGTGTTTGCTTCTTGGACCGTCCAGAGGGCATCATGGGCCGTCTTGGGGCCATATTGGCCGTCCTAGGACCGTCTTGGATCCGTCGTGTCCGTCTTGGAGGCCATCTTGGCCGCCTTGGACGCCATCCTGGCCGCTTTGGAGGCGCCACGGGCCTCGCATCCCGCCTTCTCCGCGCGGCTGGCGGGATCCGCCGAGATCCCACGGGTTTCTGAAAACAAAACATCGAAACGTCCAACACGCCAGGCACTCCTCAGTCGATTCGATTTCGATCGCTTCCGAATTTCGATTTCGGTTCGACTTCGGATTCCGACGTGGATTCCGATTTATCAATGGAGGCCTTCTAGCTTGCCGCTTCATCTTGACTACCCTCTTCCGTCGATCCGATTCATTGCGATCGCCAATCCGACTGATCGATTCGATCATGTGCTCTCCCGCCCATGAGACAAGCACAGGGGGCCGCGGATCGAAGATGCCTGCGGCGAATCAGTGTATCCTGGGGAAACATACCCTCGATGATCATATGGCTTGGGGAGCTTTGGTTGGCGGAGGGTCTCATGCTCTTGAAGGATGTCATTAGGTCCTTGGTCTGGCTGTAAACGACCTTGTCCCCATCCCCATCCCTATCCAGACCCCTACAATCTCAGCGCCCCAGTTGGGAATATACCCCTCGAGATCCGAATGAAACAGCCCACATCCCCATCTAGAGGGTGAATCTGCCAGTAGGGCCCAGGCCACGCCCATGGGGAGAAGGGTCGGTTTAACGATGATCAGTGTGTATCAGTGCCCGTGTGCCCCCCAGCGGGGCGGGCGTTACGTTATGCCCCGCCGTCGACCCCCCCACCCATAATGCTCGTTCTCGCCGCGAACACAAGAATGCTCTTGACACGCAGCATATTCACTGAGCGCGCTCCACTACTCGCAAACGTCCGAAAATCACACGTGCGCCCCAATGCAATGGGTCGTAGATCCTCCGCGGCAGATCCAGGCCATTTGCGAGTAATTTCTTTGCGAATAGTAGAACGTGTTTGTCACGCAAAACGTGCATTGCCCGCCCTATCCCTATCCCCATGTTTGGCATCACCTTACTTCGTTGCTGATCCGAAGGATTCCTCAGCGTCAGAGGACGCATCCCCACGGTCTCAGGGATTGGGACAAGTTCGAGGCTCCTTATCTTGCATCGCATAGCATGCATTTCTTGCCCAGTGCCCTGCATGGCGGGCCGTACCTCCGCACGTGTCCAGCTCGTCTCGTGGAGCCCAGGCTGATTATCTTGCATCGCATAACATGCATGTCTTGCCCTGTGCCCTTCATGGCCGGGCGTACCTCCGCACGCGTCCAGCTCGTGGAGCCCAAGCGTGCGTCCCGACTTCCTACGTCGTGCGTTCCTGGCTCCCCGGCATGATAAGAAGAGACGGCGTGCGTTTATTCGGGGGCGGCAAAGAGGTGGGTGATGACTAGGGGGGTGAATATCACGGCGGGGGCCATGATATCTCCCCAGATTTCATGGCGCCTCCTCTTATTTCCATGCGTCCCCGGCCACCCCCTGGGCCGCGCACATGCCGCCGGCCATGATTGGCGTTCCCTCCCT
This sequence comes from Prorocentrum cordatum, assembly GCA_963575745.1. Classification (NCBI taxonomy): domain Eukaryota; class Dinophyceae; order Prorocentrales; family Prorocentraceae; genus Prorocentrum; species Prorocentrum cordatum. The sequence goes on from CAUYUJ010007036.1 coordinate 274,013, forward strand.
CTTGGACGCCCCCCTCTTCTTGGCCGCCCCCGATCACATGGTCGGCGGAAGAGTGACCTCTCGCCAGGGTTAGGGAACCAGACAATGACATAAACATAAATACTCGGAGGTCCGCGCGGAGTTCCCGGATCCGCGCTGGGGCCCCCTGGCGGCGCCTCCGGCGCAGCCCCTGGCGCGCTCCGCGCGTCAAGGAGGGGGGTCCAGCGTGGATCCAAGAGATCCGCGCGGACCTCCGAGTTTTTATGCTTCTGTCATTCTTCGTGCCCCTAGTGTACATCATGGCGGGGGCCATGATTTCTCCCCAGATTTCATGGCGCCTCCTCTTATTTCAAGTTGTATGTTAATATAACTGATGCTTATGTTTTTTATGCTGTATGCCACGTTTCGTCTCCCCAAGAGCGAGCGCTCGCCCCAGCTGGCCGGAACCTGGCAGCGGCCGGCCTGCTCTCTCCCCCCTCCGCGGCCCCCGGCGGCCGCGCACGGGAGGGCCCTTTTTGCTTTGCCTTGCCGGGGGCCGCCCGCACGCGTGGCCGCCTCCGTGGGCAGCCCGATGTCCTCGATAACCGCAGAGGGTCTTTCATGATGCACCCCCCCCCAAAGCTCTCGGCGGGGAGTCGAAACTCGTCCCTCCTCATTTCCCCTCCCTCCTCCTTCCCCTCCCTCCTCCTTCCCCTCCGTCCTCCTTCCTATCCGTCCTCCTCCTCCTCCTCCTCCTCCTCCTCCTCCTCCTCCCTCCTCCCCCTCCCCCTCCTCCCCCTCCCCTCCTCCCCCTCCCCTCCTCCTCCTCCTCCCCTCCTCCTCCTCCTCCTCCTCCTCCTCCTCCTCCTCTTCCTCCTCCTCATGACCTCTCATGCATCCACCGACGAGAATAATTCATTTCCATCTATTGTCGGGTTCCGAATCCATCAGTAAGCCGGCGGACAAACATATTCATTTTCCCATTATTGCCCGGGGTTTTTATCAAAGACCCTTTGGGGTTGGGCGGTCCGAGTCGCTGGGGCCGGAGGACAGCGCCGCACCTTTGCAGGCGAGCAGCGGTATGGAATAAGGTGCGTCGCTGTCGGAGGCGCCTGCCCCAGGGCGGCTGGAACGATTGTGCTTGGACGCGCCGCCGTACGGGTATAGACTCTCCAGCCTTCCCTGGGACAGGCGCCCCCGACGGCGAACCAGTTTGTGTTGTATCGTTCTTCGCCCGTCGAGTGCCGTCGATGCATCGGCGCTGCAGCTCGATGTGGAGCCCGACTGTCTCCACGCTGGCGTCGCCAATGCATCGACGATGCATCGACGATGTGTCGGCGGTGCGGCGCGACCCTCGGGCCCCTGGCTGCTCGGGCCCCATGTGGGAGGCATCCAGCGACGGAAAAAGCGGGGCCGCCGTCTTCGCCGACGTGTGGCGCGTGAGTTGCGCGCGCAAGCGCACTCGTTTCCAATGTCTAGAGGTCCGCGCTGGCGACCTGCGTAAGGCACCGCGCAAGGTCGCCGCGTCGCCTCGCGTGAGGCCCGCTTCTTTTTTTCCGTCGCTCACACGTTTGGAGGGGCCGTGCGGGTCCCTTTGGGTCTCTGCGCAGCATGACGGTTGCATGAACAGAGATGTTCGGAGAGGTCCGTGCGGATCTCGCGGGCCAGCGCAGCCGACCCTTGCATATAATCACAACTGCCCAGAGGTCCTCCCAGATCTCCTGGGCCGTTGTTGTTCTCGGGGGCGGCAAAGAGGGGGGTGACAACTAGGGGGGGTAGATTTCATGGCGGGGGCCATGATATCTCCCCAGATTTCATGGCGCCTCTTCTTATTTCCATACGTCCCCGGCCCCCCCTGGGACGCGCATTTGCCCCCGGCCATGATTTGCGCCCCCTCCCTTTGGGACGCCCCCGTCTTGGCCGCCCCCGATGTTCGCATGTCCACGCGGACTTCCCTGGCTTCGGCGCTGAACCGCCCCCCGGCGGCGCCTCCGGCCGCCACGGCCGGTATCGTGGTTCGCCACGGCCGCCCATCGCGCTCTGGCCCTGCTTCGCCTGGCTGCTGCTGCCCCCCCGGCTGCGCACCGTCGAACTCTTCGGCGTCTGAGCGTCCTCTCTTCCTCTCGGCCGTCCCCCCCCCTCCTTGCTCGCCGGCCAATTCGCTTGTTAGTGCCCCTATCTAGCTTCTCGCTGGAGCGGATTTCGCCGTCTCGCCGTTGGCGAAAAGTGTGTGTGTGTGTGTGCTACTGGTCGTTGGACTTACAGATCCTATCGCTTGCACGATGCAGTGCGCGACGGTTTGTACGCTGCGCCTTCGACAACATTCGATCGCAATTAGCGCCTCCATCTGCTGCCCGCGCTTGAAGACCCTCTGCGCCGCCGACTAGAAAGTGTGCGGTTGCTACCTCCTTCAGCTCCGCCGACAGCGCGCACCCCGCGTCGGTCCCCTCTTCGTTACCTCCGCCCGCGTCGTGCTGAAGGGCTTCGGTGGACATGCAAACGATGGCGCTACAGTGGGGACCCGTGCCAACAAAAAACACCACGCCTGCCTCCAAGGTGCCCTGGGCTTCTCGGTTTGCGATGGTTTTGCGATGGAAAGCGCGACGCCCCCTACGCCAAAAAAACAAATGGACGTCGTGGGGTCTCAGGGTTGGGTTTCTTGTGGAAGGTTTCTCGTGGTCCAGCTCCTACTGCACGTAGGCGCTAACTCAAGTTTTGAAAATCATCGATTTTTGTATGCACCTCCTGGGAGGTTGAGTTCAGCATGGGCGCTAGTATATCCGTTGTCGAACGCCGGCCAAATCCAGCATAGTCCCGTTCAGTGCCGCACATTATCTTAGTCCGACGTAATCCTGGTTTTAGTCTGTGATCGTATGGACTAGTTCGGCTTAGTGTTTGTTTTCATCGGCTCAGTGTTAATTGATAGTTCTTACGGAGCCTTCCCCGACATGGTTTCCTAATCTACGACCCCCCTCCCAAAATTTCCCCTCCGCTATCGTCTGAAGATGGCGAGGAAACTGTCGATTGAGTGTGCGCTGCTTTTGATAAGCGTTTCCCTACGGTGAAGGCCGCAATTGCACAAGCTCGTCTGCGTCGCTCCAAGCAGTATGTAAAAAGGACGCCGTAGCGCAGTGTGATGGCAAATGCCATGTTCGGTGTCACGGCTTTCCTTTGCTCTCGCTCTGCTGCGGGCCGCCCATTAGGAGACACCGCGCTTCTCCGCTCGAGAAAAGAGAATTTTGCATAGACGCAGATTTTCTCAACAGGGCGCTGGGGCCTCCGACGCCGCCACTGGCGCGCTCCGCGCGCCGGGGAGAGGGGGCCAGCGCAGATCCAAGACATCCGCGCGGAGTTTCGGAAGTGTCGTGTTTACGCAGTGATTTCTTCATCGGTGTCGTCTTCACGTCGGCGTGTAAGCTGCTCGCGGTCGGTCGCCGGTCTGTGACCTCGTTCCCGTTTCCAGTGTGGCGTGCCGCGCTGGCGGCCCGCGCAAGCCACCGCGTAAGGTCGCTATCCGCTACTTTAGGTCCCCCCCATGGACGCGAGGATAACCGCACTTCGCGCATCGCGGTCTGAGTTGGAGCGGTGCCGCCCTCCTCCAGGGCGGCGGCGTGAGGGCGCGAAGTTCCGCGATCTGGCTGCTACATCTCGCGCAATACTCGTTTCTTTTTGTGTCGTTCCTTTGGACAAGATCGCGCTCCTCCTCGGCCTCCCTCGGGCAGGAGCGTGTTTCTTCATTGATGGGGGCACAACCGGCATGGTAGCCCCCGGCCCCCCCTCCCCCCCCTGTGACGTAACGCCCCTCCCCCCCCAGTGCGCTCCGGGCACTGCCGCCGTGCGCACGGCGGGGGGGAGGCGTTACATTACATACCCCCCCCCTTGGCCCCGGCCTCCCCACCCCCCCCCTGTAATGCCCAGTGTCGCCGAAAATAAGGAAACGCGCTCCAGCAGACAGCTCGGCCAGGGAAAACGCAGCCAGAGGCCGAGCTCGGCCACGGGTTGCGCTCGGCATGGGCGGAGCGCGGTGGGCCGCCCTCGGCCAGGCGGAGCCGGCTTGGGAATTTGGCCTGGGACGAGCTCGGCCTGGCTGAGTTCGGCTGGCCGAGTGTAGTCGGGGGCGGCCAAGAGGTGGGTTGTGATGATGGGCCTGCTTTCCACCACCACCACCATAAGTTGGAGGGGGAGGGGGCCCTCCTCCTCCTCATCCTCGTCCTCCTCCTCCTCGTCCTCCTCCTTTCCCCTCAAATTATGGTGGTGTTGGTGGAAAACAGGCGCATCATGTGAATATCATGGCTCCCCAATCTTGTTGTGCCCCTTCTTATTTCAGTACGTCCCTGGCCCCCACCTGGGCCGCGCACGTGCTGCTTGCAATGATTCCCCCCCCCCCTCTTGGCCGCCCCCGAGCTTAGCCTGGCCCAATTTCTCAGTCGGGTGGTGAGGCGGGGGTGACCCACTTGTGGGGTCCAAAACCTGGATGGCAGGGCGCCCGAAGGGTGTGGGAAGGCATGTCGAAGAACTCTGGAGGGACCTGGAGAGAGCTTCCGAAGGACCTTCTGGAGAAGTTCCGGGCGCTTGTTGCGCGAAACGCTTAAGAAAAGGCTTCTCGGGACCCGCTGCAGCTTCAAGCAACTCGTGTCGGTCGGGTGGTGAGGCGGGGGTGAACTAGATGGGGGGTCAGAAAATTGGGCCCCTGCTGGCTTCAACAGGGCCCCGAAGGGGTAGCTTTGGGGCCCCCCCCATTCAGGCCCCCCCCCGTTGCCACCCGCCCGAGTCTCGCCTGGTCGAGGTCAGCTGGCCGAGTCTAGCCTGGCCGAGCTTTGTTCCCTCGTCCTCGCAGCGCCCGTCTCCGCTGGCGCACGGGAGCCTCCCGGTGCCACGCCCCGAGGCCAAGCGCTTGTCCCTGTTGCGGTTGTCCTCCATGGTCGGCCTGGCGTGCACGTTGTACGTTTTAGCCTTGGCTTCGGGAGGGGTGCGGCGAGGAAGGGGGGGGCAGGAGGAGGGGAGGGAGGGAGGGAGAGGTGGAGGGTTTCTCCGAAGGGCTTAGACGACCCGTCCTCCTCCTCCTCTTCCTCCTACTCCTCCTCCTCCTCGTCCTCCTCTTCCTCTCCTCCTCCTCCTCCCTCCTTCTCCTCCTCCTCCTCCTCCTCCTCCTCCTCCTCCTCCTCCTCCTCCTCCTCCTCCTCCTCCTCTCTCCTCCTCCTCCTCCTCTCTCCTCCTCCTCCTCCTCCTCCTCCTCCTCCTCCTCCTCCTCCTCCTCCTCCATCTTCTCCTCCCCCTCCTCCACCTCCTCCTCCTTCTCCTCCTCCTCCTCCTACTCCTCCTCGGGTCGCCTACGGCCCAAGGGGAAACCGTGCAGGGTTAGGGAGAGGGAGGAGAAGGAAAAGGAGCGGGAGGAGAGGGAGGAGAGGGAGGGAGGAGGGGGGGCAGGCAAGCTAGGTACGCTCGCTCCATATCTGACATCCCCTCCCTCCCTCCCATCCCTTCTCACTGCGCTGTTTTTGTTCATTATCCGCGGACGCGTGTCATGGACGACCTGGAACTCCATAAAAGACTTCTATCGTATTATGCGCAGTCGGAAAGAGGAACGAAATTCTAGACGCTTCACGTAACCTCCCACCAGCCCAACCAGAAACGATACCCAGACGTGTTGCCCTGATCAGAAAAGTGGAAGAGCATGCAGTGGAATAAAGCGCCAGGTAAGACGTCATACACCAAGAGGGGGAGGATGGAGGAGGAGCAGGAGGAGGAGGAGGAGGAGGAACTGAGGAGGAGGAGGAACTGAGGAGGAGGAGGAGGAGGCGGAGGGTGAGGAGGAGGAAGAGGAGGAGGAGAAGGAGGAGGAGGATGGGGAGGAGGGAAGAGGAAGGAGGAAACATAGGCGGATGGGGAGAAGGAGGAGGAGGAGGAAGATGGCGAGCAGAACGTCCACAGGCCTCTTGGGTGCTCCCTCAGAGCTGAGTCTCTTTGAATGTCTTTCGAGCGCGTCTTGGAGTCCTCTTGGGGCGTCTTGGGGGTATCGAAGACGCCTGCGGCGAATCACCGCCGCCTGCTGCCTTTTTGCGCCTGTGCGGCCGAAAGTCGGGCTAGAGCTATCGGACCATGTGTTCCCCCCTGCTGTCGTTGACATCTTTCGGCGAACAAGTTCGAAAGAGGAGAATGAGGAGAAAAAGGAAACGGGCGTAGGATGAGCAAGAGGATGATGAGGAAGACGAGGAGGAGGAGGAGGAGGAGAAGGAGGAGGAGGAGGAGGAGGAGGAGGAGGACGCCTCTGGGAAGCCTCTTGAGGCCCTCTTGGGGGCCTCTTGGAGGCCTCTTGGAAGCCTACTTGGAAGCCTTTAGGGGCTTTTTCGGGGCTGCCTTGGCCGTCTTCGGGCGTGCCTTGCCCGCCTGACACCGTCGGAAGCCGTCTTGGATGCCTCTCTGAACCGACTCGGGGCCCTCTTGTTGCGCTTCAGGCCTTTGGGGCCCCATGGGGGAGATTATGGGGGCCGTCTTGAGCCGTCGGAATGCCAAAAAGAAGCGAATGCAACAATCCTTCAAAAACCCTAGCAACATCAATGATTTGGCCTCTGCTGGCCCTCCTGCTGGAGGATCTCTTGGAGGCCTCTTGGGCCTTGGAGGCATCTTGGACTCTGGGGCCGTCTTGGAGGCCATCTTGGGCGAACTTGGAGGCCATCTTGGAACATCTGGGCCGTCTTGGAGGTCATCGAGGCCGTCTTGGAGACGTTGGTTGCGCAGCGGCGGGGCCTTCTGGGTGGCCGGCGGCATGGACCGAAGCCCCAGGGGGACTTCTTTTAAATTCCTCACTGCGTGGAGCTCCCCATATGTGCATTCTTTCCAAAAGATAATATTGTATTTGGGATATTCAAATGAGCGTCTATCCATATGAGCCATATGTGCATCTCATAGTCTACACTGCAAAAAGCAGAAACGGACAACGGGACACAACGCAAAAGCAGAAAGCAGGCAAACCGCTAGAGACATCCCCACATAACGGCGACGAACGGAGCCATGGAAGCACCCTTGGCGGCTTCCCTTAGGGGTGCTGAAACTGGCGCCCCGCCTGAGACATCCTCACAATCTGCTCTCCAATCGAAGGATGTTGAGAAAGAAAACAGGAAAACCGCTTGAGACATCTCCACAAAACGGCCGCGAACGGGACCGTGCAATACCCCTGCGCGGCTCCCCTTAGGTAGCTGAAACCAGCGCCCCGCCTGAGACATCCTCACAATCTGCTCTCCAAGCGAAGGATGTTGAGACAGAAAACAGGCAAACCGCTTGAGACATCCGCACACAACGGCCGCGAACGGGACCATGCAATACCCTTCGGCGGCTCCCCTTAGGGGTGCTGAAACCGGCGCCCCGCCTGAGACATCCTCACAATCTGCTCTCCAAGCGAAGGATGTTGAGACAGAAAGCAGGCAAACCGCTTGAGACATCCCCGCAAAACGGCCGCGAACGGGACCTTGCAATACCCTCCGGCGGCTCCCCTTAGGGGTGCTGAAACCGGCGCCCCGCCTGAGACATCCTCACAATCTGCTCTCCAAGCGAAGGATGTTGAGACAGAAAGCAGGCAAACCGCTTGAGACATCCCCGCAAAACGGCCGCGAACGGGACCTTGCAATACCCTCCGGCGGCTCCCCTTAGGGGTGCTGGAACCAGCGCCCCGCCTGAGACATCCTCACAATCTGCTATCCAAGCGAAGGATGTTGAGACAGAAAGCAGGCAAACCGCTTGAGACATCCCCGCAAAACGGCCGCGAACGGGACCATGCAATACCCTTCGGCGGCTCCCCTTAGGGGTGCTGGAACCAGCGCCCCGCCTGAGACATCCTCACAATCTGCTATCCAAGCGAAGGATGTTGAGACAGAAAGCAGGCAAACCGCTTGAGACATCCCCGCAAAACGGCCGCGAACGGGACCATGCAATACCCTTCGGCGGCTCCCCTTAGGGGTGCTGGAACCAGCGCCCCGCCTGAGACATCCTCACAATCTGCTATCCAAGCGAAGGATGTTGAGACAGAAAGCAGGCAAACCGCTTGAGACATCCCCGCAAAACGGCCGCGAACGGGACCATGCAATACCCTTCGGCGGCTCCCCTTAGGGGTGCTGGAACCAGCGCCCCGCCTGAGACATCCTCACAATCTGCTCTCCAAGCGAAGGATGTTGAGACAGAAAACACTTGGGTTCCTGAGGGGTCCTGAGAGGTCCGCTTGACCCGCTCGCGGGACCCGCCAGCGAGGTCGCGTCTGGTTTTGCTGGTTCGGTTCGTCGGGCCGCTTCGGTCCGGCCGGTTCGGTTCGTCGGGCCGGTTCGGTCCGATTCTGCCGGTTCGGTCGGGTAGAGCCAGGACCCCAGGTAAGGGGACCCGGTTAGTAATAGGGCCCCGGAGCCTATCAATTGGCCAGAATCATTCAACCAGGTCTGCCGTAGCTGGTGTTTTTTCTGGTGACGGCAGCTCCGGTCAGTGGAACGGGGTGGGGGGGGTCCCACATATCATTCAACCAGGTCCCACTAAACCCAGTTCTGCCAACGCCCGATTCGGGTCGGGGGCCGGTTCGGTTCGAGGGCCGGTTCTCGGTTCTCGCTCCGGTTCGCGGCCGTCATGTAATTTAATCAATCGGATTCTGTGTATATACACATACATATATGCATCTATATATATATATATATATATATAGATGTATGTGTATACGATTCGGTGTGTAGATATGCACATATATATATATGATAAGCCAGTTCTCGCAAATCTTGCGCGTGCACATAAAAAGCAGGACGCGGGGGGATCGAATTGAGAAAGCACGAGACCATAAGTGCGTATGAAAATCAGTGCGCATAGTTGGGGCGGCCACTCTCAGCATATAGTCAGGGGGAGAGCGGCTAGTAGCATTCATAGTGTGTACTTGTAGAGGGGGCGCGGGGGGGCAGGAGGAAAGGAGAGGGCGAGGGTGCGAGGAGAGGGCGCGCGGGGAGGCGGGGCAGGAAGAAAGGAGACAGGGAGGGAGATACGGGGGGAAAGGAGGGAGGAGGCGGATGAGTGGGATGAGAGGGAGGGAGGGATGATGGTGGAGGAGAAGAGGGAAGGAGGGGACTGATGGGGGGACGGCAAGCACTGTGCGCTCGCGTCATATCTGACGTCCTACCCCTCCCTCTCATCCCTTACCATGGCGTAGATCTTCTCTGCGGTCGCACAGTCGGATGTCGTAGCGTGGCACAGCATTACATGGCATAGCACAGTGTTGAAGATCAACGCGTAGCATGACATAGCATGGGGTGGCGACGCCCCAAAGTGGTGGGGGGCTCCTGCGGCCCCAAAAACGATTCAACACCGAATGTGTGATCACATCCGATGTTTTTTTTTCTAAAACAGGGGGAGGTTTTCCATAGATTTTGGGGCATATTTTGAAAGACCGAACACTATGCCGTGGCACGGCACTGGACATAAGGACGCCAGCGCTGCAGCGGGAGCACGATTCGGAACGAACGTACGGAAGCGCGGAAATGGGGCCAGCACTGCAGCGGTAACACGTTTCGGAACGCCCGGCAAGCCGACAATGAGGCCAGCGCCTCAGCGGGAGCAGCATTTTGAAAAAAAACCTGGCGAAAACTCAGTTTGGGGAATCCTGTGTGTAAAAAGCAACACGAGGAGGAGGGCCGGATATATTCCAGAAGTCACTCGCGGAGAAAGGAGAGTAGTATTCATATTGTGTGATTGTAAAGGGAGGGGGGAGAAGAGGGGAGGACCAGCTAGGTGCGTTCGCGCCATATCCCCCATTCCTCATTGGTACTACTCCACCGCAGCGGGCCGATAGGGACCAGAGCCGGGCCCTCCCATCCGAGTTGTAAAAAGAGAAACAATACCGAGTAGACGCTCTTCGTTTCAACATGGACGTTGTGGCGCCCATGTTGCAACGTGCGTGGCAGCATTGGGACGGGGCGCGCATCCCGCGCGAAAGGCCGAAATGTCGCTCTCGCCGCGGCGCCGCGCTCGCTTTTCTAGGGAGTTGGGCTCCCGCTAGGGCCCGGCGCACATGTTTCGCACACGTTTTCGTTGACGCGCGGGGGGGCGACAAAGTAGTTTTTGCCCCAGCGCCGGGCAGATTTCTCCTGAAAGTGGTGTCTTCGCTTCGACGCGACGCACACTCGTCACTCGCTACTTTGGGGAGCCCGCGCGAGTTGGCGACTTGTCGCCCGCGCCCAATCTCCGTGCTCATTTGGCCCCGAAGTTGCGTGCCAGCGCGGGCTCGGCGTATTGCTCGGCCGCCGACGCCGAAGCGCATGACTGCGGCAGCGGCAGCAGGGCCGTGCGAGTCCGGGCGAAACGCCGACTTCGCCCAGCCGCCGCGCAAGTTGTGAGTGAAATTGTGTCAGCGCGGTGCGTGCTTCGTCTTCGCCGCGCACATCGCAAGTTTTTGTTCCGTTCCCACCCCTGCGGGGCTCGCGTGGTTCTCAGTTTGCCAGTGTTTTTTCTTGCGAAGGAGCAGCGGCACCACCAGGAGGGGGGCCCTCCGTGACTCCTCCCGCAGGCAGTCCCTGGTGCCGTTGGTGTCAGCTTTCCATGCTCCTGTCTTTAAGTCGGGCCTGTCCCTTTACAGGGGGGATATTCAAAAATAGTCAAAGAATGGTCTGGGGGCTTTTTTTTTTACCATGTTTGAGCATTTTGGGGGTATGTTTGGGGTATTTGTTATTTCTCGTCTAAATGTTTCCTGTAGGGGGACAGGCCCGACTGAGTCCTATCTTTGGAAGTGTGACCGCGCACGAAGTCCTTCCGCTTGCGATGGTGGGAGCGCGGTCCACCCCATCTACGTGTGTGCCAAGGGGTTGGGGGTGGACTTAGCGAATTAGCGAATTTGCCGTTTTCGGTTCGCGAGAGGGCGCCGCGGCCGTCCTTTTTGCGGGCCCAGGCCCGTCGGCTTCGGTCCCAGGCCGATTTCACTAAGGGGCGGTGTACTGAAGGGAGGTTTGTCCACCGCCGATAAATCGGGCATGTCCCTCAACAGGAGGCTATGCAAAAGTACTCTTGGAAGATAGTCTGGGGACGATGTTTCTACTGTTTGAGACTATGTTTGAAGATGTTTTCACTCTGTTCTACCTTTCCTCCAATCTCCAGGCTGCGAGCGCGCGGGGCGCTCTGGCTCGCGCGGCCTGGCCTGAGCCCGAGCCGGCGGCCTCTCCTCCCGCCATGTGGCCCTTCCGCGGCGCGGTTGTTTTGCCTCCAGCCGCCGCCGCGCGTCCTCTGCAGGCGGACCGAGGCATCGCATCGAGGTCGGCTCGGGGAGGGTGCCCTCGTGTTCTTTGGTGCGTGCTGGGTGCTCTCGCACGCCCTGGGGGGGGGCTCTAGCGTGTTCTCTCTCTCTCTCTCTCTCTGTGTGTTTTGGCCGGCGGAGGGCCTCTCCTGCTCTTCAGGGGTTTGTGTTTCTGGTCCGGCTGCGGCCGTAGCGGACCTGGAGTTCCAAGGGGGACCCCGTCGTGCCATGCGCAGTCAGAACAAAGGGAGTTGCGCAGATTGGGGGGGAAGTTGGCGGATGAGCAGGAGGATGTGCAAGGGAGGAAAAACCACCCGGACCGGATAATTGGCGTTTACTAAACGGCCTTGGGCGTTTATTAAACAGCTGTGACTTGTTTGATTCCTTCTTTGGGTGCGTTTACTGAACGGCTTCGCGTGTCGGGGTGGTTATTATCGGGGCGGATTTTCTGCCCTCTAGATGCGCAAGAGGAAGTGGAAACTGAGGACAAAAAACCGTGCGAGGACGAGCAGTCGCAGCAAGAGCTGGAGCAGAATGAGGAAATGGAGCAGGAGGACCAAAGGAAGGCGGAGGAGGGAAGCGGGAGTCAGCAAAATGGCCCCGCGCTCCGGCGAGAGCGCCGTTCTTCAACGAGGACAAATCCACCCCGACCCCCAGAAGCGGCGTTTACTAAACGGCCCCGTGCGTTTACTAAACAGCGCTTTCTTGTTTGATTCCTTCGTCGGATGCGTTTACTAAACGGTTGCGTTGTCGGGGTGCTTATTATCGGGGTGGATCTCCAGCCCTCTAGTTCTGAACGACGGGAGCACAGCGCCGATCCGAAAGCGAGCCCCGCGCTGTACCGGGAGCACCATTTTGAAACCTGGCAGCGTTCTCGGACGCTTTTGTGGCAGCCTCTTGGGCCGTCGTGAGGGCCTTCCTGGGGCTCCTCTCGGAGCCCTCTTGGGGCGTCTTGGGGGCTTATGATGCCGTCTCGAGGGTATCTTGGGCCGTCTTGAAGCGATATTGGGCTGTTTCAGGGCTCTCTTGGAGCAAGCCGCGCTTCAAGTGAGATCGAGGCGTCTGAGAGGCAAGAGGTCAAAGGAGATAGCGACTCCCCCTTTGGCTGGAACATGTCAGGAGGGGGATCAGGGACAGGGGAGGAGCGGCGACGGCGGCGACGACGACTCAAACGGAAAAGCGTCAAGGGAGGGGAGCGGCGACGACGACGCAAACGAACAACCTCTCACACATGCCGACCAGATCGGCGGATTCCCTGGCCTTCCCCCAGGCAGGCTTGGACATCCAAGGGGTCTGCCAGTTCGTGTCCAGGGATCTTGCACCCTTACCCCTAGGTGGCGACATCCGAACTCTACCCCCACCAACCATCGGTTCTATCGAATCGATGGGAGGCGGGGGTAGGGTACGGAGTTCGCCTCGGATTTCGCCACGTGTTTGACGAATTCCGAACCCTACCCCCACCGCCCATCAGGTTGCCTGAATCGTGGATCGGCGAGGCAATAGGGCTCGGATCTTGCGCCCTTGCAGTCAACACTGATATCAAGGATAAACGACTCTCCAAGCTTTCCCTTGCATCATTTCCTTTCGGCCCAGCCTTGGCAACTTCCGTTGGCCGCGCCCAGTTCGAAAAGGGTCGGCATGGCCTTCCAAGGCCCCTGCGACCTCTTTGTGCATACTTATTGTCAGTTTCGACTGTAGGGTTCGGATCTTGCACCCTTACCCCGCACGCCTGTGAAGAATCTTTACACGCGTCACAGGGGCGTTGTCGACAACTGCCGGGCTCCTCCCTCCTCGGAAGCGGTCCGGCGGGCTTCGGAGGGGGTTCGGGGCGCGCTGGGGAGTAGCATTTGAGCTCGATCGTTGACGCTTCCACTTGAACGAGCCGAGGCGAGGGGCATTCCAGGATGATGTTGATGCATGATGCTGACGTGAGTGACGATGGTGATACTAATGTTGATATGGATGTTGGTGTTCATGTAGTTGCTGTTTATGTTGATGATGATGCTGCTGATGTTGAGGATGCTGATGGTGATGATGAAGATGCTGATGATGCTGATGATGATGATGATCTTGATCTTGATCATGATGATGATGATGATGATGATGATGATGATGATGCTGCTGCTGATGATGATGATGCGGATGGTCTGAGGGGATAGGAGGTCGAGGACGTTCCACTCGGGCAACAAGCACGGTTAGCCAGCGTGGACCAGAAGCAGTGTATTTTTGGAAATAGGTGGTGAATAGGGGGTGCAATCTATGTTGTGCACTCTATGTTGTGCAGTACATGTGATGCAGTCTATGTTGTGCAGTCTAGGTGGTTTAATTTCACTAGAGAAAACCCAATCAGTGGATGGTTGAGAGATTTGTAATATGGATATTGAGATCGATAGTGAGAGCAATAGTTTAATCGATTGTGAGGACGATTGTAAGGTCGATCGTGAGACCGAGAGTGAAATCGATTAAATGAGATCGATAGTGGGATCGATCCTGAGATCGCTCATCTATGGTGAGATCGCTTGTGAGATCGATTGAAACATCGATTGTGAGATCGTTATATAGGTGGGTAATGAGATCGATGGTGAGACCGATCGATAAGAAGATAGACCAGGAACCTGGTAAACTGGGAACCCCGCCGCCCACCGAAATCGGGCCGGAGTCCGGAACCGGGAGTCGGGGATCCCGGAATCGGGAACCTTGGAACCTTGCCGCCTACCAAAATCGGCCCAGTTTTTTTCGCCAAATCTTTCAATATCCGCCAGGACCCTTTCAGTACGTGGTGCAATGTAGGTTTCGCAGTCCATGTGGTGCAATCTATGCGGTGCAAGCGACGTTGTTCATGCTTTGCGTTGCAGCCTAAGTGGTGCAATCCATTTAGTTTAATTCACCCTGCCAAAATTAAAGTCGTCAACTCCACTGCTCTCGCAATCGTCCCACCCATCCACTCGCAACTTGGTTTGCAACACCCATACGGCGACGACTGCGCTGTTTGCTCGGTGCTGGCTGGCGCATCGCTGCGGCCACGCTAGCCCGCGCATGCTCGCACGCAGCGGCCAGCTTGCTTGGCGCGACCGACGCAGCCGCAGTGGCGCTGACCGCTGGGCATCTCCCAACGGGCATTCCAGTGCGAGTCGGCGACTTGGGCGGGCGCGGTATCATGGCAACGTCGACAAAGGTAGACGCGATGACGATAGGAGCGGTGCAGGCGACGATGGTGACAGCGGCGACGGCACGGTTAGTGACGGCGCCAATGCTGATCACGCTGGCGACGATGATGTCGCGCGCTCGGCCGACGCGCGAGGGCGTCCCGCGTAGTATTATTTAACACGGATCGTGCGCGTAGGGCGTTTGAGTGATTCCGGCATGCGGCGCAAGAGGCCCGTCAAGCTGACTTGAATGAAAACGTGGAAGATCCTATGATGTCTGCAAGAACAGGAGCGCGAGTTCAGGCCTTATTTGACAAAAAAAAGCGGTGCCAAACGAAACCTTTTCTGTTTAGTATGTTTCTGTGGCCAGCAATTCTGCGGCGTCTGAAGGATTCCCGCATGCGCGCACGACGACATGCGCGGCGCGCCTTCCAGCGAGTTCTTGGCAACACGCGCGCAACGGCGCATTTGTGATTTCGGCACGCGCGCAAAGTGCCTGTTTGGTAGCTTTTTTATGAACAAGTTGAAAACCGATTTTTCTGTTAAGAATCCGTAAGAGCCCAAACTCAAGTTTTTTCACTCCCAAGATATAGCCGTTTGGGAATTATGTGAGGTTAGATATTTCCGAAACACTCGATTTTATACCCCATACGAAGTCCATGATTTGTTCGAATCATGTTGGCAAGCGCTCGCGCGACGGCGTGCTCGTGCGCATTTCAACCCCTTGCTTTCGCAGGGGAGTTGTGACACCTGATGATTTTTGATGTGCGAGTGTGCGCGTGTATTTTGTTGCGCAGGATCAAGAGGGCGATAGAGGGCCTGCCTGGGATGATACGGTTCCCGTTAAGCATGGACGATGGGGCAGAATCGTATTTACATTGTAGTACGAAGCGGGGGACGTTGAAGTCTGCGGGGGATGAGGGGGAAAGCGCGAATATAGACATATACACATATATATATGTTTTAGAAAGGTTCATCGAAGTCGGCGACTCGATGGCCACGGGGTGGCGGCGGCGACAACATCGACGCCAGGCCGCCACACCTACCCAGTCGACGGGCGGCGACGAAGCGTCGACGGGATGGCGACGGCGACGACGCCGTTGCCAGACCGGCACATCTGCCCAGCCCCCCCAAGTGCAAGTAAGAACGCGAGCCCCCTAAGTGCAAGTCGTGTTTGGGAAGTGGCATTCACATACTTCCGCAGGTCCGCGCGGATTTCACAGATCGGCGCCGCAAGGGGGGAGTCAAGCGCCGTTCCGAGAAGTTCTAGCGGACCCAAGACTTCAGTTTGCGTCACTGTTGGTTGCCCTATCAAGCCCTTCCGTGGCGACAGCGTTTCTGGCCGGCGCGTCGGGTTTGGTATCGTTTAGACGTTTGCGGCGACCATCGACGAGCATCTCGGTTAATCTTGCGAGAAAGTAAACGCACAAAGTCGAAACACGCATGGGAAATGGACGTCCGAGGGATGGCAACCAAGAGTTCCGGCCTTCTCTCGCGGCCGAGGTTTTCTCGCACGTCGTCGGCGACTTCGCGGTGGGGGCCGCCGAGGAGCAGGTCCAGCTGCAGTGGTTCAGGATGGCAACGTTCTCAATTGTGCAACGCATGTCATCCACGCGCAAGGGGGTTTAGGGGGAGGGGGGAAGGCTTCTGAGAAGCACCCCTGCTTCTGAGGCGGCGCGGACCTTATCTGTACAAGTAAGGCGGTTGTCTTCTAAGAAACAGCCTCCTTCAAGGAGCCTCCCCCCCTACCCGTACCCCCTTGCGCGCGCCGCCAAGCATGAGGCAGAACGGACTTCGCCTTCGAGGATTGAAGAAGTTACTATCTCTTCGGCGGAAGTAAAACGTGGGCGACTGCGCCGGCGGAAGCCGGCGGAGGCTCAGCGGAAGGCGGCGGCAGCAAACGTCGAGATCCGAAGAGATGGCACGTTATTTTGTTTCCTGGTTTTTGAACCCGTTATGTGCGTAAACGGATGTATGCGCTCGTAACCTCAGAACGTGTGTTAGTGCCAACGTGTACAGAGCTGACAAGCCAGGGTTTCGGGACGGAGTGGACCTGATCCACACCACAATGCGCGTATGCATTGGCGCATATCAGCGTAGTGCAAATTTCATTTGTGCACGCGCCCAAGCTTTGCGATCTTCACGCGTTCACGCACACGGCTATGCATTTTTGTACGCAGATGTTTGCGTACATGCGTGTGTGCAGCAAATACCAGTTTCGCACATGGCAATCTTGGAAGATTCAGTTTACACATTTCTATATGTACAGTTGTCCAGCACTCTGTGCATGCGCAAGTCGGGGCGCGCTGTATCTGTTTTATGCCTGCCCACGGGGTCATGGCGAATACAGGGGAGAGAGAGGACGATGGGAGAAAGGAAATGGGAAGGACAGGAAGGTAGGGTGATTATGCATGACTTGGGCATTTCCTTTGAGGGCGTGTCGTTAAAGTGCTTTGTGAGACACAGGGGAATGTGTGTATCATTTGTGACTTCGCGGTCGCAGATCGCAACCGAATTCGTTGCATCATCACGTCTGCTCAAACGGACCCGAAGGGAGTGGAGACACATGAGGCGAATGGCCCATGTCTATATACGGCATGGGTTGGATGCTGCAAAACTTACCATTATGTCAAGATGGGTGGGACGGTCTATGCGGCTTGAAACTCTTCTTTCTTTCCATCCGCTTCTGGCCTCCCTTCTGTCCTTCCCATGCCGCCTCCAGCTCGGGGAATGGGAGAGAAGTGAGGTAGTGATGTGCACGCTGGCTTTGCAACACACGCTCTTCAGATTTCGACCAGCTGGGCTGCTGAGCGGCACAGCCAGATTCGCCGTCGCGTTCATGGCGCATTTCAATGCTCCTGCCTTCTACGCCGACTTGAAAGGCCGTTGGCGATCATGCAAACCCATCATGGCACTCGCCAGCCAATTCGAGTAAGTGAAAGGGGATAGGGATAGAGAGGGAGACTGTGAATTCTACTTGTCGTGGTCCTCCGCCTGCGTCCTTTCCTCACCCATCTCAGTCCCCTCCGCCTTCTCGAGCTCGGGATGGACCGACAGTCAGGTGGGCACAGTTGGAGACGGAGTCGGGAGTGATGGTGGAGACGCGCCAAGAAGAGGAAAACGACGCGGGGGAAGCATGAAGGAGGGAGCCACAAGGTTTTTGAGTCTTGCGAAGGAGGAGGAGGAGGAGGAGGAGGAGGAGGAGGAGGAGGAGGGGGGGGAGCAGGACGAGGAAGAGGAGGAGCGGGAGTGGAGAAGCCAGCTCGCCAGGCCGAGGGAGAGCCGGGTGGCCCCCCACCCCCCCCCCGCCCCCGCCCCCACGACATTGAGCATCCCGGTGGGCGCGCAACTTCCAGCGGGCGGTGCAGTCCGGCAGGCCCGGCGTGCGCTCTCCTCTCTTTTGGTCGGCAGGGTGCTCGCTCGCGGGCCCGCTTCCGATGGCCAGGCGAGGGGGGGAGGGGCGAGCGGGCACCGGCCACGCGCTGGCGGAGACGGAGCGCCCAGGACAGCTTCTGCGTGGCTGTTCGGCAGCGGGGCACCATGTGTATAGATCAGGAGGGAGGCAATCACATAGACACAATGAATAGTCGTCGACTCCCCAGAAATATGGGAAGTGGGTCGGAAGACAAGAGCTCAGAACAGATGGGACAATATGGAGAATCCTGTTTTTTGTGTTCATTTGTTTGTGTGTCCCAGGACCCCGTCAGTATATACCACATCACAGAAGGCTCGTTCGTCTTGGATTAAGTGTATATCGCTGAATAGCGCAACATAGCGCTGAATAGCGCCAAATAGCACCCAGTAGAGCCCAGTAGCGCCTAGTAGCGTCTACGTAGCGACCAAGAGCGACCGACAGTGTCCAGTAGCGCCGTGTGAGGGAGATGCAGTATGCCGGCTTTGCGGCGGACGGTGCGCGCTATTGGGCACCATGTGGACGACCAAAAGCTTCCGCGAGTTGCTTTCTGACCATGTAGCCATCCCCTTGGCATCGTTCGGACGTGTGCTTTTTCCTCGGCGGGGATCACTGAGGAGCAACCCGGATCACCCTGCAGACAAAGCGCGAGCGAAACAAAAAAAGACACGGGGGGAATGTGATTGATAGGGGGCCACATGCGAACTTTACCCCTACCCCCCACGATTTCTGAGGGGGAGGGTGGGGTTCACGTCGTTCGGGAGCTCCCGAGCGAAGTGAACCCCACCCTTGGCGGGGTGGGACGGGCGAAAAGCTAGTGGAACGAGACGGTATGGCCACGCAGCGTTCCCTCTCACTCTCTCTCTGGGAGGCCACCCTGGCGCTCAGGCGGGGGCCCTCCCTGGAGGGGCTTTCCCGGAGTGAGGGCGGAATTGTGATGTTTTTTTGTTCATGTTTTTGTTGTCCCCCCTATTCGTCGTGTAGGAGTGGGCACTCATGGTTTGTTCATTGGGGGTGAGAAGCAATGACGGCGATAGTCAAGTTCGTCCTCCTCTCTCTCCTCCTCGCCCACCTCTCTCGACCCCTCCCTTCCCTCCTCTCCCATAGTATTTCCTCTTCTCCTGTCCTCCTCTCGCTTTCTTCATCATTACCATCATCAGCAGCAGCAGCATCAGCATCGGGCCACGAACTTTGTGAGGGGTGTGCCAAACTGGGGGCCCACGAGAGGCGCGGACGCATGCGGGCACCGCCACTTGGGCCCTCGGTGGAGCCCCCTTATGGGGTCACGAACCGTGTCTGGGTGTGCTAAAAAAGGGGTCCAATGCCCTGCGCGACAAGCATAGTCGGCGTAGCATTCGCGCCCATATTGTGGGGATGTCTCAGGCGGTTTGGCTGTTTCGGCCCCGTCCAATTCTTTTTATTTACGGAGTCCGATGTTCATTGCGATATAGCAGGCATATCACTTGGGCACCACATGGGGCCACGAACCGTGCGAGAGGGTGATGATGATACCAAAGGGTGCTGATGATGAGAACAAAGGATCAGCATGATAAGATTATTCAATCTACGATTCGTGCTGTCTCTCGTGGTAATAAAGTTCGGTCTCGCCGCTCCGCCCGCCTATCAAATAAAATAATCCCGTGGATAATCATGACTCTGGGGTTAAGGGGGGAATGCTTTATTATCGCGGGCATGTGGTTATTGAAGACGCCTACGGCGAGTCACCGCCGCCCCCCTGCCTGCTGGGTAGCGCCTCTGTGGCCAGACCTTGGGCCCCAGCTTGGCCAAGCTATCGGGCTATGTATTCCCCCAGCCGCTCTGCTGGAAACTCTTCGGGGAACACTTGGGGGTGGATGAGGGAGAGGATCAGGAGGGAGGAGGAGGAGGATGAGGAGGAGGAAGAGGAGGAGGAATATGAAGAAGACGAGTAGGAGGAGGAGGAGGAGAAGGAGGAGGAGGAGGAGGCTTTTTGGAGAGCCTCTTGGGGCACTCTTGGGACTTCCTGGGTGCTTCCTGGGGGCCTCTTGGAAGCCTCTTGGGGGCTTCCGTGGGCCTTTTAGAGGCCTTTGAGGGCTTGTTGGGGGCCTCTGTGGCCGTCCTAAGGCGTTCCTGGCCCGTCGGACGCCGTCGGAAACTGTCTTGGGGGACTTCTCTGAACCGACTTGGAGCACTCTTGAAGCGCTTCAGGGCCGTCTTGGGGGCCGTCTTGGACGTCTTGACGGCCTTTTGATCCGTTTTGGGGCCCTCTTTGGGCTGTCTTGAGGACATCTTTGGCAGCATGGGGCCATTCAGGAGAACAGACCTTTGGGGCCATCTCGGGACGATCTTGGGGCGCTCTTGGCCCGTGTTTGGATGCCAAGATATGTTAAACACCGAAGGGACATTAATTATTTGGGCGTCTTCGGACCCTCCTGGAAGACCTCTTGGGTGCCTCTGGGGCTCTTGGAGGCCTCGTGCCGTCGTGAGCCGTCTTGGAGGCTTCTTGGGTGATCTTGGAGGCATCTTGGACTCTCTTGGGCCGTCTTGGAGGCCATCTGTGACCATCGTGGGCGAACTTCGAGGCCATCTTGGCTGTCTTGGAGGCCATCTTGGGCCACCTTGGAGCCATTTAGAGCAGGAACTTTGGAACCACCTTTGGAGCAGCGTTCCGGTTGGCCGGCGCGCTGGGCCGAAGCCCCAGGGGGAGTCTTCAAAAGAAGCCCGAAACATCAGTTGTTCAGCACGCCGGGCACCCCTGTGATAAATCAACAGGGAGCGGCGGATTTGGTGGTTTTCGGCCCATCCGGCCACCGCGCTTCGGTTGCAGGTCAGAGGCCT
This sequence comes from Prorocentrum cordatum, assembly GCA_963575745.1. Classification (NCBI taxonomy): domain Eukaryota; class Dinophyceae; order Prorocentrales; family Prorocentraceae; genus Prorocentrum; species Prorocentrum cordatum. The sequence goes on from CAUYUJ010007036.1 coordinate 294,591, forward strand.
CTTGGATGGTTGTGAGGATCTCTTCGGAGGCATTTCGGATGCCTCTTGGAGGCTGTTTTGGGAGGTCGTGAGGCGTCTTGGGGGCCTCTTGGAGCCTTATTTGTGGCATCTTTGGGGCCTCTGGGGGCATCCTGGTCGCATCTAGGGGGCTTCAGGGGGGACCTTGGGGCGTGCTTCTGTGTTGTTGTCGCCGTTCCCACTTGCTCGCGGCACTCGCAGTCCCCTGCGCGCAGTGCCGATGGTATTGCCATAGCCTCGCGCATTTGCTTATCAGTTGGATGTTGAACGCTGTATTCTAGCGCTCTGCCCTTCATCTCCGCCCCGTTTGCTTGGAGGACGTTCTCTTCAGCAGTGGCGGAGTGTTGGCTCCGTTTGTGCAGTGTTCCTTCTTTCTCCCTCCTCCTTCCTCTTCCTCCTCTTCCTCTTCCTCCTCCTCCTCTTCCCGTTTCCTTCCTCCTCCCTCCTCCCTCCTCCTCCTCCTCCTCCTCCTCCTCCTCCTCCTCCTTCCCCTTCCCCCTCCCCCCCCCCCCCGAGGCCGAGTCTGGAGCGATCTTGCTTTTGCCCCCGCCACGCTCGGGTTTTCGATTGGCTGCCATTTGTGCATTTTCTATGAACGGTTGGACGCCGCCGGGGGGTTCGCACGCAACACATGTTGTCCGGTCTTGATGGCAGCGCGATGAGGAAGAAACGGCGTTCAAATTCAACCGTTGTTTTGCTCGTGCCGCGCCCAGCCACTCTAATACCGATGCCTCTGTATGTGTTTTCGTTTTGGGCGTGCGGTGGCATCCGCGTTGTGGCGATAGTTGTGAAAGCATGTTGTGCGCTCTCATCTTCTCCCTCCAAAGAAAACTCCCAAAAGTGGGGATCTTGTTGCGTGGGGCTGAACGTGTCAGCCCGTGTTCCTGATCTTGGGGTTCTTGGGCTGTTTTTTGTTGATATTGGGCGCCTCTTGGGCCATGCTGGACGCCCTGAATACCGAGAAGTCGCGGTAATTCGAAAACCCATATCTGCATTTGTTTTCTTGATGCAATGACGATCTGGGTTTCTTTGGCCGAGTTCCAGGGCCTCCAAGACGGCCCAAGAGGCGCCCAAGATGCGCCCAAGAGGGCTCCAGGGCGGCCCCTGGGGTCATCTGAATACATGGTGGACATGCACGTCCCGAGCAATGCGGGTTTGGCCTCTCCTAAAGTCACACGGGACCCCCCCGAAAGTGCCCATGGCCAATAGTATTTACAGTATTCGATTCATTGTATTCAATTCAGACAATTCGAAAGGACCTGCGGACATTCCAACTCGCGTCTCACGGCACGGTGTCGGCTTCTGCCAAACCCAGTTTGGGACACATTGCATTTCCAGAGGACAGTGCGTTTGAAAAAACGAGTAGCAATAGCTCGCAAGTTCAGATCCTAGGTCGTGACGGTTGTTCACATTGTGATACGCGCGAGGTTTCGAATCTGGGAAGTTACGCGCGCGGGCCTTGCGAACGATGGAAGATGCTGGCTGTCTATTTTAGCGGCTGCGCAGACTGCGATGCAGGAGCACGTTCGACCGATGAAACAGTCTGCCAGGTGTGCGAAATCGGGAAGTTTCCGGATGTCGGCTCTTTTTCTTGTCAGTTTTGCCCACGAGGGAGAATGCTGAATAGTCGCGCTACCATCTGCGAGGACTGCCGCGCTGGCAAGTATTTTCCTGACGGTGGACAGCGCGAAGCCTGTGAGTTGGGCCAGTCTTCAATGCGGGATCTCTCTGCTGTGAGGCGTGCCCGTCCTGGGTGCTGCCGTCTGGCTGTGCTAGTAGTTGCGAGGATTGTGAATGCACTCGACCGGTGGACCGTTGTGCCAGGAGTGAGAAGTTGGCGCGTTTCCGAATCATGTCGGCTCGTAGTGTCGGGCATGCCCAGGCGATCTCCAGCTTGCGGACAGTCGAATGTCTTGCGCTTGGCCTGCTGACATGCTGCTTGTGGCGGACAGCATCTGCCTGTCTTGTCCACGGGGTGGCATGTGCGATGAAGGGAAGATTGTGTACTCGCCTCCCAGACACCTGACTCCCTGCTGGGGTCAATACGTTGCCCGTCGGGTGCCCCGTGGGCGAGAGTGACGGCGCGCGCCTCGAAAGCAACAGCTGCTCAAGCGGCTGCACAGGCAATGCATGCGCGGTGTCATTTGATGGATTCGTACGTGCTGGTTCGCTGTGCGTACCATGTGCTGGGTTCGCACAATTTGCACGTTGGGATCGCGATATTTGCGGCGGTAACCAATGGTCTGCCTGCGCTGGGGGATGTCAGACCTGACGCATTGTCTTGGCTGGATTGTCCGATGCCACGAGAGCGTCTAGCTGCTCAAGCGGCTACGCAGGCAACGCATGCGGGGTGCCTGTTGGTGGATTCGGACGTTCTGTTGCGCTGTGCGTACCACGTGCTGGAGTTTCGCAGAATTTCTACGTTGGGATCGCGACATTTACCATGGATCATGCGGGAGTGAATGTTCCTCTGCTGGAGGAGGTGGTATCGAGCGCCAAGCGGGGGCACTTCGCGCGCGCGGTGAAAGTGCAAGGCTGCAGAGTGATTATGTTTACGCTGGATTCCTCGCGATGGGCTGCGATGCTCTACTCGACGCACCCTCGTAGACTGGATCTGGGTTTCGAAGACTATCGTCCGACCTCGCACACCTGCCATGTGCAGTCTATCAACTTCCCGGCTACGTTTCCGCCCTGGTTGCGCGATGTTGCCCGGCATGCGGTTCATGATGCACGTGGCCGCATTTTCAGCTTGTGGGTCTGATGCGCTTGTTCTCGGACTGACAGCGCGCGTGCATCGCGGGCGCGAAGCTCGCCGAGCCCACGAATGCCGGAACTAGATGCTGTCGCCGCATGCGGGATAAAATGGTTCTGTCGTGCTTCTAGCGCACGCGTTTGGCTCACGCGCTGGCCGCGTTGGCGATGGTCTTGTACTTGCTAACAAGGGGAGGTGCTTTCGACTGTTTCCTGGGGGAGCACGACGGTGGAGAATGCCATTTGCGCCTGAAGTGTGGGATATGTTTTTCCACTGTGTCGTTCAAGCATGCGATGCAACTCGCGGCGGTGTCAGCAATCATGATATGTTCCGTTGCCGCGCCCGCGTCGAATTTCATTATATTCTTTGTCGAGGAGAGTCAAGAGGGCAAAGCAGCAACAACGATTGGCAGGCATCGACCAGGGCACGCGTCGATTGGAATGATTCTGCGGCGAGAGAAACAGGCAAACAAAGCATGTGTTCGTCTTTGGGGGCGCTAGAAAAAGGATGACCACTTGCGGCTTTAATGCGTGAGTCTTCATCGCAAGATGTTACTCGCATCGGTTGCTTTCATCGCCAGCAAGATTGCGGCTGGCTACATATGTTCTCAATATGCAGCGCGTGCGACTGCGCCGGGTTTCTGGCGTGAATCGCGCTCGCACGCTGGCCTGCCTCGCGCCCATCTTAATGTTCATGTCAGTTCGCCGCCGCCGCCGCGAGCAACGCGGATGGCGCGCGGCGTGATCGACGCCGCGCGGAGCTTCACGAAGCGCTCCTAATCGGCTTTCGCAGTGGTGCATTTGCCCTCCTTGCACTGCGCGTTATTGTCCGGGCGATTCCCCCAGATCTTAGTTCAATCTGGCCGCGAAGTCCAGCAAGCCCGGTCATGGACGAGGATGAGGACGAGGACGAGAGTGATGAGATCTGGACGTGCGTCCAGTTGCGTGACAATGTCTCCGCTGCAGAGGTTATGCGCGAGGCCGCCGAGTCGTCGCTGCCGAGCCCCGCCGGGAACGGTTTTTACTTGGGCAACATGTGCAGCGGCAGGGTCACGTTGAGCAGTGTGACAGGACGCAGGCACTGTCGCCCATCACGTTATCTCCGGTTGATTTTTCCGCGTGGGAACGTCGCAGGTCCACTGGTTCAAGCAGCGTTTGATGGCATTCGACGCGGTCCTCATCAGAGTCGCGATGTTCGACGGGCATTCCAGCGATGCGTCCGCGGACGCGCCGGGCCCGGCATCGCCCCCGCGACGTGCCATCAACGAGGAGCTCGTCGCCGGCAGGCTTGGAAGCGCGATGGCCGCCGCCCGTAGCGCTGGCGCTTCGACGACGGTTCTGCCTGGCGCAAGGTGCGGAAGGAGCATGGGTGACCCAGCGATTGTGGGCCGCATCTTTGGAGAGGTGTTCTATCAGGAGTATTGGGGCACGCTGCGAGACCTTGGCGACGTGCTGGAATTGGAAGTTCCAGCAGGCGGTGGAGACGACCATAGTAAACGAGGCATTTCGTTGAGGAGTTGCGGAGGCGGCAAGATTGGAAGGTCAGGATGGGATAGTCCCGTTGAAAGTACCTTCAGCGGGAGTGCTGTGGTGCCACATTCCCGCGTTTCCGCGTGGCCTTCGCATCGGCGGCAAGCTCGGGGGGAAGTTAGAAAGGGCGGGCCTCCCCAGAAGGCTCGGAAGCCCCCCTGCCTTCTGGGAAGTTTTCTCAGTTTCCCCAAAAGACACAGACAAGTGTTTAGAAGTCGCGTTCTGCGAGGTGCCGTCGCCTTCTGAGGCCTCCTCCTCCTCGCTTGCCGCCCTCGCTCGCCGCCGATCCTAGATCTGCGGGCGCACGTGTAGATTGCCGAACGCTTTCCACTCCTCGCAAAGTGCCTACTCGCAAACTTTCGACACGCATGTTCGGACCGCTGCAATGGATCGCGCATCCCCCGCGGCGAATCCAGGCCAATTTCGAGTAGTTACTTCGCGAGTAGGAGAACGATCTTGTCTAGCATATCGAGTGGATGCATAAGACCTCCGAGCGATGCAGCGCGAAGCGGAAGTGAGGTCCGTGCTTGGCTGCAGCAGCGTCTTCTTCTCTCTCCTCCTCCTCCGTTTCCTCCTCGTCTCTCTGCCACAGTACTAGGTCGGGTCTGTCCCTTTACAGGGGGAATATTCCAACATCGCCAGACAACAGTCAGGGGACGATTTTTTGTATTCATTGATATTTCGGAATATTATAATGGCCTCCGGCCAGTGCCGCCGATCTGGGGGGGTCCAGATTCGGTGATCTTCCCGTCTCTGTTGTATCCTCCCTCCTGGGTTATTATGGTCCTCTTTCTCCTCCTCAGGGTGGATGCCTGGAGCGGTGCCGGGGGGGATCTGGGGAGGGTTCCGAGGGGAGGGTCTTGGGGGCGGTAGCGGCTAGATCTGAAGGGGGTCCCTGGGACCCCCCGAAACATCTTGGGGATGCGCATTATGTATATATATATATATATATAAGGCCAGATGACGGACCGCCCCCCCCCACTCCCCCCCTTGTCTGGGGGGGTCCGGATGCGCAAATCATGAACAAAACGCCAGATGCCCCCTCCCCCTCCCCCCGTCCCCGGCAGAGCCACCCTGGCGACCCTCCCAAGCAGAGCTGAAGCTTTCGCTTATGTTCAGAGCTGAAGCTCATGCCGAGGTTCCTTGTAGCTCACACGCCGGATCAGCGGATCTGTTGAGTATGTTTAGTTTTTCGTCCAAAATCCCCTTGTAGGGGGACACGCCCGACCTAGCCACAGTACCTATTTTTCCCGTGCCGCCGCGGGGGGGCCTTCGCGCCAGAGTCGGCTGGAATGCACCGTTGTGGGGCTGATTTAGGGGAGGTGGTCCTGCGTTCGGGGGGTGTTCCTTAAGTGGCCGCGCGGCACCCCGCTGACGAATGGGGGTCCGACGGCCGCTCGAGTTTTGTTGCAAGGCCCCGATGGCCACGAGCCAAGAAGTGGTTTGGCCGCGATGGGGCGCAGAGGGGGGGGGGGGGGGGGGCAACTCCCAGTGTTTCCTATCTGTAGCAGTGTTGCCTGGAGCCGGCCCTCTGTGCCTCAAAGTTCTGGGGCCTCGAGGCCGCTCCTTAGCTCGTGTGTGCTTTTGCTTCGGCCCGGGCGGCTGGGGCGGGGGGAGCGGCGGAGGCGCTCGGCGACCGCGCGCGGGGGCATCGCCCCCTTTTTCCCTCCCCCGCCCGATCCTGTTCGGCAGCCTCCAGCAGGACCGCCGCCCTCGCCCTCTTTCCGTGACTGGGTGCTGCCCCGAGGCCCTGCAGGCGGGGGTGGCACCCAGGTGTAGCCGCCGCCGGGGGGGGGTGGGGGGCCTTTTGCCCCTCGCTCCCCCTCTCAGAGGTGTGCGTTCTGCGCTCCGCGCGACGTTTCCTCGCGCGACTCTTTTCCTTGCAGCGTTTTGTCTCCTTATCGTCCTTCTGTTCCTCCTCCTGCTCCTCCTCCTCCTCCTCCTCCTCCTGCTCCTCCTCCTGCTCCTCCTCCTCCTGCTCCTCCTCCTCCTGCTCCTCCTCCTGCTCCTTTTCCTTCCCTTCCTCCTGGGCCTTGTCCGACCCGGCCGGCAACCCGAAGGGGAAGACTCCCCGCTGCTCCTCCCGCCGCCTTGCCCCCCTGCCCCGAGGCCGGAGGCCCTCGAGCTTCGCGGCGGTGGCGGCCATGCCTGGGCGCTGCGCGCAGCCGCCCCGCCCCCCCCGTTGCCTGGGGCGGTCTCTCCTGAGGGGGCGTGCAGCGCAGGCGGGGAGAGGCGAGGGGAGGTCGATCGAGGGTCGAGGAGGAGGAGGAGGGGGGGGGAGGAGGAGGAGGGGGAGGAGGAGGAGGAGGAGGAGGAGGAGAGGAGGAGGAGGAGGAGGAGGAGGGAGGAGGAGGAGGAGGACGAGAAGGAGGAGGAGGAGGAGGAGGAGGAGCAGGAGCAGGAGCAGGAGGAGGAGGAGGAGGAGGAGGAAGAGGATGAGGAGGAGCTCGAAGGGAGGACGAGGAGCAGGTTCGAGCAACCCCACGTACTGGTGGAAACAAGCTACGAGCGACGACGCAACTCGGCCTTGCTGAGTTGCGTCGGCCATTTCCCACCCTCGATCCTGACGTTATCCTCTCGACGGTGAGGTACAACACGATGGCAGCACAATTTGCGCAACTTACGGATTTGCGAGTGAGCGCAGTGGCCACACCAAACAGACATTATGTGCTTTGGATCAACTCATTTGACGTTTCCCTTCCATTCACCCTCCAGCGATATGAGACCGCCTTTCCCACAGGCCCACAGGGATATAACAACACGTCGAATTGACATGGGTGGAAGCAGGATTAGATCCATTACCCAGAAGCGGTCGCCTTGGACGCCGACCCGAAGCACACTTGACACCGATGCTTGGAATCGTCGAGCATACTCATGGAGGAAAGGGCACGGACGGCGGAGAGGGCGGGATGGGGAGGAAGAGGTGGTTCTTTCTCCGCCTGCAGGGCCTCGAGGGTCGTCCTGAGCAGACGGTGCCTGATGAGGTAGGCTGTCCGCTCGATCTTCATGAGATTGGCCTGTATGTCGTCTGGCGCACAGGCGGACGAGGCTGCTTGCGTCGCGAGACCGTCAGCGCACGAGGCGGCGCACGAGTCCCTAATGACAAGCCACCGGGGGCTCCCTGCGGAGTCGGCTTGGTCCTCAGCGTGTGAGCTCACAACCGGCACAGAGATCAAGCCAGCTATTCTGCTCTCGATTCGAATTTACTTTGTGCCACGGATCTCTGTTGGCACCGTATGGTCGTCGGTACACGTGGGCATGACAATCAGAAATTACAGCGTCCCAGTCGGTCACATGTGTCATGTAGCAGCAGAACCGACTGCTTCGAACCCAGTAGTGGCCGCAGCACCGAGGCCCGAGGAACGCAAGGAACGAAGCTTGACAAAATCTTGATGGCGACGCCGACTCCCACACAGCGCGAATCTGCAGACAATCTACGAGCTCACGCACTTCCGATTGGCTGATCCCCAGACCCCTGTCCCAAGCATCCTCGACAAATCCAGAGCTTGTGCCTGAGATCTCCCACGCCTCTGAGCTGGCGCTGATGGGATCTCCGTCCGACTCGTTGGCATCGTGCCTCGTGATCAGACTCGAGGCGTTGGCTCGGTAGGCTTCACGGAGGAGATGGTCAGATTGTGTGTATGTGGCCCCCGTGGCCTCCGGCTCACCAGGCCGCCCCCTTTGGCCCTGGTGCGTGCCGTGGCGGATTTTTGTCCGCCTGCTGGCGCCCTCCCCCCGCCGTAGGGTGCCTCGCTAAACGTGGCGGACAGGGCGTGGAGCTCAAGTACCCCCGGCGCCGATGGAAGTGGGATCTGGTCTCGACGCCGCAGCGTGCACACCGCCATCGCATCCTTCTTGTCTCTGTCTGGGCCAAGATCCGCCAGTGGTGATGGAGAAAAGCAACTCACTCAGCCTCGCGCCGTGCGGATCAGTCAGAAGACGCCTCAGCGAACGTCGGAGCGAATGGTCGTGGGCACCATCCTCCAGCCCCTTGGCGCAAACATTCGTCGCAGAAGCTTTCCATTCCTATTTCTTAACTGTTCTCGCAAAATCATTCAAAAGTGGTTCATGACCGCCCTCAGTGATATGATTCCCTGAGAGAGCGGAAGGGGGGGGCCTCCAAGCTTGAAGATCTCGCTTCTGATCAGCAGGGGCCGTGCAAAGCCACAAAACCACCCTGACCGAACAACTGGCGTTTATTAAACGTCCTTGGGCTTTCCCTAAAGAGCGCTACCCTGTTTGATTCCTTCTTTGGGTGCGTTTGCTGAACGGCTTCGCGCGTCGGGGTGTTCATTATCGGGGTGGATTGTCTGCCCTCTCTTCCAGACTGCAGGGCATGACCGCCCCATTGCGCCCCCAGACAACACCAGCTCTGCTAGGGTGGCGAAGCACTGGGCGAAGCAGACTTCGCAAGCGCGCTCTGGGCAGGCAGTACTCTGGACCCCCATGGTGAGAGCGCAAATCTGGAAGCGCGGTTCGGAGCGAGTGCCCGAAGCTCGAGCTGCCACGAAGAGGAGAGAAATGAGGCGAGAGGAGCGCAGGACGGGAACCTGCAGGACGAGGCGGCAGGACAGGGGAGGGGAAGGGAGGCGGGGGAGGGAGAAGTGGAGGGACAAGTGAGAAGGAGGTGGGAAGGGAGAAGGGGAGGGAGAGGGTATGAGGAATAGTGGGTGACGATGGTGGATTCAGGCGACCGCGCACATGGATCACGGGGGCGTGGATGAGGCACCGGCCGCATTATGGGGGAGGGCACCTCCCCCGATCCATGGATTTGGCGACCGTGCGCCAAATCCATGGATCGCTAATCCATGTTTGCTCGTCCCCGAGTGGATCGAGTAGGGTGGTGGAGAATGGCCGCAAGTGATGGGCATCCCCTCTTGCCCTTCAAACGAACTGTAGATGTAGCAGGCGTCGCTGTAGTTCAACCAAGCCATAGGAGCAGGGAAATGGGCCGGAAGCTGAAATGGTCAAATTGCAGAGCTTGCTTCGGTGATGACTTCAGGAGAGCTCAAACATTGACGGGAGAGGATGAGGGCCGCGAACCGAAGGGCAAAGGAGGACTTGGGGGATGGGCCTTTGGACGTCAAGTAGCAGGTGTGGATTCAGCATTACGGTACGGCCGCAGTCGAGTCCAGGCTCACGCGCCCAGGGGGCATAAGCCCCGTCGGATCGCTTACACGATCGCCTTCTTGGTTTACGTATCGTTTGGTTTCTCCGGCTACGCCGTCTTCGGCGAGAGCGTTCCAGGCGAGGCTTGTGAGGGGGAGGCTAGGAGGAGGCGGAGGTGGGAGGAGGGGGGGATCATGCCCAGGGAGGGGAGGAAGGAGGACGGGAGGAGGAGGAGGGAGGAGGAGGAGGAGGGGGAGGAGGGGAGGAGGGGAAGGGAGGGGAGGGGAGGAGGAGGAGGAGGAGGGGGAAGAGTCGTCGTCGTCGTCGTCTTGTCGTCGTCGTCGTCGTCGTCGTCGCCTTGTCGTCGTCGTTTGGTCGTCGACGTTTGGTCGTCGTCGTTCTGTCGTCGCCGTCGAGTTGTCGTCTTCGTCGTCGTCGTTTCGTCGTCGTTGTCGTCGTCGTTTGGTCGTCGTCGTTCTGTCGTCGCCGTCGAGTTGTCGTCTTCGTCGTCGTCGTCGTCGTCGTTTCGTCGTCGTTGTCGTCGTCGTTTGGTCGTCGTCGTTCTGTCGTCGCCGTTGAGTGGTCGTCTTCGTCGTCGTCGTCGTTTCGTCGTCGTTGTCGTCGTCGTCGTCGAGTTGTCGTCGTTTTGTCGTCGACGTCGAGTTGTCGGCTTCGTCGTCGTCGTCGTCTCGTCGTCGTTTTGTCGTCGTCATCGTTGTTTTTTCGTCGTTGAGTTGTCGTTCTCGTCGTCGTCGTCATTGTCGTTTTGTCGTCTTCGTCGTCGTCGTCGTCGTCGTCGTCGTCTTTGTCGTTTTGCCGTCGTCCTCGTTCTCGTCCGTCGCTTCAAGTTCGATCAGTTTTGTACAGGGCTCACGGGAGGGGGAGGAGGGCCGAAGGAGGAGACGATACCGATATCGTTGCTTGTCTTGGAGAGTCCTCGTCACCACGGCTGGATCCGTCTCGAAATTGTCAGATCGTTCTCCAGGATGGGTCTGGGGGGACTCGTTTGCCCCCCCCCCCCCCCCAAGTTTGAGAGAGACCCAGTTGAGAGCGCCGCGCTGGCTGGTCGGTCAGGACTCGGTCGCTGAGTGGTTTGCACTCGGGCGGGGTGTGCTCCCCTTCGCCGCAGCCTTGTGGTGGTTGTTGGCAATGCCCAGGCCTGATCGTCCATTCGCCGTGCCCTGTCGCAAGTGCACGGGCACCTCGGAACACCGCCGTGGTGTTTCCGAGCGCCACTTTCCCTGGCCAGCCGACTGAGCGGATGGGCTCCAGGACGTTGCGCTCGAGATCCGATCTCTCGGCTCCGATGTCACGGCTCTGACCGCTTGGGCTTCTGTTACTGAGATGATTTGGGCAGCCCACGCCCCCGTCAGTTGCATTCGGATGCAACTCCTGGGAGGTCAGATTCTGATTTTGCCCTGGTCCGAAATCTGGCTTAATCCCGCTTAATCCGAGGCCCACTCCGGCGTAACAGCTTCCAAATGAGCTTAATCCTCCTTAATCTTCCCGACGAATACATCTCAGTAGTTGCCTCCTAAGTTGCAGGAGCGCCGATGCCAGAGGCAACCTTCGGGTGCTGAACAACCAGCCGGGGTTTGGGGGAGGGTACCGAGTCGCCACCAATCTCCGCCACGGGGGCGCGCAGCGCCCCGCCAGGTAACGCGCTCCTCCTCCTGTTCCTCCTCCCGCTGCCCACTCCCTCCTCCCTCCCCATCGCTCTTCCCGCCTTCCTCACTGCTCGTTTCTCCTCCCGCCTTGACCTTCTCCCCCCCACTCCTCCCCCATCCCTCTCCAGCCGTGATCATCGTCCCGCCCTCCCTCCTGCTGCCCCCCGCGCCGGTCGTCCTGTCGTTCAGAAGGGCGCTCTCGCCTCACCCTGGGCCACGTTTCCCGATCCGAGTCCCTTTTCGTCGTCGTCGCCCTGGGTTTTCCCCGTTTCCCCTCATTTCCTGCGTTTTCCCGTGGGATTTCCCCGTTTCGTCCCTCATTCTCTTCCTGCGTTTTCCCCTGGTCCTCCTGCTCCTCCCACGGCTTCCACACCAATTCCTGCTGCTGCTGTTCGTCCTTGTCCTCCTGCTTCCTCACCTCCTCCTCCTCCTCCTCCTCCTCCTCCTCCTCATCCTGCTCATCCTCATGTTCACCCGCCACCTCCTCTTATGTACGCAGCTCCCCGTTGCCCCACTGCGCACAATACGATGGCGACTTTTGCGGAGTTCCAGCTCGGCCATTGCCGCCTCCGCGGACAGAGAACGCCTCAGCGCGATAGGCAGGGATGGGAGGGAGGGAGGGGATGTGGCGCGTGCGCGCCTGATCAGCCTGCCCCCCTCCCTCTCTCCTCATCCACCCACTCCACCTCCGCCTCCCTCCTCCGTACCCCCCCCCATCGATCCTCCCTCTTGGCCGTGCCGCGGCAGCGGGAGCTCGAGGCGTCTAAGCTGGCGGGCCGACGGGCCCGCGCGCGGACCCCGACAGACGCGCGGCCGAACGGGAGAGATTGCAAGGACTGAGGGCACGGACACGCAGCGGCAGCCAAAGAGGTACGCGCCGGTCGTTGAAGCCATGCATGCCTGGATTCCCAGGCCCCAACCTTCTTCAAGCGCCTTTCTCCTCGGATGATCGACATGTTTTTTGCTGTGTTTGGTAATTCGCTGGGAGGGCCTGGACCCAATCTGCTTTATCCGTCTTCCTACTTCATGTGTTGACCTACTTCTTCCGACCGACGGGTAACAAGAGAGGGCCATCCCACCTCTTTCAAATCCTCACCTCCTGGCCCCCAACGTTCCTTGTTTCAGGCAGGCTGCGAGGTGAACGTACCATCGTTCCTCTGCCTCCCCTATTGTTCCTTTATTGTCCTTTCTCCTTCACTTACCCGTTACTCTCCGCCTTCTGTTTCGCGTCGCCCGCTCCCCTTGTCGCTCCTCTTCCCCCCACCTTCCTCCCCTCTCCGTAGCCATGTTGGCTCAAGTCCGCAACGGGAGTCTCGTGATGTGGGTTTTTGGCGTGGAGAGTTCTCGCCCCCGAGAGTCACCTTTACTCTTTTTCTTTCGCTTCAGCACACTGCCAGTCTGTTTTTTGGATTGAGGTGTGATACCCCACCTGCAAGCTGGCGCAGTGTCGATGGCACCCCATGGTTTCCAGAAGCGTCGGTTGCAGAATGCGCAGTAGTGGCTGTGCAAAGGATGCACTCATGAAACAACTAGACAGCGGTGGTGGAATCACTCGGACGCTAAGCCTTGTGCTGTGTGCCATGGTGACACAGGCTCATGCTTCCTCGGCAACCGCGTGCCAAGTGGTGGGGCCCCCCAGTTCCTGCCAACTCTGCGCTGCTCGAGCGGAAGGCCACGGCTGAACACGACCGCGCGCAGGAGCAGCTGTCCGTCCAGTCCCGCGATATTGCCAAGCTTAAAATAGCCCTGGCAGTTAAAGACGGCGCGATGGATGTCGATGGGCCGGAGTTTGATTCGCAGGGCTGTGACACGGAGCCGGTCGCAGCAACTCAAGCACTCGGGTTCCCGAGCAATCCATATCTCATTCGGACTAACGAAGAGTTGGAAGAAACGCTGCGAGGCGCTTGGGCCATAGCCTTGGACCCAAAGCCCGTTGGAGCGAAGCTGCGCGCCATCGCCAACATATGCATTGTTCTCGAAAGGAAACGCGGCCGCACGCAAGCCAACCTGTCTAAGCTCAACGATTAGGCGGCGAAGCTCCAAGTATCCATCGCAGAAGCTCATTGCACAGCCTTCGGCGCGGAACCGCGCTCCGAACCCTAGCTCAAGGCTGTAATCGAGCGTTTCGTTGGTGCGGTCGGTGGGTACGCCAAGAAAGCTTGCACTTCGGCATGCTTGCGGGCTTGGATGCACTGTTGCAGCGGAGGCCGCGTTACGTCGTCTACTCCTGTGCTGTTGCCGTGCGAGCGCGCGCCCCCTCCTGTCCCGGGCCCGCGCCTGCCCTGCTTCAGGGGGCGGCCGGGAGCTGCGCGGAGCGCTGCCCGCGGCACAAGCCCGAAGTCGGGCAGTTGTGGGCAGCCTGCGGTGCATTGCCCAGTCGCACTTCGATCGGCGTCTGCCGCTAGCTGATAGCTGGACGGTGTCGAGGCTGCATCCATCCAGTTGTGATCGGCGGACTTCGTCTTCTTGAGCGTGGCCGCGGGCGCGCGAAGCCTCGTCGGCCCCGGGCTCGCGCCCGCCTTGTGAGGGGGGGTAGGCATTGTGACAGTCGGGAGCTGCAAAGTGCGCAGCGCACCCCCGCCGCACAAGTTGCGGGCAAGGCTGCTGCGGGCGCCCTGCGACAAATGGCCCATGGGCGTGCTCGGTTCATGTTTCTCGGCGCCCTGGCTTGTCTGATGCCCCACATGCCCGCGGTCGCAGTCGTGGGGGCGCTCCGAGACAGGCGGGTTATATGCCAAAGGCGCTCGCGCGCCGAGGCTCGCCCTGCCCGACTGCGCTTCGCCGCGGTTTGGGTCGGCGCAGAAGCTTGAGCAGTCGCCCGGCAGATGTCTCCCTCGTCAGGTTGGCGGTCATGTCAGTGGGGTTGCTTGCGTCTCTGGTGCATTGCCTGTAAATCCTGGGTTGACCCAGGTTCAGCGTCGTCATGAATGCCGGCGTTCCGACGTGAGCCTGAGAAACCAGATGCCCGTGCATTTGCTGTTTCAGCAAATGCCTCCACGCGCGGTCCGTTGATTGACCGCCTGGGTTCGGCAGTCTTGAATGACGTAGTTGCGCTCGCCCAAGAACGCCATGCTGCGTCTCGCAAGTTGGCCGCTGTGCAGGCGAAAGGCTCGGGGCGAGGGCCCTGCCGGGGTCTGGTCCGTGGCGGTAGCCATAGGGCGCGGCGGCTCAACTTGTGGCGCGGCCATCTTGGCCCCGACATGCGCGCCGGCCGCGGGCCCTCCGCCGCCGCCCCCAGCTGAGTCCGTCCTTGGACGCGCGGCGACCGCCAAGCTGCACCGGGGACGCCCCCCGGTTACTGCGATATCCAACGTGCGCATGGTGGCCGATTGCGGCGTGAACGGCGAGACTTGGCGTCCTCGAGGCGCTGGTCTCCGGCCTGCAGATGCGCGACCAGCTGCAGGAGCAGTGGGTCGTGGGCGGCGACTGAAACATGGACTGCCCCGAGCTCGACCAGCGGTTCTTCGCCGCGAGAGGGGTCAGAGTGGCTGCGACGGACCCCGCCCGCGCGCAGACCCGGCGTGGGTGGCGCCGCGCGTGATCTGTTCGAATCGCTGGCGCTTAGTATCTCAGGTGCGTCGATGATTGATGACGCAGATCTGCTTCCGCACCGCCCTGCGCAGGTTTCCGTCGCCGCGGCGCCACGGCCTTGCGCTGTCGAGCCCTACAGCCTCATGTGCGTGAGTGGAGCAGGATAAGCAGTACCATCGAAGCAGCGAAAGTCCCTCGGAGATTCCTCACGGCGTCGGGGCGCGGCGCTGCATGATCTCGAGTCGGATTGCCTGAGCGTAGTGACATCATGGCCAAGCATGGATGACTCCAGTATCACGGCCGTGCTCGACCAGCAAGGTGCCATCGGACGGAGCTAGGGCCCCCGAACGCCAACGCCCCTTAAAGGCTTCAGAATGGAAAGTCGCGTCGAGGTTGCTCAGGCACGTCGGGCCCGCTTGGCCGAGGCGATGCGATATGGTAGCTACGCTGCGCGATGGCAAGTGCGATGGCAATTTCATGGCCCTCCCCGAGCAGCTGTCTCGACGCCGCATCTAGCCGCGCCCGCCCTGCCCTTTGACAATGTCGCGCAGGTGCTGATCGACGGTGCTCGTCGCGGTTTCTAGGCGTGCTTGCTTGAATCCAATGCGGAGTGGCGGTCATGGGTTAAGGGGGCCTGCGTGTCTGGTGCCCGCGCAGCGCATCGGTTCCTTCGACTCCTGGAGCTGCAGGAGACCGTGTCTGACATTATTCGCCACCCACCGTTCCAGCGCGCTGATGACTGTTTGGCCGAGCGGAAGGGGGGGTGGTGCACGCGTGGCTGCCGCGAGGAGAAGCTGCTCCGCGGTTCCAGCACGCGGGCCCTTCTGCCTACGCTTGAGTTGCACGACGTCAGGACGGCGAACCGCGCGTTTCTTGCGCGACCAGCGCTTGGACAGTCTGCCCTCGAATAGCGCGCTTTCGAAGCGGTTTCCGACAGCGGGCTCGCCGACCTCGGCTTGCTCTTCATGCGCTGAGAGGACCTGCTGGCGCGGCCGTTTTGACCGACTTCAGACGAGGCTCGGGGGGCTTGCAGGCGGGCGCCGCCTGATCGGTCGGCTAAATTCTTCACCGAGGCTGCGGTCAGCTTCTCAGACGCTGCGTTTGACCATAATGCGGAAGCGGAGCGTTATTCTAGACATGGTTTAATATTACGAGTGCATGATTGTGTCTGAGGTATTCAGCGAAACTCACGCTCTAGACTATCGCTTGATAGTGCTATGGATGCTGTGTTGTCTTCCTACCTGTTCTTTTGGCTGTTTCAGGGTTTCGGGCCCGTGTGCGAGTGCTATTTCGCACCGAGGGGTAATCGTTGGATGTAGACATGCAAACTCTATATGCGCTATGATGAATCTCCTTGTGCAGGGTTGTCTCGCGCATATGCCGACTGCGCAGGGTTGTGTAGCCGCGGATCTGCATGGGCGACTTGCTTTCTGTGGTCAGGCAAGCACGTAGGTGAGTGGAACGTTCTGTTGACAGCTGCGCGATAGCACTTTCAGGCTCGGTTTTATAATGCAGGCTTTGAAACGCGGGTGCGTGGCCACTGTGTTGCTAATGGTTCGTCGAGAGCGTCGTCGCCCGATCTCGTCCTGCAGCCGCGCGGCCTCTTCCTGCGCGCGCAACCTGGGGCTCGAAGTTGTTCTCCCGGGTGGCCTTCTCGGGCCTCTGGGCAGGTTCGGCTCGACAGCGTTTCGAGACGGCGCGACATGCTCGCGGCGCTTCGGAGAAGAGCCGCCGGTAAAGTGAAGGCGCTTTGGAGGACCACGCCTGCGGCAGGGCGCGGGGCGGGGGTGAGTGGGCTGACCGACCCCGCGCCCGTGGCTCTCAGGTCGTTGGTGGGAGCTCGCGTGGGCGCGAAGCGGTCGGGATCCCACGGGGCTCGGCGCGCCCGCCCAGCTTGGCTCTCTTAAATTTAGGCCATTGACGACGCCGGGGCCCCTCTAATTCAGAGGCGCGCGGGGATCGCGCGGGGCCGCGGGTTCTTTCTCGTCCGCCTGCAAATGGACATGGGCGGCCATTCTGGATCAGATCTGCGCTCGTGCTACTTTGGAACCCATGGGGCCAAGTCGGTGCCGCGCCCCTCTTGCTCCGTCGCGCGGGATGGGACGCGTTCGCTGCGCGCGTTGCGTTGTCTGACGAAGGTCGGGGGCGGCAGAGAGGGAGGTGATGACTAGCGGGGGGTGGGTGTCATCGCGGGAGCCTTGAGATCTCCCCAGATAGCATGGCGCCTCTTCTTGTGTCGCTGCAGGTTTCACGTCGCGATGTGAAGCAGCAGCTGCGCGCCGCCGTTCAAAGGTGGCCAGAACCGAGCGCTGCCGCAGCTTCCAGAGGCCCTTGGCTCGGAGCGGGCGCGGATGCGCACCGCGAGGAATGCCGCGCTCAGAATCCGTGTTCACGGTCGGAGAAGCGCCATTCAGTGTTTGATCGGCGGCGCCACGTGGCCTGCCGCTCGTGGACTCGCGGCGGGAAATGGCGGCAGTGACAGGCGCCAGTCCTGCGATGCAAAATGCGGTCAGCCCCTGCCGCCATCAGTTGTGCGACTGCGACCTCGCGCGCGATTTCTCCGGGTCGCAGGGCCAGCGCGCCTGAGGACGTCTGGGGGCGGAGGTCTGGTCTACCGGGCAGGGTCTGGGAGGTATCTCCATGACCCTTGTCCCCGACGCGTTCCCTGCGCGCTCCTAGGGGGTGGCCGGGCCGCGCCGGGGGCGGGGGATCTACGCTGGCGGATCGGGGCCGCCCAGCGTCGGTCCCGAGTTCAGACTGCGCGGGCGGTCCGCGGTGGAGTTTGCCCCGAGCGGGCTCCCGACCCGCGCCGCGCGCGGAGCTCTCCCTGGGCGGCGCCGGTCGATGCCTCGGGCCGAGCGGCATGTGATTCTCCGGGCGCTCTAGATTCCCATGTTTCGGACCATTTATGCGCGGTTAAAGAGGGAAGGTCTCTGGGCCCCCTCCCCGTCCTTCAGCGGTTCTAAGCATGCCTGCACCTGGAGACATACATTCGC